>VXAY01000979.1:0-404008 GCA_013399855.1 Oxyruncus cristatus
CCCGGCACCAATCGGCACCAGGGGGTGGAGACGGACCGCCCCGCCCACGCACCGGCGGAATGCCTGCCCGTATCCCTGTCCCTGTCCCTGCCGACATCCTGCCGGTATCCTTGTCGGTATCCCTCCCGGCCCCCCGTCTTTGCTCTGGCTACGCTCCTGAAAGGAGGTTGTAGCCAGGTGGGTATCGGTCTCTTCTCCCAGGCAACCAACGGTAGGACAAGAGGGCGCAGTCTTAAGCTGCGCCAGGGGAGGTTTAAGTTGGACATTGGGAAGAAGTTTTTTACAGAAAGAGTGATCGGGCATGGGAATGGGCTGCCCAGAGAGGTGGTGGAGTCACCGGCCCTGGAGGTGTTTGAGAAGCGACTGGATGTGACACTTAGTGCCATGGTCTAGTAGACAAGGTGGTGTTGGGTCAAAGGTTGGACTCGATGATCTCAGGGCTCTTTTCCAACCTGGTTGATTCTGTGATTCTGTGCCTGCCCCGCGGCTGCTGGGCACAGACACCTCCCCCCCACCCCCGCTTCCCTGGGACACCCATGCTGTAGGGCAGGCAGGGGATGTGAGCAAGAGCAGAACCTGGAGCAGAAGCTCCACCTCTTTACCCCTTTAAAAAGCAAAATGCCAAATATCGGCACTATTATCATCATTCTCTCTTGAAAAGCAATTGACATCCCCTCCCATGGGATGTCCCCGATCAGGGACAAGCCCCACACTCTCTCGCAAGCCCCCTGTTACCAGTGCCTCCTTCCCCAGCCTGGGCAACCCCAGAGCCCCCATGGAAAACCTTCTGCCTTAAGCAATGATGCTACCAGCTCTGTGCAGGGACTGTGGCTGTGGCTTGTCCCCTGCATCTCCCCACCGTGAATCCTTTTTTCCCCGTCTCATCCAGCCCTGCCAGACCAAGCCACTGCAAGGCTGAGAGGCGGGAGTCCCAGTTCCCCTTTCTGACTTTCCTCTGTCTCATCGAACAGTTCTCTCTGGACTTTTAAGAATGCAGGCAGTAGCTTTTACCCAGTCTGATCAAATCACACTGATTCTAGGGACTGCTCTAAGTATTAGTACTGTTAGTAACATTATAGGTGGTAATGAGCAATAAAGTTCATGAAACATCCCAAGGCTGCAATGCCCAGATAACAGACTTTGAGTGAATCCCTGCCCAGCTCCCATCCACTTCCATGAAACCTGCTGCTAGCAGCTAGTTGGATTGGCTTTCCATTTCCTTGCTTGGCCCTCTATTTGGCTTCAAAGCTGTAAGATTGCTCTTGGGTGCATTTAACTGCATTTTACTCCTCTTTAAAACATCTTAAGATAATATGGAGCAGCTACTGAGTAAATGAGAGCGATGTCCCCTCTCTCCTGCTTTTTTAATCATCAACATGTCTTACAGCAGCACCAAAAATTCCCCACAGCACTCTGGGAGCAATTGGAAGGCATAGTTATTTTCTTTCCTCTATATATTTATTCTGCTAAGACTGCTACGCTGTTCCAGCTGGACCATAAAAGTCCCTTCCAGGCTTATGCTTGATTTACAAGGTCACAACCTGGGGAAAAAATATTTATTTATTTACACCCTGTTTATTTAACCCTGACTAAAGGCCACACACCAGCATGGACCTGCTGCTTGGCAAACTGTTCCCTCATGTTCCCATGGACTTTGCTTTGCTGCTCGTCATCTACTGGACTACAGCATGACCCTCTTTGGTGGGAAGGGCAGGAGGCATGACATCTTCAAGAGCAGAGGGACACCTTATGCCAAATGAAAAGCAGAAAGATTGTGTCCAGGAATATTTGTCCAGCTCTGATATCTGTAATCCTGATTTAAAAAAATGATGATCTGAAACCAGGTTAGTGGAGCTGTGGGATAGAAACCATTTTTTCTTTTCTACATTTAGCTGGAACACTTTAAGTATGAGCCCCACAGTGCATCATTGAACCAAAGCCTTCACAGCTCAGATGCTTGGATTTTGTGAATGTGTATAGTTCATTTTAGTGCAAAATCAGCCAGATAAAAATCTGATAAAATCTTAAATACTTTTCCCAGGATGACACTGAAGCAGTGTTGGGGATACTCTGTAGCTGTTTTGCTTGCTATTCCTGGAGCATCATCCATCTGTCATCTGTCCAGTCCAATTATTGCTGTAGTATCTTTATACAGTTAATAAATACCATAAACTAATAAAATGCCAACTCTTTGCCTATCGAGCTGTCCTATGAGGTCTCCAGCTGGAGGTCTCTTCCCACTCTAAGGGAAGATAAGCTTAAAGGTAGGAGAAGTAAAGGAAATTACTGGCAAGTATGCAATAAAACAGAAGACACATAATTGTGTGTTGCTTCTCAGTATCTTTGTTGGTTTAACACGCGTCAATCTGGAATGTCAGATCAGAGCTGGAGCCAGAATGTCTTTGGGAAACAATGCATCTCCAAAGGAAAAAATAAGCAAATTTACAATTTCTGTACAGAAAATCCCTCTGGCCCTTGCACAGCAGAGCAACCAAATATTTGCTGTAGGCTTAACCCCTTTCAGAACGTTACCTTTTCAAAATATCCTTTAACACAAAATTTCCTTCTTTTTTTCTTTTTTTTTTTTGCATTTCAGACAGTTCTTTAACGTGATTTTAATACCACCCTTTGTTTGCATGTTATGTAAGAATGTTAGGTCAAGAGAAGAGCTTACAGCACTGAAATGGTTTGTTTCTACTTGCTCTCCAGATCACAGTTTTTAATGATAATTTTTAATAATAATTTATTCTTTCCTTTGGAAGTCATTTAAAAAAAATAAAGAAAAAAGAAAGCCCAAACTCTCAGTAGTTATTAGGAGAGATCAGTCTAATATTGTATAGGGTTGACAAGTAGATCTGACGAGAATCAAAAGGTTTTGCATTTGAGGAACTCTGTTGTCATGAGCGGTGAAGCTTCAACATTTCAGGAACTGAAGTGTCCTATCTAGGTGTGTTTTTAAACCCAGTCCTTTGAGATGGTTTGCACAGCTCCCTGCCTGTCTTCTTGCCTCTCCCTCCATGTAAAAGTTTGCAAGATGAAGGTCCTGTTGAATTGGTATGTTCCTGCATTCACAGCTCTGCCCTGGGGAATGTCAGCAGCACCAGCAGTGGGGCAGGAGACTGGGAATGTGCTGGACACTGGGGCCAATCTCTTCCTTCATCATAGCTGTAGCTGGGGCAGTGCTGGGGCCAGTGGATTTGCTGTTGCCAGCTCTGATGTGCTGATATAGGCCATCCCTGCATCTCCAGGGCTGCTCTGAGCTCTGTGTGCCGTGTCTTACATAGCCTGTGAGGGTGGCTCGGGAGGGAGGATGTTGGCAGAAGGGTGATGAATGTTTGAAGAAAGATGGAGGGATTAGCAGCTGAGGAGAGTGGTGAGGCAGTTCAACTTGGTGAAGACATAATCTCTTAATGTAGTTGGAGAATTAAAAATTGTCATGGAGGGAGAGAAATAATTTAGATGAATACAAGGATATTCAAGGAGCGGTAATGTGATGGAAGGGCAAATTTGTTACTAATATCTGAAAGAACTTTTAGGACATTAAACCTGTTGGGTTGCCAGGAGTAGCACTGAATGTCTCATCACTCAGTCCTTACAGTTAGGTTTGACAAAACTCTAATTCTCAGCTATGGATCTCAGATGCCTAAGATCCAGACATTCCCAGGTTTTACTTTTAGCTTCAACGTGGTTTTTTTATCATATCTCAGCAACTTGGCTCTTGACAAGCAACTTTCAGTTTTCTCCATGAAAAGAAAAATAAATTTGGTCATCTTTGCTGCTGGGTAAACAGCTGGATTTAAGGAAGCTTTACTGGAGAAGTGCAATGAAGAAACAGTTCCTCTGCGGCTGTGACGCTGGCGTGGACTGAGCAGAAATCTCCTGTGGGCAAGCAGTTGGGAGGAGCAGTTGCCTTCCAGGCACAAGGGGTTACTGTGGTGCCCCTTATGACCTAGAGGGGTCTTGTCTTCCTTGTTCAGCCTTGGTCCAGGCATGCGTTCATGAATCAAATCCAGCGACCACCATTATCAACATAATGTCCTCTTAAAATATTAACTGTTTGTTCTCTTAAGGCATTAGTCAAAGCCCACTAAAATTCCTGGAAAGCCTTCCACTGATTTTAGTGAGCTTCATGTTGTTGTCATTCTTTCTCTGGAGAAAAACTACTACATAAAAGCAAGTTAAAAATGCATTTGCTGTCCCTTTTTCTTCCTGATGTCTTCCTAAATCTCTTTGTAAACTTAGCATGCATCTGAGAAACCATTTTGCGTTCATTACCTGGTCAGCTGACTAAAACCTCAACTGAAGGAAAGCAGGTGAGAAACAGCTCTGTGAGTCCTCATGTGAAACCATCAGGCTTCACCCTCTCTGTGCTGCCCCGGGAAGAAATTGTCACTTGGCTCTATTCACATCGGACATTTGTTATTAGAGAAATAGAGACATGATGGAACAGTGCCACAAGATCCACGTCTCTTGTTTTTAAAATAAACATCTTTGCTTTGACTTGACGTTTATTTTCCATAAATGCCTCGGCTTCAATTTGGCATTTCAGCAACAGCAGGAGGCTGTTATCCTGTGACAACACGCAATTCCATTGACATTATCTCTTGAATGCATGTGACAGTGCTCCAAATACTGTATGTAGTTGATTTTAGTTAAACAATGTCGTGAAAATATGAAGCAAATGTACTGAATAACAGAAGGGGCCATACTTTCCAGCTCTGTGCTGTGCATGTGACACCATAATCACTCGAGGAGCACTGTGTACTGGTGAGTGCTACCTTAGTAAGCACACCCTGAGTTTGACTTCGGGGGTCCAAAGCAGTGAATGCCTGTTAATTCCTGTTGACTTGAGGGCTGTGGCTGGTGTGTTGGTTAGCATGTACAGAACCGAGACTATCAACATTTTGAAAAGCCCTAAACCAGTCTGAACACACGTAAGTAAATCCTGGTGCTCCAGAAGACCCCGTCAGAGCAACCCAGCCCTTGTTTAGAGCATTTTTTTCGTCAGGAGACCCTCTTACAAACATTCTGTAATTAATTCCCTTCAGATGATAAAAGAGGTGCAATGACTATATGTTTTTCTGTCTCGCTCGTGCACTGAGTAAAATGGTGCTGAGGAAAAGCCAAGTCAAAGCCTTCTTGTCTCCTGAAATCTGTGTTTTGTTGTTGCTAAAAAGTCAAAATTCAGAAAAAGTCTGAGTTTGACCAGTAAGTTCAACACTATTCAATCCTCCCAGAGTGGACTGAGGACTCCTTTTCTTTTCCCCTAATGCTGTTTGGAAGTGCCCAGATTTTAAAGATCCTCTGACTTTCACCATAGGGTTGAGGTCAGGTCTCTATTTTTCCAGTTTTTCATGAGAATTGTCATGTTTTTTATAATCCTACCCAAAATTTTAAGGAAATACAGGGCCCTGGACTGAGGTGTCATTAGGGGAGTGAAGAAAGGTGCTATTCTGACTCTGGCAATGTGTCCCTTTCAGAAAGTGGGCTTCGTCTTGTATGTGCAGAACTTTGGGAGTAAAACTCCTGGCTCATTCCAGGTGTATTTATTTGCCTTAGAGAAGTCTAATACATAAGGAGTTGCACCAATTTATAGGAGTGTAAGAGCTGGCTCTGTCTGTTGAGATGGTAGTTTTCAGTGTTCTCCCCTCCAATCCCTCTCCATCCCACTCAGAGGAGGTCTGTAGCTCAGCTTTGAAGTATCTCACCCAGGAGAAAATCTTATTTTTCCTTTCTCAGTGACATTTGCCGTCTGCATGTTCTAGATTTGCTGTTGCTGTCTGAGCCTGACTAATGTCCTAGTTCATAGAGTGCTTTTGCCATTGTCTTATCATTCATCCTGCAATACTGAATTCTTCTGAGGCAAAAGGAATATTCAAACTTCTCTAAGAACAAGCCATATTTTGTGTTTCTGGAAGCTGAGTGTTCCTTTTGCTACTGATGCGATTCGTGTGAAGTTAATTCCCATAAATATTTGACAGAAGCATTTCATTTACAGTCTGGACTAATATTAATCTGGAGCAATAACAATAATACTAATAATGTGCTCATTAATCTAGATTATAACTAAGTCTTCAATTGCTCAAATTTCCAGGTCTGCATCTCCCTGTACTTTCTTGACATCAAATCTCAACAGACACACTGGCACTGTGAGAAAAGCCTGAGTAAGGCTGCCTCTTTTTTAAGCATCAAGGATTCCTGTGAGAGGGGTGGCAAAACATTTTAGAGCAGACCAGAAAATACTGCAGTGGCCAGAGCCTTTGTTTTTACAGAGAGATTGTGGCCAGAGATGAGAGCAGGGCAGTGATGACTACAAGTCCTCTGAGATTTTACTCCAGTCTATTCCTGCCTCAAAGCACACTGGCTGCCCAATTTCTCCTTCCTGAAGCCTACCCATCTGTAGAATGAAAGTAGCACACTTCGGGAAATATCTTCTCACTTTTTAACTGGAACAAAATTGGTGCTTTAAAAGCACCTCTTGAGGCATGGGCATGAAGGGCAATGGAAAGGCACAGTGACAGTGTTTTGGTGTCCAGCGACATGCTGGGTAGTGAAGCGTGGAAGTCAAGAAACCATTTCTTTCCCCTTCACGTCATGAAGAACTAGAGCATGTAAACAAGTGTCTGGAATGTGCAAAAAGGCTCATTCAGATGGCTTGGGGTGGAACCACTATTTTCTGATGTGTGGGAAATCTGTATATATGTTCTAAATGGCACAAGACTGACTCGAGCAGCACGGCTGGGGGTTCAGCTCCAGCTGGCTGTGATGGTGGGTGATGGTTAAGACTGATTTAGATGTCTGGTCAGCCCAGTGTTGTTGTCTGAGTGTCTCCAGCTGTAGAACTGAGGCTTTGGAATCTGTAGGGAAATGGACTAGGGCTCCCACTGGGAGAAAATACATTCTGAATTATTTTTAAGAAAAAAAAATCAATTGTGGTTCATGCTCACTTAGGGCAGTACCCTGGGAAAGATCTCTGAATAGCTGAGACTGTGTCACGACATGTGAAAAAGTTGTTCCTTTTTGTTGGCATTAAGAGTGCCTTTCAAAGCTTTTGGGGGATGCTCTGTTGCAAATTTTGTTTTTCCAACCTGTCTTTGCAGGAGTTCGTAATGTTCAGTGACAGGCTTTTTCTAAGTAATGGTCCCCATAAGTTGCCTTCCTATCTTTTAAGCCAACTTTGATTGTCGTTTTTGTTAAGAGAAAAAACAAGCCTTACCTCAGATTTGGTAAGCAGCAGTTGCTGCCTATTAACATCTATTGAGAGCCCTCTGTCAGCAAATGCACAACACTAACTTGCCATGCCACATACTCGATATTATTTTTACTATTCATTGAACAGAGCAAAGCAACGAGGGATGTACTCCTCCAAAAAGGATAGGGGTCTTGACTGCTTTTATTTGGTGCAAATAAACGTAGGATTAGGAAAGGAAAAAGGAAAAATAGGAAGAAATAGTGGGATGCAGCAGTGTTAGCTGGGGGGTGTGCAGAGCCATGTTGCAGCATGAAGTTGCTATTATGTTATAAACAAATGTTATAAAAAAATCCAAAAGCTACCAGTTCTCTTAAAAAAAAAAAAAAAATCATTGTAAACCCTTCATCTAATTCTGTGGGGGTTCTGTTCATGATTCGTTTGTTTCCTACTCTGTTTCTTTAGACCTCTCTGATAAACGTCTTTGATGTCTGCTTCTGGAAACTTGCTTGATGAGAAAGCCTAAAGATCCCTAACCTGAACCTTACATGTAGACAATTCATGATACTGAGGGAAAACTGCTGGGGTTCAGCAGTCACAAAATGAATGGTTGACTTCCCCTACCTTGTATCCCACCTCTGAGCCCACCTGCTACCAGTTAATCCACTGCTCTGACTGATTTGCTGAACATCTGAGTCCTCTGGCAAGTGGGAAAGGAAGTGGGTTGTACCTACTTCTTCTAAACACATTGACTGTGTTTAATACAGCGCCTAAAGTAACTTATCTGCTTCCAATAACCTCTTCTTACTCATTATGAGACACTTCTGCTGACCATTTCTTGGCGGCCTTGATACTGCTTCTTTGAGTTAAGCTGTTTGTCACCTATTCATGTTTTACTTTCCAGTAGCTGTGGAACAGGGCATGCACTTTTTTTTCTATCTCTCATAAAATATTGCTGAGATGGTGATGAATTGCCTCACTGTCCACCAGTTTGCTTATTAATTTGTAATAACAAATTAAATTATGGTATTCCAGCTCTGCAGGTAACAGCATATTTCTGATGGCAAATCCTCTGTTTAGATGCCCCCTATTGGGAAATATCTCTTCAGTCTGCATTTAGCAACAGACACCTGATGTGAAAAGGTGAAGTGCTCAGCATTCCCCTCTTTCCTGGAGGTAAAGTGGATAAACATATGTTCTATACCTCTGGAAATCTGGTCAGAATTTAAGGCTATCTATCTACATTTTTCAATAAAATAATTATGATCTTAAAACACAGTTTTAATTAGGAAAAAAAAAAAAAGCTGAAGTGACTCTGAGTCTGAGTTTGGTCTCAATGTCTTTCTTTTCACTCTAACTTGTTCCAGAGTACCTTTTGAGCTAAATTACTCTCCTGCATGTAAATCCCTGTGTTGTGTAGGCATTGGAGTCTGTCAAGAGCCTTGTCAGACTATAACCTTTGCTCAGAAACTTGTGTCTGATTTTCTGTCTCTGTTATGGACTCCATAAACTTCCAAGCAACAGACAATGATCCAGATGTGAACCCAGTGCTGGCAGCTCCAGCCAATCCTTACACCGTTCCTGACAAGCTGTGCCAGTGGTGCCAGATCACCCAAGACTTCACTCCGGAGAGTGAAGCCACAACACTGGTAACAATGTCAAAGGGTGGGCTCTGATCCAGCCTCACAGTGCTGGATCACATTCACGGAGTTTTGGGGAGGATTGGAAGGTACTCAGCCCCTTGCTGGACCAGGTCATCAGTGAGCAGCCCCATACCCCCAAAATTGCAAAGCCTTCTTAACAGATTCCTCAAACTGTAATTCGTTTAAATTACTTTAAGAAAGAGGAGGGGAGTGCCATGCACCAGTAGTGTTAGTAATCCCTTCTACTTGATGCCTCTGCACAGCGTGTCCCAAGTAGAACAAAATGTATTTCTCTTGAAATGACATTGCTTTTAAGAACAAACTGCAGTGTTTGCCACCTTACCCATTCTACCCATTTTTTTGCTTAGAAAAATTGGCCAAGTTCTAGAAATTATGTCTTTTTGAACAAAAAAGATGCAGAGAGAGTGGTAGTGGTCAGTCAGTGTGGGTAAATCAGCAAAATTGTATTGACCTCACTGGAGCTGCCCTGGAGACATTAAGCACAGCTCTGCCAGCCCTATGCTTCTCTATTCTGTTTGTGTCTGATGAAACAGAGTCATTCTTGAATTGTATCTCAATTTTCATCGTAAGATTCTAATTTTGAAGTCAGTTTTACTAGAGCTCCCTTTCCCCCCTCCTTTTTAATCAGCAAAACATTTCATAATATACAAATACCTCACTGTGGCTTCAAATTAAATTCATTTATGACCAAGCAACATAAATAACACCTGCAAGAAATCATTGATATACTTGCTGCTTATATACAATGCCTTTGGATAAAAAAGGAGATTAAACATTTTTTAAAAGTTTTCTCTGTTAGTTAATATACTTAATGCATATAACTCCCTCATATCTGAGTAGCAAACTCTTCCACCTGCCAACAAATTTGTAATGCATTAGTAACAAAGCCGTAATTGCATCTAATAAATAGTCTCTCTGCTCTCGCTGGGCTTTTGTGAGTCTGAATAGCTGTGAACCACTTTGCAGTCCTCATCTGAAAGGTCTCCTATAGACCAAATAATATTACTATTTTAAATTGCAGAACTGTTATTGAGACACCTCTGTGCTCAAGCTGTTCTTGACAGTAACCGCAGGCTATACTCGCTGCAGCCTCGCAATCTGAAACTGCTAAGCTTGTAGTTAGCTCAGCTATTGTCACTCAGCAAACACCTTGTTCCTTATGATTTATTAATCCCTTTATTCTGCACACTATCCAGGAATGAGTATGGGGCTTTTTACACATTAATTATTCATAATGATTCAAGGAGTTTGTTTATGCAAACATATTTCAGGCCACAGGCTCTCTATGAACCCTGTGCCATCCTGATTGCTTTGTGTATTTGCTGTTCATCATGTATCACCTACAGAACTCATGGACCACAGCAAACTGTATCATGTGGCACTGCTTTTGTTCCCCAATGGATGAGTCTCCAACACAGGGAAGGCATTTCTGGAAGGAACACAGGAGTACTTCTGACTTGAGGGTTGGGACATCGTACTGTTCCCAGTTCTCTGGAGCTCTCATTCCACTGTTTCTGAAATCAGGTATTTTTTGGAAGCCTGGTTGAGCATTGCTCTCAACCTTTTACCTAATTTGTTACTGACAGTTATACTACAGTGGGGTTGGTGGTTTGAGTGAGATAGGAGAATGACAGAATCTGGTCCTACAGAGCATGACTAACCCATTAGTTATGTCAAAGTTGGGAGGGGAATCAAAGGGACAGGACAGGATAAATGGCTTTCCCAGTGGCACCCAGAAGGAATGTTGCAAGGTTAGACTGTAACTCGCAACTTGAGGATCTCCACTGGTGTTCAGCCAGTGGGATTAGTGCCTACTGATTGCAAGGAACTTGTCTTTTCCTCTTTATACCCATTTCCTGCTCTTATTGCTCTTGGCACCAGCTACCATTCCATGAAAAGACATTCTTGTGGGAGCAGGACTAAGGGGGTAGGGCTCTTGTTTCTCTCTCAGTGAAAATGTCTGCTAATCCTGACATGCTGTGAGGTCTCTGGGGAGCTGTGACTGTGTTTACATGAGCAGCACAAGCAGGAGTTACATGCAAGACATAAAATACTCCCTTCACTTTATCGAAAATAGAGTAGCAAATAAATGCCTGGCATTAGGCTACTGGCAATGCCTGTGCCCAGATTTGGGTGCCAACTTTTAGAAATATGTGAGCCTACTGGCATGATCCCAAAAGCAAGCAATGGGAACAACCAGAGGCCTTGACACTGTGGCTAGAGTGGAAAGACTGAAAGGATTGGGTTTGTTTACTCCAGAGACATCACTAAGGGGACACAGCGACAGTGTAAAATGTTCCTGCAAAGAGGAGAGGAATAAACTGTTCTCTACTGGATACAGGAGAAGAAGGAATGGACATACATTACAGCAAGAGCCATTAAGGCTGCAGTGGAGACAGCTGGACTCGAGTCTGGGATGTCTCGGAAGGGAATAACAATTAAGTGAGGTCTCAGGTTAGAAGTTAAGACTTCTATAGGTAGTAAAGAGAAGTATTAATTCTGGTTGTGCTTCAACTCTTTTTGAAAAAGGTTTTTTCTCTACATTGTCTAGTGAGGGAGCCCAGTTTCCTACATTAGCCAATTCATTTAAGTGCCCAAAGTTAAATGCTATGAATCTGGGCCTCAGAGACTGGCCTTTACCCTATGGCTCATCATCAGACCCTGTGGGTCCTATGTCATGGTTTCCAGTTTCTGCTTTTATCATTGCCTTTCACTTTCCTTGATGCAGCAAATCTTTGCTTCACAGAAGCTTGAACAACCTTAACATAATACATATTTTTTGTTCTTAGGGAAGGTTAAAGTTATTTTTTACTGCACCAAACTCTTTAATGATTTGCCCTTTGAATATATAAACGGGATTCTAAAAGCTTTACCAGCTAAACCATTTTTCTTCTAAAATAATTAATAATGAGTAGCATTTTACCTATTGGGTCATATTCCAGTACAAGTGCTAAAAAAAAAAAAAAAACAGATGAAGGGAAAAGAGGTTTTAGTCTCAGTTTTCAAAGGTTTTTTATAAGTATAATCAAGTGGTGTAAAAAAACTAGAAAAAAAAGTACCATAGCAACATCATAATAACCTGGCTGTCCTACCAGGTCAGAAGATGTAATACTAAAAAGTTTATCTATAACCCCATTACTGTGAACTAAGGCAGTATTGGGGTATTGTCTTAGGTTATTTGTTAGGTTATTTGTTTTGTAGCAAAGATGTCCTCCCCAAAGAATCATACTGGCCTGGAACTCTCGAGGCTTTACATTTAGAAATACTGAAGTCTGCCTTAAATACTCTGTATTCTGGCTGATTTTTTGCTTTCTGTTTGTTGGTTGATTTCTTTTTTTTTCCTGAGCTTTTGGGGTGTGCTTGCTTTGTTTTTCACATTGTGTGCCTGTAAGAAAGCAAAATGTGTGGGTCTCCAATGAACTTCCTGGGGCTGAGACTAAAATAACACAAACCTGAGATTTAGACCTGGAATCAAAACACGTGCTTTGGAAAAGCTTCTGCAGCATGACAGGAGGTCTGTGACACGGAATATGTTATATCTGTGCTTTCATGGGCCGTGTGAGTGGCAGGAATGAACCCTGATGGAATGACTGCAAAGCATAATGATGATTCCAGCCCGTCTTCTCAAGCCTTTCCTCCTGTTGTTTAATTTCAGCCAAGGTTGACAGAGGACAAAAGGGCTCCTGTAGAATAAGCTCCTATCAATGTTAAAAAATAGTATTTGGGTAGAGTGAAGAAAGCCTAGCAGTGCCTCACTTGGGGAAAGGCAGCTGCAGATCTTCTTTCACAGCAAATACCAAAGAACCCACACAGCACAGACTTATTTGAAATTAAGCTCCTTGCAGTTTTAATTTTCACATGAGTAATTGCTTAAAAGATTTTTGGTTGGAGTCACAACACTTAGAGGCTCTGTTGCCACCTACTCCTAAGCTCCCCAGCCCCAAGTACCTTGAACCCCTTTGCTTCCTATCAACAAATTAAAGACAAGTTAAAGCATCTCCTGGGAATTACCTTCCTCTGTCCTGCATTTGTTCTCTACAGCTAATCTTTATGTCATACTCACTGCAGTTATTGCTACAACTTAGCACTGACTTTTTTATTTTGATTGCCAGGTCAACCAGGCCTACTTGATCCCTTAGAATCAAACACTATTCTTCTTCCAGCTCTATAAACAGCAAAGCTCCTGGGCTCAGATAGACCGAAGCTACTGCTCTCACACTGCTGTAAAGGCATGAGCTGTATCAGAGCACAGCCTGCTCCTGCAGCTGCCTTGGCTCCAGAGGGGTGTTTGTGTCAGTAAACTAATCACACATGACTTGGACAAGAGGCAGGCAGGAGCAGATAAGGGGCTGTTTTTGCAGAGTCCGTTCTTTGTCCACGACCATGTTTTGGTGAATGAAATCATCGCAGTGCAGACAGCAGTATGACTGAGCAGGAGCCTGGTTGCCCCTGAGTTACAATCCCCACTTGGTTATGTGCTCCCAGCCTTGGACAAGTCATTTAACCCTTGTGTGACTTCTTCTCTGAGCAGTCAAATTTTGTGTAAGACCAGTGGCATGTTGCCTGGAGGGGGTGAGGTTTAATACCTTTAAAAATAACATATATACTAAACATCCAGATACTTAAGAAAGAGAAGCAAAACCTTCTCATCAATTTCCCTACATGTGTGACAGAATAGGAAGAAATAGCACTTTTTGTGTGTAAGATTTGTCCCTCCACTATGAGTGGTAAGCCAACAACTGGGATATTTTTAGTCCAAGTGCTGTGAGCTGCTTATGGCACAGTGTAGTTCCATTGCGAAAAATATATGCTGTCTCTCTTCCCTAGATGCAATGCAAATAAATCAGTAGTTTTCTGAGCTGAGAAGTTCCCACATTTGTTGCCTTGGTGAGTGAGGTGGAGATGGTTTGTCTGTGGGTGCTGCCCACAACACAAGGCTCCCTCTCTAGTGGCTTGAGGCCCAGCAGGAGCCATTCTCAACAATCACAGCAGGCGAGTTATGTGTGCCCTGCTGGGCTTGAAAGCAGGTGTGCCCTCAAACCAGGACCTAGTTTTGAAATTTTAATTGACTGCATGTGTTCTTAATTTCACAGGAAAATGATTGCAGGAAGGAAAGGGGCTCAGGTGAGCTGTGAAGGGAAAGAAAATAAACACTGTGATACAGATATGAAACCTGTTATGCTGTGGAAGAGGACTGCTGTGAATATGGATGGAGAAGAATTTGTGTGTGAAGGAGGGGAGTTAGCAACATACTGGGAGATATCCTGAAGATTAGTTTGGGCAAGAGACTTGAACATATCTAGGTCAGCTGAAGAACGTGAGGAATATCACAAAAAACTTCCTGATAGCATGATCTTGTAGCCTATGGAATTTTAGAGAAGCAGGAGAGATTCTCAGCATTACAGAGCAGAACAAAAATGTGATCACTTCTGCTCAAGCAGAAAGGTACAGACTATCTCTGCTTTTGGAATTCAGCATAGCAAGGACTGTCTGCTGTGAGAGAGCAAGATGACACTGAGACTAGAAGAGACTAGAGATTTAATTTTGTGAAAACAGAGGACCATGGATGGGCTGATCCACACAGTTTATTAAATATGGCAGGCTGGACTCCATACTTTCTTATTGTTTGATATGTCCTCCCTGGAAGATAAAAAATATGCCTCTTCATCAATTACCAATGCTGGATGTAGTTTTAAAACCTTGCTCGAGAGCCACATCCAGACACTCAGACAGCTGGCTGAATCTGAGCTGGTGTGATTTGACTTGAAAACAAAGAAAACCCTCCTATGAACTGAGAGATCTATTACTATCAGTTTGTCTTTTGTTCGAAATAAACCATTATCTTCTTCCTTAGGATCAAAGGTAAATAGTTCATGAACTCAAGAGAAAAGGAGAAAAGAATCCTTTAGCCAGAGAACTGTACGTTTTGAGGCAGCCTGTTGTCAGGTCATGGCATTGTGTTCCCGTGTCATTGATGTGATTGAACAGGGAAAAAGGTTTAAAAAAATGAATAAGCTCGGGGTTTTTTTCACAGACACAAGCTTCTTGCAGGGATCAGCATACAGGGTCTTCAAGCTATGACTGCTGGATTTGTCCCTTCAACTTCAACTCGCCCAGCCTGAGTGGATGGAGAGTACTGTGCCATGACTCACACTTAGCCTGGGCATTTATAAGCTCTTTTGATGAGTTCTCTTCTACATCTCATCAATTTTCCACCTCTTTTACACTCTCAAGGATTAGACTGTGCTATATGTTTGATCCAGAGGTTCTTCTTGCACCTTTCTCGACTGGGTGGGTTGAGTGTGGCATTACAACTATGCGGAAGAGTCAGTTTGCAGATGTTAGCTCAGGCTGGAACAGCTTCCCCTGTACAGGGTGGATGCATGGAGAGAGAGCACAGGATGTGGCTGTAGGTCCTTGGCTTCCCTGCCTGCCCTTCCTGATTCATCCCTGTTCACCCATAGTCTGCTGAGGTAGGGCAGGGAGTTTGGACCTTGAGCAGGCAGGTGTTGCTCACTCACTGAGTGTCTGACCTTGTGCTGATCAGTGCAGGTTTTGGAGAGTCTTGTGTGTCCAGGAGGCTGTTTTCACTGGGAGGGCACATAACTGCTTGATATCAAACAAAGTGCCTCTGGCTGAGGGTGCTGTGGAGGACATGAGGGAGGTGCTTTTCTGTAGCTGATGGTCTTGCAAAAACTATTTGCTGCTTGTAAAGCAGGTGGAAGAGTAAACTCTCCACGTGTTACTATCACAATTCTCCTCCTAAGCCCATCTGTAACCAGCCATCCTGGGCTTTGCTACCTAAAACTTTCTCCCCCAGGTAATAGTTTTCATCAAGGAACCATCCTGACGCTTCTTCGCTTCAGGCTCAATTATCCAGTCAGTGTTCTGGCAGAAGATCTGCATTGTGACACTTTAACCCGCATATTTCATTCTATAGGCTGGTATTTAGTGTGTAGATTAGATTTTGATTTTCTGGAGAAGTTCTTGCTAATTTAGGAAGGCTTTGGATTAGCCCCTGAGACCTAGGCTGTACTGTTGAAACAGCCTACACAGACCCCTTTGTGTGCCTGGTGGCTTCTGTCTCATGCCCACTAGAGCACAACTGTCCATCAATACAGATGATCTTTTCACCAATAAGAGATTATTTTTCTCTCATTATCTTTCAAACTCTGCTGCTTTGCTCATCAACACAAGTGAAATCTCTGAAGTGTTTATTGCTGTCCTCCTTACCTTTCCCTCAGTGCATTAGCCATGCAAAGAACCCCCCATTTTTTATCACACCCATCGTCATGACAACGCATCATTTTATAGCCTCTAAAGCTGAGGAAACAACACTACTGTACTTCAACTCTATGAGCCCCAGTACTTTATGCTCTTGTTCTGCCCTGAGCTCTTTCCTGAGCTCATTTAAACTTCTGTTTACTTCCCCATCTCTGGGGAAAACAGGAGGAAGGATCCAAACAGTTAAAGTAGGGAGTGGTGTCAGGATGGTCCAAAGAGGGAAGGAAGGGAAAACAAGAAATGACATTAAAGTGCCTGAGACAAACCTCCTCTATCATAGCACTGATACATGGGATAATTCCCCCCATCCTCTTCTCTCTTTGGATGCATAAACTTGACAATATCTTTAGGTAATCCATTGTGCCTCAGCCTTCTCTTCGCTGAAAGATGTTACAATTCGATGCAAGAAAGGAATCCTGCTTTCTGAATAGCTTTTTTCTTTCTTATCCCCGGATTCTCTATCTGTAACTGAGAAAGCAATTCTAGCCTACTTTAATATGCTGTTTGAGACAAGGATTACGTTTCCATGAGCAGGGGGTGTCTTCTCATAATGGGATCATGGCTAGCACTGTATTCTCGCTGGTGTTCGTCTAAGCACTAAAGACCCCATCTAAATTATAGAAAAATGCCAGTGACTGTGTTGATAAATAGGACAATCCCAATGGGTTTTAAATAGCACTTCACAGCTTTCACAAGCCTGCCTCAAAATTTCCTTGCAAATGAGAAACTTAACACCTGGCTGGAAAATTTATTAAAATTGCAGATGTTAATTTGCTTCTAGCTTGACTTAGATCACTCATCTTCTGCAAGAAAATTGCACAGAGAGATTTGACCCAAAACACTGAATTATTTGAAGAATACTTCCATTTCAAGAACATCCTAACTGATGAAAATGTTACTGGAAGTAATTATGCTCACTAGAATATATTGATCAGAGCCTACCTTGATGCTACAGAATTTTCCGAAGTGGTCTGATGGATGCCTCCAGGGACTTTACTTATGATCACTGCAGGGAAAGTTCCTGTTACACCATTATTCTTTTTTTTTTTTTTTTTTCCTGAGAGAACTAGTGCCTCTCCTGGCACTTGCAGTACCATAACAAAAAGCACTTTCCGTGTGAAATTTCACCTTCCATGGTGAAATGAAGTTATAATGATATGCAATTGGAAGTGGAGTTATCTCTGGGAAAAGAATATGCAGCCTTAAACTTCCTCCCAAACCACCCATGACCATAGGAGTGTTTTCTGTATTACTAAGGAGAACATAAAGATTTGTGTTACCCTGTGGCCACTGAAAGGGGACTGAAAAGCCTCTCCACCCCTGGCAAATGAAAGGGACCACATAATAAGATCTAGATATTAATTCGGATGGATGTAGTGTCCTTTCTTTGGCCTGATCCAGTGAGGATATAAATCAGTTGTCTCTCCAAATTTCTTAAACTAATTTGGTACCTCCAGCTGCAGCTGCCAGGTTTGGGGAGGATCCTGGAGTGCAGTATCTGTAGCTGTCCTCACTCCAACTCCCCTGGCTCCGGGTCCCTGTGGCTTATCAGGGGGACAGACCGAAGTAAGACAGGTGGACTGTGTCTTCTGGTGAGTTTCTTGCCATCCCTATTTTCTGTCATTTTGTATAAATGCAACAGACTTTGGCCCAGTAAAACTGTTTGTGTTCCATTTCCACAGCATACTGCAAGTTCTTCCCTTTCTGGTACGTGACCTAATCTCTTCCCATACCCCAGGGACACAGATACCATCCCAGCGGATCTGTTTGGATCTCTCCTGCTCTGTCCCTCTGCTGGGTGAGGCCATTTGGGTGCCAAGACTTGCACATCCTCCCTCTCAGCAGCTGATGTTACTTCAGCATGAAGAGAAAACAAAGTAGGTTAAGCTTGATTTTAATTAAACATTTCCTGCCTTCACAATGAAAGTGGAAAACAGATGTGGGTGTCTCCTCGCAAAGTATGAAGGACAAAACAATGCTCTATAGCAATGGCGTAGATGTTAAACCCTTTGGCACATCTTGTCCAGCTCACTTTCCTTTGAAATCAGGCTGGGGTGATTTACTTAAAGTGCTTCCCTCCTGTGCGTGTAACAAAGTCCTGCAGATGATGAGGAAAAAATGAAGACCTCCTTAGAAAGCATGTTCTTTCAAACGGAAAGGCTTCTTCGCAGGAGTAGTTTGTTTCCCCAGTTCTTAGCTCTGTAAGGAAGGATAGGATGTGAAATGTTATTTAGATTCGGCCTCAGAAAGGAGTATGATGTTTTGATTGCAGAAGGGCTGTATGGAATTGATTGTTTCCCGTAACTCTGTGCATACAAGTTTTAATACTTCTACCTGGGCAAAACCAGTCGTGACTGCAAGATTCCTCTTTTGCCCTACTGCCCTCCTGACACTTGCCAGTGCCTGTAAGTACATCCAAAGGTACCTTTCTGGAATAAGGAACTGATTTCCCTGCAGGGGCAGGGAAACAGCAATCACAGCCTGATTACCTAGATGGACTACTGATGTTGGCTCAGTGTGACACTTCATAGGCTTGCACATCCATGGAACAGTAAGGAATTCTTACATGTGAGTCTGTATGTCATAGAAGACATGGAGTTAGTGCTTGCATCTCTTGTTATTTTGGCTTAAGTCCTGTCACTGAACCCAAACTTGTTGATCATGTGAACTGGCAGCACTCTGGCACAAGGTTGGAGTGAGTTGGCCTCTGGAGCAGAGGGATTAACTGGTGGCACCGAGGGTCAGTCAGGGATGTTTTCCTTGGAGTGCTGCCTTCCTCTTTATGTTGTGCAGCACTGTAGGCAATGAATTAAAATGAAGAGACTCTGAGGAAGCACATGGAAAACACACTGTTCTCCTGCACAACCCGTGATCCTGCCCAAGTTGTGTGGACGCAGTTGGCTCTAACCCTGTTTGGCTCTCAGAACTCAAGCCCAAACTCCAGCACAGCAACCAAAGACATGACCATGGAAAGCAGGAGAGGAGGACTCCCCTGGCCCCTGCCCCTCCTCCAGGACAGAACCAGCTTTGCCTTTGTCATTCTCACACATTCCCCACTTGTTTTTCAAAATCTCTCGTCACGCAGATTCTGTGTCATCCTCAAGCAATCTTTCCTACAACTTCAGTCAAAAGGTTTTCCTTACTGTCTGTGTCTCCCATGTTGCATCTGATGCTTCAGCTCTGCTGTTCACAGCCCGATCTGCAGCAGGGTCACTCCACCTGCCTTAGCAGCCCAGGCTGCTCACCTTTTTACAAAGGGACAACATGAAGCTCAGCCTGTGATTCAGTTTGCCCCCTTTTTTGCAGTTGTGTTTGATTATTTCTGCCCTAATCTGGTCCCTTCAGAATGATCTTTTTTCCAGATTTGTGGGGGGCTGTCCTATTTGTGAACACATTTTCATATTTTCACTGTGCTTGATTTGCAGCCCCTCTCAGCTTAGTGGCCTCTGCAAATTTAGTCTCTCTTGGTGGAATTGCGAGGGTTGAAATCATTTGTGTAGCAAAGCTCTGAAACTGGAAGTGAATCTGACATCCAAATTGTACAGCTCTCCCAGAACCTAAGGGGCAATGGCTGAACTTTTGTCTTTTAGTAGCCTGTATTAGCATCAAGGAATACAATTGTGGCCTGACACAAAGCTATTGTTAAGAGATGTTTGCACTTTGCTAAATAGAATATAAATGTTCTCAGAAAACAAAGCTTCAGTGAAGCTTTATTAGAGAAGGCTATTGAAGCTCAGGGGATGGGAAGGCTCACTGAAGGCTTTCAGGTGTGTGCCCTTTTTCTGGTCTGCTTGTAGTTTTATTCAAGAGCCCATATTATGATCTTGGCACAGATAAAAAAGCCATTTGTGTGTGATCGGGAAGCAATACTTACTACCTCATTTTTGGACTGTGCTGCAGGGGACAAAAGCATATTTCTTTCTTCTGCATAAAGACAGATATTTCTGGATAAGGTAGATTATATCCAAATATTAAGGAAATAGCTTCCAAAAAGAATTTCTCTTCTTTCTGGTCCTAGTTTTGATTTTGCTCTTTCTTTAATTTATAAAGGCTGTTTACTATCACTTTGACAAGATTTGGTTAGATGTGCAGCCCTGCACTACCAGGCACAAAGAGTTATTGTGACAGCACAGGCTCTAACACTACCCATCTAGCCCATCAATCACATTTCCCAAAACACCCAAGGAAAGAAAGTGGTATTCTATCCACTTCCTGACTGTTTTTACTCAAAATAACCAGAAACTAGATGAGACTTCTTGAGGCCATGCAAACTGAGTCAGTGCAGTCCTCACTCCAAACTCATTGCCATTAAGACAGACCCTTTGCAATGGCAGATGATGATGACATTATGATGGCATTCCTTTCTGTTAACAATGCACAGCCCTTTTGCTCTTGTTTCCTGGACTCTACTTTCTCTCTGACTAAGGCAGGTCCAAGGGCAGGGGCAAAAGACCTGAACTCTCCTCTCAGGTTACCCTGATGCCCTGTGGCTCTCCTTGCCAAGTGGCAGAAGAACCTGACTTGGAATAAAATTTGTCAGAACTCTTTGTTGGTTTCTGTAGAGTCAGGATAATTTGTGCCAGGAGAAGCTTTCCCAGGACTCATAAGAGGAAATAAACTGGAGGATTACTGGGAAAACTGTACTGATATTCACAGAAAAGCCTAATCTTGTGTGTGAATATGGTCATGCTTTGGCTAAAGGAATTGCTGGCACTAGAGAATAACAGAAGTTAAGAGTGTGTCATTGAGAACAATCTGTCCTGGCTCCTCTTGCACTGGTTATCATGAGAGTTGTGGATGGGGGCAGATGATGCTGACCCAGTCCCGTCTGGCAGGGCTGGCCTGTCTGTGGTTGAGGTGCTCTGGGGACAGCACTGGAGGGATCACTGCAGGGAGCCCATTTGCACTTTTAGAGCAGTTTATCTGCACTGTCTTGTCCAGCCTTCTGCAGAAAGCAGCAGCAGCAGGACAGGGGAGAAGGCAGAAGATACGTGGTGTCTGAACACAGACAGGCTCTTACCCCTAGTTCAATTCTTTTAGTGAGGCTGTTAGGAGGTCCTGAGAGGACAGAATGACAGAAGGGGAGCTGTTGCAGTATTTTGCAGTATTCATTAGAGTAGGGCCCATCTGAGGTCAGTGTAACACAAACACAGGCAGGCATAGCTATAGCTCCAAATTAACCTGGAAAAACAAGGGTTTAGTAAATGTCCTGAGATACCCCAAGTCCCACCAGAAGTCAGAGGCAAAGCCAGGATGAAAACTTTTCCAGAGATTGATGGTTTTGTTTATTTTTAAAAATTATTAAAATCTCTCCAACTCCCTACCCCACAAGTTTCTGGAATTTGATGTAAAGAAAACATTTCATTTTAGATTCAAGCATTGTAGGATGTTCTAACATCTATTTTCTTGAACAAAAGGCAATGAAATTTCCAAATGAAGACCTATTTCCAGCTGGAAACCAAATGTTCTGGCTGCAGTTGCCAATGTGAAAAATTTCAGCTTTCACCATTTACTGTGGTTTGTTATTCATGGACAGTTGAGCACAACTGAGACAAATTCACAAAACATTTACGTTGCTGGCAGGTCTCCTGATGCTCTGATGAGTCCCATCATGAGGAGTTCCTTCTGCTGTGGCCTGCCAGGACAATTTGCTTAATCCACTATTTCCCAGTTGGCACCTGCCTCACCAATATTATTACCTGTGGCCTTTATCAGTTGATAAAGCAGCAGCAGAAGACAGGAGCCCTTGTATAGCACCTTTCTAGACCTGGGGGCTCTAGAAATCCAAAGGAGTGTGTGTTCTGGGTGTATATTGAGTAGGTATGGTCACAGTGTGAGTTGGGTTGTGGTGTATAACCCATGGCAGCCACCCACTCCAGCTGTGCTACATGCTGGGTGCTGCTGCATAAAAATGTGCAGCACTAGAGCACCTCAGTCAGAGCCTGCTCTTGTGGTAGAATCTGGTTTGTGTCCAGCTGGAACCTGCGACTCAAGTAAGTCCCCAGTTTGCTTGACTGTATCATTGCATGGGTATCTGCAAGTTGGACTACCTGCAGACTGGTTTAAATATACCACTAATTATTCAGTAGCCAGTGAATCTCTCCTAGGCATTCAAGAAGTCTTCATCTTTCTTATCCCAGGATTGCATTATTAGCAGTTCCGTATCTACCTGATTTTTAGAACTATTTTCATCTATTTGTTAGTTTAAGAGAACCTGAATCTTTTTCTCACAGAAACATCACCACAGTGCTAACAGAAGCTTATTAAACTGGATATTTGAGTGGAAAGAATGTTTAGCAGCTCTTTGCAGGTGCATGTGGCTTGACAGAATTTAAAATGACATAGAACTGTCTCCTCCCTTAGACAAATCTTAAAACTATTTATAACCACTTATCTATTATGTTGTAGCTCTTCATCGCTGTTTATAGCATCGTGCAGGGCACCACTGGGAGTTACCATGGTGCTTGCAGGGGAAGAGAACATGAAGGCGTGGATTTTGGTACTGTTTTCATTTAGCAGCACACTCACGTGCATAACACACATCCACACACTTCTAGTGCCCGTTGCTTGGCAGTACAGAAGAACGAGGCTCCTGGTGTGCCTAGAACATCACCCCTTTACGTTAGCAGGCCATTTGGTCGGTATGATTTAGTCCACGTTGCTGCAGGCAAGTGCTAGTAAGAGATCTCCTGAAGATGGTAATGAAAAAACTTTCATGACACGCAGCAGCTGCAAGAAGATATAACTAGAGTGCATTAAAATTTGTACCAGGGTTTCAACAGCTTCAGGGGTGTTCTGTTCATGCTGCTGGGCTCCCGGGATTTGTGTCATAAAGAACATCGGAAAATTATGAAACAGCAACCTCCATCTCTGCAGAGAGAACACAAAATCTTGAAAAGAGAGAAAATGAGTTAACTTGTATGTCCAAAGTTCAAGCTATTTTCTGTTCAAGAAGAGGAGAAACACAAACTTACGCTTTTAAACACAGACATTTACTTTGTCAACATACTTTTTTTTTTTTTTTTTTTTCTGTAATGCAGAAGGAACTCAGAGAGATTTAACCTGCAGTGGTGTCCACTCTTGTTTTCTTTCTCTGACCATTTTGGGCAATGACACAGATAAACAGAATTCACTGGAGTCTGGAGTCTGGGTTTAAGCTCCTGTCTCCTGTTCCCAGGACTATTGCCAACTTAACGAACTTTGCCCCAAGTTCTGTTTGGAGTTTTCACCCATGGCTTCACAAAACGTGAAAGGTATTAATGATCTGATGATTTAGTGCTTTTCATCTAAGATGGCAATGTTTTAACGTGAAACTTCATAAACAAAGGGCCAGATTCTACTTTACAGTCAAGATGCTTTGTGCACAAGTCAGCATGTCCTGCACAGAAACTGCATGAAGATTGCTGCCATATTCCTCTGACTTTGTTCCTGCTCAGCAAAGCTGGTTCATCTGTGCTGCCTTCAAACAGACAGAGCTGCTCCATCTTACATTACCATTCAGTGGCAATAAAAGAACCAATTCAGTCTATGAGTGAGCAGAGGAATACTGGCTACACAGTTGCCATAGCCTCCCACAGAACAGAAATTCTCATTTTACTCCTACACAGCTGGGAGGTCATCCTTTCCCTGAAAGGGCCTTACATGAGGCTGGAGTTGCAGAGAGACTGTGCCTAGCAGTGAGAAACCATGGCTTTGCAGAGGAAAGTCTAATCCTTATTTGCTGGGTTAATTAAAAAATATATTGATATTTATATTAAGACTCACAGGGTTTGGTTAAGAAATTAGGCTCATTATTTCTCAGCTTTATAGAACAGATTGTGCAGTTGGTTAACCCAATGAATAAACAACCTTGATGTTGCATCTCTGTAGCACTCAGAGGATTGTTTTCACGATGAATACCATGGTCATTTGCCACTTGCTAGAAAAAACATCTCTGTTAACATATTACCAAGGGAGCAAAATCCAGGTTTGTTTCTCTTATAAGGGGCACAGTCCTGTTAACTTATTTTCGTTGCCAAGTCAGGTAAGGAGTTGGAATTCTCCTGAACACTAGTCAGAGCTACTGGGAAAACTGTTCATATTCCTTGGATAATACTGCTGAAATTCTTAATAATGAAATCCTCTCAGAACTTCTCCTGAGGCATGTAAAATAAGCAAATCCTGCTGTTTACAATTGTAGACAAATCTAGGATATGTGGAGGTAAAGCCTCCTAAATGTCTGAAAATTTCCGCCGTAAAGCCTTTTCCTACCTTTTTAGTCTGGGAAAATAGGACTTGTAATGGTTAGTGCTCTGGTCAGGCCATTCAAATCAAAGAGCCTTGCAGGAATGGCACCACTCTTCCTAGGCAGCAGTGGCATTACAATGACTTTTATTTTTCCCTTTCCTTTTGGGGAAAGATGATTCAAATATATCCTGGTGTGTGAGAGCAGTTCAGAAAAGTAATGGGCCTTCTGTGAAATACTGTGAGTGGATGCGAGGAAAGTGAGATACCTAAAATCTGCAAAAGTTGGTGTGAAATGAAGCCCACACTCCAAGCAAGACTTCCAGCAACTGCTGAGAGCTTTGGGACAGCAACAGCTCCACGGAGCCCATGGGAAATGGTGCTGTCATCTGCTGCAGGACACGGCTAGAAAGGGAACTGCTGGCAGCTCTTTATGACAACCCGTTGATTTCCTGTTGTATTCCACAGTTATCTGAACCTCTGGGCTCACTTGTGTGAAGAAGAAGGGGGAAAAAAATACAGTTGGCACTTTCCATTGTGTTTCACCAACTTCTTTTTTTAAACTGATCTGTGATTTTATTTTTAAAAAATCCATTTAAGCTCAGAATAGCAGAAGTGGTGTCAGAGAGTTTACAGGCAGAAGGAACTATCTGTTTTAGGCACCATTACATTTAAGTGGATCCTTTTCCCTAAAGCAATTCATCCTCTACACTTCCTTCAGTGTAGCTCACAGCAGTAAGTGGAGGTGTTTCCCCTGTGTAACACGTGGAGCAGGGGATGCTGAAAGCCCATTAGCCCTAAGTGCCATGTAGCTCCCCTTCCATCAGAGTGCCGGGTGCTTTTAGCAGAACACAACTGCACTGTCAGTTCAAGAAAAGGGAGAGATCACTGGAAACCAGCGAATATCTAGCAAGATGAAAAAATAAGGCGTTGAACTGGGAGCTGAAATAGGACACAAATGCTGGCAGATATAAAGAGGCACAACAGAGATTTATGGAGAAATGTTTGGAAGGTTCTTCCCATTGCAAGTCTTCACAGAATCCAGAATAATAGGCCTCTGCTAGAGATTGTCATTGCTAACATAACTCTTCCACCAGATAAAACAGAGGATTTCCATATTGCCTGTCAGTGAGTTATCTCACCTCCAGTCACAGTGTATTTATGTATACAGCACTTTATGCAAGCAGAAAAGTGTGTGATTTATTAATGATTATGTGGGTAGTAAACTTTTCACCAGCACCAAACATCCAAGTCACAAATTCCTCTTCCTCAAGAGGTTTCTGCTGCTGGTATCTTAAACTTGCTGTTCGCATAACATTAAGCTTTTAATTTCTTTCATGAACAAATATTACCCATGTTTATGTAACACCAGCAAGCACAGGTCTCTACAAAGGAGTTTAAAAAGCAACACTTGGCAGAGAGATGTGTTATATAACCTCCAAATCTACCTACGTAGAGGTCCTCTGGATGCACACACACAGATGTATTTTCCCTTCATTCAGCACTGCCCATCTGATGTTAAACTCTGCATGACTCCATTCTATTAATGAAGAGTTAATTCCTGGTGCATATTTAGATGCATATAACAATGATAAGAGTAACTAGTAACAGTCAGGTCTAGAGATATTGAGCAAGATTAACAAAAGATTTGAGTTCTGTGTTTCTATGCAGAAGGAGTAGAATCCTTGTCTCTCCTGCTGTAAATCCAAGCACCTGTCAGACACCATGGATGTTCTTTTAGTCTGTGTTTTCCATGGAGGGGAAGCAGGTATCGTGCTTGCTCTGGAGCTAATAGTTGAGAATTAGCAGCCTTAGCTCACATTTTTATGAACTGTGCATGGGCAATCATGCAACACAATTTTAATGCACAAAAAATAAGAAAAGGTCTGTTGCAAATAGTTTTCTGCCTTAAGCCAGTTTACAAACAAGAGGAGGAGAATGAACTGAATTCATCTGTCACTCTTAGCAAAGTGTGGCTGGCACATGAGATCTGGGAACCTCTGGTATTAAGGATCGCAACAGTCATTAAAAGCAAGCAGTCAGCCCCTTTCCCCAAAAGACTGCTTCTGTGACTTTTCTGATTGCAGAGAAACATGATGATATAATCAATGAAGACAAAATATGGGGTTTCTAAAAATACTTTTTGATTCTAAGTCAAATTTTTAATGTGCAGAAAGTGTGAAGGGAAAGGCATCACATTTCATCTGCATAATGTCTGTACACATATTGTGAAATTAGAGGGTTTTTTTGGTGAAAGAATACAAGTAATTTTTCGATTTCTGTTGAATTTGTGAATTGCGCAATAGAAACTGAGTTATTGCAACCTGTAGATCTTTGAAAAGGATCAAGAGTGTTTTTCCGATCCAGTTCTATTTATAAAAATACCCAGCAGCTGGTGAAAAATGAAGTCTGTGTATCTCACACTGCCCAGAAGTTGTGAACAGCAGCTAAATGCAATCCTGACAGACCACGGAGATGCTGTGAGCCAGAAGCTGCATCTGTTCCCTTCCACCCTGGGAAATAGATGAGTATGAAGGCAGGGAGTGGGAAATCTCTTCTGATCCTTTCTTTGCTGTTTGTTCCAAAGAATGATGGAGGAAAACAAATGGCCTTAAACTTCAGGGGGCAATTTGAAGGTATGAGAGGGACGGATTCCGTACTTTCTAGCTGAGGATTTTGAGTCTTTGGAGTGGTGCTGCAGTTAGTCCAGGAAGCTAAATTATTTCCACCCTTGCAACACTGAAACAAAATTAGTACATAATTCAGAAGCCTTAATTGGGATCCCGAGTGGTTCTTGCCCACACAGCTTCTTCAAATTGGCAAAATACTCAGAAAAGCACAGAAACACAAAGCAATGCAGGGAGCCCTATGAGGTGCCATAAAGACATAAAGACCTTGGGTCTTTGCCTCACCTCCTCCCACTGCAAAAAAAAAGAAAAAAAAGAAAAAAAAAAGTTAACTTGCAGTTTTGCTTTTCATTGGCTAGTCACTGTTTGCTACACCTAATCTGTAATTGATGGCATGGATGTTACATTTTGCGAAGTTAAAATATCACTTATTTCACTAATAACTGATTTTTGTAATGCTTTACAGTGTCGCTGCATCCCATTTTAAAAATATACAGGACTCTTTAGTGCTCCTTCAAAGAGAAATCAGAAGGTCTGTGCAGAGTAACATGCCATTACACCTACATTGACAGTGTTATCATAATCATGATGTTTAAACTGCAAATTACAAGAAGTTAAAACCAAAACCCATTGCTGTTCTCAAATTTTAAAAAGTATTAATATGAGTACGTAAAAATCTCACACGCCTCACTGAAGTACAGGGCAAAATTTATATCCTGCAGACAGAGTATAACAGAGCTTATAATATTGCAGTGAGCTATTTCCATCACGTTCTTTCTTCTTGGCCCCTTCCTGTTGACTTCTGCATTCAAACAGAAGCTTGGGAGCCTGGCATGCTCCTTCCTAACTCCCTGGGTCTTGGGCCAGGTCTGCAGCGCATCAGGAGGTATAGTCAGAAGGCTAATATGATAAATACGAGAAAACTTGCATTAAACATAAAACATCTGGCACTGTGGCCTTGCCCTGTTGCACAGTCCTTGTGCCAAATCCCTAGACCACTGTTTTCTTCTCACCCACTTACCACCCCTTGGATAAGCTTTTTATTAACTCACATCAGCTCTGGATCTAACAGACAACAACTGCTGTGCCAGCTGCAAAGGTTACAAAGGCATTTTTGGTATCTGGAGCTGGCTAATGCACACAGCATGCGCTGTGCAGCAGTGAAACATCACAGGAAGATGATATGAAGCCACTTCTTCATGGTTCAAAGCTGCATCAGAGAAGGTTTAGACTGGACATTAGATAGCATTTCTTTAGAGAGAGGGTGGTTAAACACTGGAACAGGCTTCCCAGAGAGGTGGCCGATGCCCCAAGCCTGTCAGTGTTCAAGAGGCACTTCGACAGTGCCCTTGACAACATGTTTTAACTGGGTCAGCCCTGAAGTGGCCAGGCAGTTGGACTAGATAATTGTTGTAGGTCACTTCCAACTGAAACATTCTATTCTATTCTATTCTATTCTATTCTATTCTATTCTATTCTATTCTATTCTATTCTATTCTATTCTATTCTATTCTATTCTATTCTATTCTATTCTATTCTATTCTGTTCTTTCTTATGCCCATATGCCAATTAAACTAAAAAAAGGCTGTGAATGCTTGATTAAATATGCGTGGAAAATATGTTTGTACTCACCCACTTTTGTCACGCGTGTCGAATGAAGAGCTTTGCTCTCGCCCCTGGTTACCCAACATGGAAAATATTCTTCTTCCATTTTCCATTTGCAACATGGAGAGTCCCTTCTCTTTCCAGTAATTGTGATTGGAATCATGGTGTCTTTTAGTTACCATTACTCACAGCTAAAACCATATGAAGGTACACAGCGTGTTCCTTTCAGTCAACACAAACTTTTCAGAGCTTGCCCCCCCGAGATTTATTACTGAGTCATGATGATGTGTCGGGTGACTTCTGCTTGCCAAAGACATAGACCAGAAGAAACTTCAACATAAATTTTTCACGTGTGTTTCTGACACATTTAATGGGTGAGAATCCATCACCACAAGCCATAATTTCAGCCAGGGGTGGGATCCTGGTGCTGTGTACAGGTAAGCACCACCACCTTAGGCTGTACCAATCCTGTACAGCCCCCAAATGCCAGAGGAAATATCAGCTTTCGTGTTGAGGCAGTGCCACCTCAGACTGTGCCTCTCCACGAGACCTTACAGGGAAGCAGAAGTAACTTGCAATTTCTGTACTACTAAAAGATTGGTCCCAAGTCAGACTGACTGGGTGTCAAGCTTTGTGATTTAAGGCTCCGGTTGAAGAAACCATGCAAACACACTTGTATTGTTTTATACACACAAATCCCTAGGAAAGAAAAGCCAAATCCCCCTCTCCTCCAAAGTAAACTTGTGCCATCCGAGGTGCCAGAATCCCACTTTCTTTGGATTTGTGCTAGACAAATCATCATTTGCTCAGTGTTTTTTCTGTCTGGGAGTTATTTCCTTCTCATATTTGGTCCATCTCTGATAAGAGTTTAATACAGTAAACTGAATAACAAAAGAAAAACAGCTGCCCCCAATTACTCTACACTCATCAAGTTTCCCAATTCCTTCACCGTCTCACTTACATTTCCCCATATTTTAATATTAATAAGGGCAAACTTCTGCAGCTAATGGTTTAAAAGGCAATCACTTTTAACCAATTAAAATCAGTTTTTCAAGTGGGCTGATAGGGAAGTCAAGTCCAGCAGCTCCATAATCCTACCAGGGCAAGTTCCCAATTCTGTGGCAGCCTAATAATGTTGTATCTGCTGAGTTTATTACATTTTCTGGTATGTCAGACTTAACTAAAGAAGGAAAAGAGAATAGAAATTTATGTTGCCATCTGCCAGCTGCAAGGAGCAGCAGAGAGCTTAGGCATTAAGGAGCAGAAAAGAATAGAAAATGAACCCAAATTGATTACCTGGATTGCTCATTATAATTTAAGAAGCTCCCTCTGGTCTCCTTAAACCTCTCTGTAAAACACTCTACATTGTCACATAAAAAGCAACACACCCTTATGGCTACAGATGGTATTCTTCTAGTACTGCATTTTACTCCAGAATAAGGAGGAACCAGAGATTGACACCTCCTTTGGTGTTTAACCAAATACTCAAATATTATTTGAATCATAATGGGCTTCTCTGCAGGTGGCCTTTCTGAGTATGCAGCTAAACTTGCTTCCTGGACATTTCTTTTGGGAGTGGGTGTCAGTAGAGAGTCCTCATTTTATAAGTTTCTGAACACATCCTATAGTTATTCTCTGATCCCTCTCAGATAAAGAATTGTTCTCTTTCTCCTTCAAGGAAAATTAAGGTACAGAGGAAAGAAGTTACTGCTCCAGATCACCCAAGGAGTCCAAATAGGAGAGGGAATGGACCCCACAGTTCAGCACTCAGCACACTGCTCTGGTTGTTATTGATTTTTCTGGGACATACCTTTTTCTTGTTCCATGGGGCAGCAATGAAATCCAAAAGCAGTCCACCCCAAATCAGCCACATGAGTTGTCTTTGAAGAGAAAGACAGGACCTTAATCTTTGAGAACCCTACCATGCACCTGATTATTGCCCAGATCTTTTTGACATGTGTGCCTTAGCCCATTATACTCTTTTCAGCCACGGGAGATTTCCTACCTGAATGAAATACTACTTTGAAGCTGCACAAAAGCACACCACCTATAAATGGCAGAGACTGCTTCATTGATGTGAGAACTAGAGAAGTTCAACAAAGGTTCTAATATTTCAGCCCTCTGAAAAGTGCATCTTGTCTTTAAGAGAGAATTTACAGCAAATTCGTGATTTAGTCCTCCCACAGCACCGTATATAACCAGCTGCACATGGAAAAATTCTCCAAAGGGTGACAACTCTTTTCCTGCAATACCTGAGAAACCTTTAGTTTCTTAGCTTTAGAAGCGTGGAGAAAAGATCCCACAGTGATTAGTCTACTGCTGAAAATTCAACAGCTCCTTGATATTTGATGCAATTTTTTGTCTGTCACTGGGATGGTTTGGGAGCGGGGGGAAAAAAAAATAATCACTCCCCAAGCACTGCCTACTATAAATGGGCACGTAAGAAGAATTTCATACGTTGTTAAGTTCGTGCAGTGGGATGTTTCCTGGATGAAGACAAGTATGTGCCATGCTGCAAATGATCTACGAGAAGAGACAGAGCCTAAAGAGATGTGAAGATAGAAGGCAGGAAGCTTTGGAGGAACAGAAAGGCAAGGTATCAAAGCAACCAGCCGTGGAACAGAGAGTCCCGTGATGAACAACTCTTTTGTCTGCTTGGCTGGTGCTGCGGATGTAATCACACCATAGCTGTACTGGCACTGGCAGGGAAACAGAGAAAGGTTTGGCATTCCTTTTCCTTTACTGGGAAGGGATATCATGAGAAAATATGGGAAAAAATAAGACTGTAGGCAGAAAAGAACAAGCCAAATCTTGAAATACTAAAAACACTTTCCTACTGAGATGTAAAAGTGTACCATAATTGGAAAAAGAAGAAAACAACCCTCCCCTGGTCCAACGAATGATTGAAAGGGGTAAAGAACTGCAGAGACAAATAGTTTTCCTTCTATGCTTTTTAAATATAATTTAAAAATTCATCCATATCTTTAGTACTTGTTAACTGAAAAAGAACATAAATATGTCTGAGACTTCAATCTTGCCGCTTTTTGTCATACTGGAGGGACTTCACAGAACCACAGAACAGCTGAGGTTGGAAGGGGCCTCTGAAAGTCACCTTGTCCAACCCCTCTGCTCAGAGGCACCTAGAGCAGGCTGTCCAGGATCATGTCCAGTGGATGATGTCTGCTTAAAATACCTTATGAACTGCTATGATGGAGATCAATACTGACATTAGGGTTTTCACCCTGTTTCCCACTTGAACCTCGTGGCCCTTTTGTGTATAAACTGTGCTGAGATAACCTGATGTTCTAGATCAGCATAAGGAGCAAGAGTGACAGCGCAAGTGAAAGAAGTTTTAGGGCACGAAGGAAAACACAAATCAGCTTTTAAAGTCATTACCTCTGAATTTTCAGCATGTAAAGCAGAGCATTAGATAATTTGTTAATTTGTTCTTATGAAAGCACACAAAACATTTAATACTGCGTCAGCCGGTCCAACATGCTCCATTTACAGCATCAAAGGGACATGAACTTGAACCTCAGCTGAAGCAGAGACCATTCTAGATAGTGCCCCAAGATTAAGCAATGTTTTGGAGTCAAGTTCAACGTAAGTCTTCTGTTCTCTGTGGAGCAAGTTATCACTAGTTCTGCAAACAGAAAAGAATATCTTATGTTTCCCAGAGTAAAAAGAATCTCACAGACTGAGGATCCAGCCAAAACCAGAACAACCTCACCATATATCATGTTTATTTTAGCTGTGTATCTTGGGTTAATGAAGTAAGCACTTTTGCAGTGGGCAAAAGGACAATATTTATTAAGTTTCAGGCAACTAGGTATTTATGATTTTACTGTATATACATATCTTTCTAAGCCAACAAACATACAGCACACTGAATATTTTTCCCCATTTGAAACAAGAGGAAAACTGAAGAGGCTGAAGAGCCATTGTGTTTTAAATACCATTGAAAGGATTGGTGCTTTTCACATCTATATTTAGCAACGATAAACATTGCACACAGAGATTCATAAACCTAAAGAGGGTACTGAAACCCTCTTGTGCTCTTGCAAGGAATATAGAGATACCTCTTCTCTTAGTGAGGAAAAATGCAGCAATTGTTTAACGTGAAGAAGGAGACGTAACCGTTCCCCAGGAAACTGTCTTGTGGTTAACACAGGTATTAAAAGACACGTTTAGTTCATAAATCCTGTTAGAGTCATGCACTGTTCCTCTTCTTTTTTGTTAGAAAGGTGATGGTGGGTGTCAAAGGTACTTCACATTCTTACTCAATTTGAAGAGTCCAGTGGTCTAAAAATCATGAGCCAGAGGCCCAAGGAAGAGAGACCCCCAAGGTGCCTACCTCTGACACCTACCCCAGATCACTCAGGTCACTCCAAGTCCTGGACAACACGTGCCATTTCATGTGGTGGTGCATTATCTAGGATGCTGTAACTCCCATATACCTCAAAAGGTGGGTGTCCAAACATCTTTTTTCTGCATGGGTGCAGATGAGGCACTTCCTTTCATGTCTAAATCAGTTTAAAGAAGAACATAGAATCATACAGGTGAATCAGCACTGCCAGGTGTGGTCACTTGTTTTTCACCTGCAAGTGTTCAAGCACGCCACAAAAATCTGGACATGCCTCCCAACATTGCTGTCAAAGTAAAGGAGTTGTTCTGAGTAACAGCCCTGAAGTAAAATCTTTTACTAAATTTAACCATGCACGTTATTCAGTATTCTGTCTCCTTCACCTTTGTCCCTGTACAGAGGTATGACCAATGTGCCTGGTGACTCACACCAAGAGACAAGAATAGCATCAATGAATTACTTGAGTGTTTACAGCAGAACTTGCCAGAAAGGTGCCTCGTTCCCAATTTTAGATAAGACTCCAGCTGTACTTTGTTATATGATATCCAATTACTCTGAAACCTGAAAAACTGTGACTTTATTAAGCTTGTCTCAGCTAAAAGTTGCTATTTCCCTATCTTACATTAGCTGAACATCCACACGGGTCTTATATTATTGCAACACTGTCAGAAATCTCTCAGCGGGAGCAGCAAATGCCAGTGAACTGTAAAAGTGAACCATCCATTTCTAATAACATACTGAAGGAGTGTGATAACTTGTTGAGTGGTTTATCAGGGAACTTTCTTGCATCGTAAACCTCTTCAGTGATTAAAAATATGGAGACACTGAAATAGGACTGGAGAAAACAAGTTATGTAATGCAGATCTACCCAGAACCATCAAATGCTGGGGCATTTTTTTTCCTGAATTCTATCTTTATTACCAGTGTTGCTACAACTCTCCAGAGAAGATTGTGCACTTCAGACCTATGAGAAGTGTAATTGTGAAACAAGGGTACCAGTTCAAATGTTTACTGGTGTTTCTGGTACTGAAACAGTAAGTTTTCTGCAGAGAATATTCTGGTCAAATGAAAAGACACTTTTATTAGACGTCAGTTTGAAAAATGCTTTTAAATTATGCTAAATTTGGTGGTAATAATCCTCTAAAAATGCAACAGGTTGAAAATTATTTCCTCTGTGAATATAAGACCATGTACATAGGTTTATCTTTGTGTTGTTTCTTAGGGAGGTAGCACCTGGATCATTCTTAGAAGGAGAAATATATCTAGAGATGAAAAAGAACTATAGAAATCCTCTGGAAATCTCCAGGAAAAGAGTAAAATGTCTATCTGACATTTCTAGAGGTTTTAAAATACAGAATGTGCCCTTCACTTTTTTCATCCTGTGGGTTATTATGAAAAATAACTCACTTTGAATCAAAATTTGTGTGATAGAAAACTACAAGAACTGCAAAAAGACTGCTCTGTGAGTCAATGTTTGCAGGTATCTTCATTCAGGAATCCCTAATTGACCTCTATAATTAGAGAGGAGGCTGTAGTAAGGTGGGTGTTGGTCTGTTCTCCACGTAACAAATTAAGAAACAAGAGGAAAAGGCCTCAAGGGGACGTCTAGATTGGATATTAGAAAAAATTTCTTCACAGAAAGGGTTGTCAAGCTTTGAAACAGGATGCCAATGGAAGTGGTGGAGTCTCCATCCCTGGAAGTGTTCACAAAATGTGTGGATGTGGCACTGGAGGACATGGGTTAGTTTTGAACATGGTGGTGATTCTGTATTGACGGTTGGGCTTGATGACCTCAGAAATCTTTTCCAACCTTAACGATTCCATAATTCACATTCTAATGTCTCCATGCTCCCACAATCTGAATTGCTCTAAACAAATTCATCTACAGAGGAAAGACTGCTCAGGTATAGCTATGCTAGTTTGTTTATGTCTGCCAGGTGCAGTTGAGCTCTTCTTTTTCCTTTGCATTTTCTGGTAAGGCCACTGTGGAGCTGCTGTTCCTCGTGACCATTGCATGACTCTTCTGAGGTGGAAGCAAAGCCTACTCACCCGTGAGTCTACTGTGGAACCTGCGGATTCATAACTTAGCAACTTCAAACAGAAACGGGCATGGTACCGCTCTTCTGCCTCTACCAGGGTAAATACCAAGTGCCTGAATGTGCTGCGACTGGGCTGACACAATCAGGTGTTGTGGAAAAAAACAGCCTCCCTTCTGCAGCCTTTTATTTCACTCTTTTATTTCCCAATGCCATTCACACTTCTGTGTTGTCCAACATTTGATCAGTCCGTTAAACAAAATATTTTAGCTCCTGTGGGTAAACATCTCAGAGACTATGTTTTTCAGTGTTGTGAAGGACAAGGGCGTGGGACAGCAGACTCACCATTCCCAACCTTCATGCAGTCCTTAGCTACCCCTTGTCTTTCTGGTGTTCCTGGTTTTTTAATCAGTTTAACAAAGCTAAAACTCAACTCCTCATGTGTTTTCCAGTACTTCACCATTCTTAAAAGCACAATCTCTGTTCTCTCACTTTTCCTTATTTACTTCTCAGTCACTCCAGGAGTATTGCTGGACCAATGAAGAACAGAGGCCGCTGTGCAGGTACCACACTCACAGCTTTTTAACTACGTCTCTTCCTTGGAGTTCTGAGCATCTATACACACGAGGCAGATAAAGGAAAAGTAGTGGACAAATGGTGGGCTCTGCAGTACAGCAGGGTCATATATAAATCCAAATCTCCAGTAGATTCTAATTCTTCCTTTAAAATCCCTTCCCTTCCCAAACCTTCCCAAACCTTCCCTAACCTTCCCTTCCCAAACCTTCCCTAACCTTCCCTTCCCAAGCCTTCCCAAACCTTCCCTTCTGAAAACTTCCCTTCCCAAGCCTTCTCTTCCCAAACCTTCCCTTCCCTTCCCTTCTTCCCTGAATCTTGAAAGCTTTTACTCAGCTCTGATGTTTTCAGCTGACAGCAGCTCCCTCTGAGTGTCTTTGCAGTAAACCCAGCTGAGTTGAGCAAGTAGGAAGACCTGGCCTGAGCTGAGAGAAAACTGTCACCAGCGCCTGTGAATCACACAGACATAATTTGCTTTTCAAGCTGACCTGGTGCATTTAGCTGTTTCTTAATGAGAAATTTACTGAAGTGATGCTGTGTCTGCCTGCACAGCCCCACATGGCAAGGTGCTGATTGCATTGTGGATCAGGGTGAGCAGCTTTCTACTGCATTTAGGTACTTGCCAGTCCAAAAAAAAAAAAAAAGAAAATTAAAATTAAAAGTTTGGGGTTGTTTATTCCAACTAAAACATTGCTCGGCAGAGGAAGAGGATCCGTGTTACTGGTCCTCAGAGTACATTTTTCCATGATACTTATATGCCCTTATCCTGCCCCTCCAGCAACAGAGAAGCAGTAGGTGCCTTTAGATACCTCCAGAAGGAAGGTACCTGGTGACCATAAAGTCAATATATATGGGAAACGAGGCAAAGATTGTCAGGGCAGCAGTTTGAACACCACCCCCTTTCCTTGTGGTCAGCGGTTGTTTTCATCTCTGAGACTTTGTTGAATTTACACTAATTCTTGATGGCCATCTGTCCATATTACAGGACATTTTATCAAATGTTTACTTTTAGCAGAGGAGCCGAGGGAAGAATGGGCAGGAAAACTGAACTGCCCTGTCATCTCCCATTAGCACACCCCTGGGCAGACAGAGCTGCGACCCGATGAGCGAGGTTTGGGCTGACAGCTGGTCCTAGCCAGGTCTAATAGCGACAGACTTGTGCCTCCATGGCTGTTAATGCAACACTCTCCCACTAACTGCAGCCACCCAATTTCCCTCTTCACGACACAGCCCTCTGGGGGTGTGAGACGCTGAATTTGCACGTCTGAGCCTTGGTGGCACAGAGGCCTGGTGAGCCACGGCAGACACTTGCTCTGAGTGTACAAGTGCAGTGCTTACAAAGGCTGCTGGGGAGGGAGGGGAAAAAAGGGAGAAATAACACTGGGTGCAGTGATATAGTCTGCCCTTGCTTTTGGTTTGAAGTCGGGACAGTTATTAAAAATGAGAGCTGGAAACTTGAGGAAGATGATGGCTGAGGTATCAGACAGTCAGCGCCTATTTCTGGATGAGATGACTTTTAGGGGGACTGTAACTTGTATTGATTTAGGTTATGCCTTACAGCTGAAAAAGCTGACCAAGGCTTTTTTACTAAATGTAAACACATTTTCCTTTGGCAGTTTATTAAATGAAATGTTTCCTCTTGGACGTAGTGAAACATTTTTTATTTTGACGTTTTCCAAATGAAACTCACCCTTTTGAAAAAGCCTATTTTGCTAAAACTGTATTTAAAAGGAAATGTCTCAAGAAAAGAACATTGAACAAACTGAATTCTTCAAGAAGTAGAGTTTAAATGAGAATGAAACACAATGTTTGTGTCCCCAAAATATTCATACTTTATTTTATCTAGAATTAAATTAGTTTCCTCGGACTTTTTTTTTAGAATTGGGATACACTGGGTGAAAAAATGCTGTATTTTCCTACAGAGTAAATGACATCAATAATGCTACAGAACATGAGTGGAGGTTAAGCTCTGCAAAGGCTGAGCAGAGACAGATGGCAGCAATAAGCCTTGCCAGAGACTATGGCAAAAGCACACCCTTGCCACTCCTAGATCATTTTCTTTGAGGAAAACAAAGTAAGATGGCTTGGAAAGATGATGTGCTGTGTGTCATTGGCAGTAGGAGCACACAGGAGGAGATCAGCAATGGAAAATGTTCCTGCAGAAGATGCTGTATCTGCTAGGCCTCTTCTCACAAGCTAAGTGTTAATCAACACAGACAGAGGTAAGGGCTTGACTTTTTGGTGTTTCACATAGTTGAAAAACTGACTGCAGTTGTAAAGCTGACTTGATGTACAGCACGTGGCAAGGAGAGGGATGCCAGAAGCTGTGTGTTGCTTTTAGACTTACTAACTTCTTAGAAGCTTTCTCCCAAATTAAACTGTGTGCTCAGCAGTTAGATCTAAGTAGACTTGGTCTTTTAATTAACCCTCAGTGGTAATAAATAATATGAACAGAGAACTGGAGTTGCCAGTAAGTTGTAGTGTACTGCTTGCAAACTTGCTGCTTCAAGTATACACTAAAAGAAAAAGAAAGCAAGAATTGGGCATAATGTCTTCCTCCAGATCATTGAAGAGAGTAAAAGGACAGTTCTGGGCTCTCACATTGAACTTTCTGCTTTCTAGCATTTATATAATTACATGAGTCCAATACATCTCCCTCATCTGTCTACATTTTTAGCACAATTCTAAGAGATGTTGCCACTAAACGAACCAGACACTTGATCCACAGTCTTCATTCAAGTACCAGAAGGATTTTGTAGTGTCACTGAATCTGTCCCTTGCCACGTGTCCTGTAATCCAGTGTCAAGACGTGTCAGTCTCTGTCTCTAAGCTAGGCAAGCTCTCTCAGAAGAGAGGTGCCCCAGTCTCAGAAAGCTTTCCTGTGTTATCAGCAGAGCTCTGTTTTGTGCCATGTTAAGAAGTACAACTGCCCTGAAACTTTTATGGATGAAGTGATCAACTCTGTAATTTTTACCTACCTTATCTGGAGATTTGGAGAGCTATTTATCAATGTTAAATGGAGATCAGAAGGTCCTTTTCCTCCTTTATAGTTTTGACATAATTTTAAAAAAGATTTTGTCTTGTGTTCTGTGTCAGGGAGTGGTCTCTTCGCATCCCAATCACCCAATAGCGGAAAGACTACAACACAACAGCACCTACAAAATCAGTATTTTTCTTTCTGTCAATTAATAAGCAGAAAAAGGTACTCAGTTCTATCAGCCCTCCCTATGCAGACTGGGTGTCAACAGTTTGGCTTAGTAACTTTTTGTGCAGCTGAGAAACACGATGCATGCAGAGGCCACACCACCTTACTGAGCAAATCAGTCACTACAGTGTTATTTGATAGAAGTATAGGGGACTCATCCCGTGGGTGGAATGCATTGCATTGCATTCAGCAATTATAAAACAGCATTAGAGCATCTCTGCTAGATGTCTAAAGGCATACTGAAAAGTGTAAGAAGAGTGGTAGTTTTAATAGCAACCTCATGTAATATTTTATAATTTTATAATTGAAGAGACTGCATATATTGGGTTTGTGTGTGTGGACACTTATCTCTTCCCCATATACCCAGTAGACACACACTGTAGTAAAATTCTGGAAATCAGTGGCTTTGACTTTTAGCATCACCATTGGCCTGGCAGGTTGATTTTGACCAAATCAATTATTTTTCAGTGCACATCCCTCTAGTACTTTGATTATGTTTCAACCTGATTAGGGTTTTGGTTAGTGACAGTGTTGTTGAGTTGCTATGAACCCCTGATCTAATGAGTTCAGCATAAAACCTGGAGGATGTTTATCTCTGTTTTCTGGGTCCAGCTCTGACATTTGACCCTGAATCAACCTGATGTCCCAGTCTCAGGACTCAGTTGTGATCTGCAGCACACCTCTGAGCTGGAGCACAGACCAGTTCAAGGCAATGGACTGGCCCTGAGCATAGCCAGGGAAATCCTGGGAGTTAGTGAGCCTGGCTATGCCATAGCAGTTGGCTTGCTTTGCATGTCACATTTTAGTGAGAACAGTAAGTGACAGACCAGGAAATCTGGTACTATAATTAATAGCACATGTTTAAAATTAAAAATTAAACATGGCCAGTGTCCATTATTGTAGGAATATAGGTGGTTCAGAAATGCTTTCCTTAGCAAAAGAATTAAATCACAGTGAGTGAAAGAGTTTGTGGTTACTTGACAGTGTGGCTTTATCCAGCAGAACCCAAAGATGTCTCTTTTAACTGATGTCTTCTTTCCAGAGAAGGTTTTGCTCTCTCCTAACGCTTGGATCATAGACAGACCTGAACCAGACCACCATGCAACATGAACTTTGGCTGGTGGCTGATGTAAAAGCAGACTGAAATCCAGATCTATAAATCCAGGAATAGGTTCCACCTCTGTAATTTGTCAGATTCTAGCAATTTGGGAGTGCACAAGCTCCAAAGCTTGTGAAATCTCATGATTTTCTCTAAAAAGGCTTAATGGGAACCTGGAACTTAAACACTGCTCCATATATACAGAGTAATGCAGGCACAAACTTAAGTTTCAGAAAGAGATCTCAGATTGTTCCTGATTTCTTCATCCTTATATTGACCTTCTTTTCAATTTACTTTTCGTAATAGAGGAAAAAAAAATGGAAAAGCTCCTCTTCTGATCTGAGAACTTCTTTGGAACAGAAATGGGGATAGAAATGGGGAGATGGGCACAAATCCATCCTAGTTTGGTTTCTGACATGAATAGTCTGCACTGCAGATGCTCATCAAGATGGTAAGTCCTGTGAAACACAATGTTCCCTTTATGCCCCAAATTTCTATTGAGCAATAGAAATGTAAGGCATTGTATTAAATCAACAGTGGTATCTCGTGGCCACTGGATGGTATGAACAGCCCTTTCCAGCTCTCTCTGAATAGGTGGAAAACAGCAAGCAGGTTGAGCACAGCCACTATCCCCGCAGACCTCCAGCTGTTTCATGAAATAGTCTATCAAAAGGTTGTAAAAAGGAGAATTTTCTTTTCGGATCCTAAGTCACTGTTGGTGACCAGCTGCTTCCAGATTTACTTTATAACCTGCCTCTGGCCTGAAAATTTAAAAAAACCAAAACCAGCTTTTTTTTTTTTTTTTTTTCCCCCCCAGATACATATTCCTGGGTTTTCGCTTGGTTTAGAACAACATTATTTTAGGTTAGATGTTTAATATTAGCACACCATTAAATCACAAATTCACTTGCTTTCAGCCTTATGCTTTAGAAATGTTATTGCTGGTTATGCATCTTTTTTTTTTTTTTTTCCCAGACAGAAATGGTGGAGAAAATATGGATACTGATCAGATGAGCTCTTCAGCTTTGATAACACAGGCCCCCACCGTAAAGAGACCAGGTGGGAGCAGAAAGTCCCATACACCTGTGGCCAGCACAGTACCCACACACAAAGATGAGTTTTATTAGACTTTGGAATCCAAGCCTGGCTGAGATAGAGTGGGACAGTTCATGCTTCTCAAACTCTCTTTCTTCCTGGCAGAGCTGGAGAAATGTCCTATTAAGCACTCAGTTGTGTTAGTGCTTCTACCTAGATAGGGCCTGGGGAGAAGGAACCCCCTCCATTGTATTCAGGTTTTCATTGCAACACAAAAGGACACAAATTGTTATTTCATTTAGATTCTTCAGAAGCTGATTGAGTCGCTGGAGAAACACTGGTAGGGATCGCTTCGATCCAGCATTCACCAACCGTTAATAGAAATTGCCAAACAGACCTTTAAGTTCCATTTTTAGAGAAAGCTCAGAGAGAATATGAGATGTGTCAGCTTCCACAGCAGCTCGAGCAAGCCTTCAGGATGAATGGAACCGTCGTGTAACTCAGCTTTTTGCCAATGCACTTTGTCGCCCACAGTCCAAGTGCTGCCTGTGCTTCCCGTTCCACGCTTCCATCACTTGGCCTCTTTCCCTTGATTCAAGACAATAGGTATTTTCAGAGCCTTTGCTGCGGTTTCTTTTGTTCGGGCCAGGGGCCCCTGCAGTTGTCCATGGCGATTTTCACTGCGAAGGAGGTGTGAACAGGTTGGTCTCCGGGACACCCCTTGAGTGGGCTTTTTTCCTCTGAACCGAAAAAAAAAAGGAACAAAGAGATGACAGAACACTTGCCTAATTAACACAAATATGTATGGCTTATCGGGGTGTTTAGATGTAAAGAACAGTAAAGAGGAGTAAGACCTGGCTTTTCAAAGGGATTTAATTCAGCCTGTAATGGTTTGCAGACATATCCAGCAAATCTCCAGATAAGTAAGCCTGTCTCTGGTGTACCAAAGCAAATTGTTTACATCTTTTTCCCTTTAAAATCACATTATCTGGAATGCCTCCATTGCTAGCAGAAGGAGGAATCTCAGAGGCAAAAAACCACTTTGTCCAAGACAACACAGTAATGATCTTTTCCATTAATTTCTGTGAACATCCTTTTTCTTGGACAGACTGCCATAAGACCATCAGGCAGCTTTCAGAGCATATGCATCACATCACTTACCTCTGCTGAAGCAGCAGTTTGGGGCAGAAAGGGGCAGCAGCACCTCAGATAGATGTCCAAAGAGCATCTCAGATGAGAAAGTACTGACAGATCACTGCTCTCTCCCCCTGCCTTCCCAAAGTGCTCTAATGTATTGTCACTTCCATTACCACTGAAATGAAAACACACAGGGCTTTCCTGCTGGTGGAAAATTAATGTATTTTCATCTGCCACAAGCCAAGCCAAAATTAGTAAGAACTTCATTTTAATACCATGCTGAGAAGGTTTTATTCACTGAGCCTCCTTGACTCAAGACATACTGCTGCCTTAGAGCAGAACTCCCCCACATTCTGGTTTATTACCAAAGCTCACATTTTATAGGCAATTCTTAATCCTCATGTTATTTTGCTACTCAGACAAATTTATCTAAATCTATCTGCAAATTCTTGCAAATACAGACTGTGCTGTCTGAGGATGGAGGAATCTGGGACTAGCTGCATAAGGGAATACAAACATCATGGGTTTTATTTGCTTAGAAGTTGCAGGCCAGGAAGCTCATCAGGCTGCTTGGAAACTCCCCTTTGCTGCACTCATGGAGGCAAAGTCTGGCAATTCTCATGACAGGAATTGCTCTAAACCTGTAAAAACCAGGACTCCTATTTTTTCATCTCAACTGTCACTTTTTAATTCTGAAAAAAACATGTGAATTCTTCATAATTCAATTTAGTTACATCTAAAATGATACATCAACATGCATCTTTACTCTGTACATCGACCCCCTCAGATGCAGAGCATGTAACTTAGATTGTCCCTTTGATGTGAGTATTGAATTCTGGCTGATTTTCTCAGCTTACCACAGCTGAGGACCTGTCCAGAGAAGTGTCAAAGTTCTTCATAATAGCTCTTCCTTCACCAGCAATGCATAATTCAGGTGTGTCCTTCTGTTGTGCCTCAAAAAGGTAAAAAAATCCTACACTTCATTGATTCAGAGGGATGCAGGAAGGGGGTGTTAAGAACAGATTTGACTTGCTAGTGTGCTTTTAAAAACTACCTAAAACTTCCGTAAGATCCATCAGAAAGGTTGAAAATTATGTCAACTACACAGATACTTCAAGTGGAAGTCTTTACAGCATACAGCTAAATCAATGAATATGCAGTAGAGGAAAAGGGAGCTAAACCATTGCTTCACATGTTTTTTCCATTTGTGTATTTGCAAAATGTTTATCAATGGATACACAGATCCACTTACTGCCAGTTGAAGCAGACCCACATTAGGCTTCGTGCTTTCAAAGCTCCCCACCAAATGGATGTCCCACCAACCCTTAGGGACCTGTGGATGATTAGGCAGAAACAATTGAACTCCATCTCCAAATATTTCACTGTGCTGTTCACAGACACATTCATTCATTTCCCACACATCCTGCAACATAAAGAAGTGGACCTATACCATCCCTTAGTTTACATGTGCTGTAACTCAGCATGGTGGAGAAGAGGGTGATTGGTAGGACCACTGAGGCACCAGGTACATCCTGCTTGCCATGAGCAGTGGGAAAGAAGCAGCTCCCCAGGAGAGTTCTGGTCTCAATCACTTCAATGTCAACCTGAAGCAGCTGCTCTGAAATTAATGGATTTGCACCTGCACGGCTGAGAGTGGAATCTTAGAATCTAATTCTCAATCTATAATTTAGAGGGGGATAGCACTGGTACCTTGTTATTTTCCACATTTTGGATTGCTCTAAAGTGCATTCCGCATCTTTAATGTGCCTCACTGATTTGTGGAAAGGGCATCATCATTAAACTAATTCGCTTTAGACAACTCGTTCACCTGGAAATTGCTGTTCTTCCTGTTCAACGGAAAGAAAAGAAAACAAAAAAAAAGGAAAATCTCTGGAAAATCAGGGACTTGACTTTAGCCATCACATAATTATAGTGTTGGACTAAACCATCAGCTTTCTAACTCAGGCTTGTTCAACAGTGAAGTTGTAGAACAGAGGGAGAAAGAAGGTCTGGTGAAATTTTGAATCTATATTGCAGATACTGTCTTGTAAAGATGTTCAAAACCAGTTAAGACATGCTTTGGTGTATAAACTATTAAAAACTGCACAGGGATATCCAAGGATTAAGTAAATTATAGTGTTCTGGGCTTTCAAATTCTCTGAGAAGTATTCCTAGGCTTACATGAAAGTAAACTTCATTATCATTAATTCCCAAATGTGAGACACAGAGGTTAATCAAATGATAGAGCTTTTAATTTTCCTCTTTTAAATCTCTGTACACTGCTTGTGATTTGATATTTCATCTCTAACAGTCTGCCCACTGGGAATGCTTTTGTGTAATGGGAGGTTGTGTTCTCAATTTCAAACTTTGGAGGTACCAGACACAGACACAGAAAAAAAGCTGTAAAAGGAGAAATAGATCCATTTGGTGATGATGCAGGTTTCCCACTCAAACTCTGTAGAGATGGAGCAAGAATAAAAATAGCATGTAATAACTAGTCTGGACTTTTTAGTGTAAGGAAGGGAGAAAGGTCATATGAGTATTTGCACTTTTAAAGCCTTAGGTTAAATTGTGATAAACTAGTAATTATTTAACCAACTGAACTTGCAGTGTGATGGAGAAAAAGGATGTTCCCTCTCCTCCTATCAACCTCTACTTGCTCTTGTCCATTTTGGTTTTGTTTACAGAGATGCATCTCAGTCAAAAAATCTGATTTTGAGCAATCCCCATCTATGACTGCCACAATGGGTAGCATTTTCCTTACATGGATTCATGCCTGTATGTTAAGAAAACTAATACGGCAAAAACACGGAGTCAGGTTATTCCTAATGACTAGATTATCCTTAACTCTTTCATTTACTGCATGTTGTTCAGTGATGGCAGAGGGATTGCTCCTTTAGATGAAGTCTGCCATCCCCTTCAACACTCGGAGGATGAGCCAAGGAACCCTGGAGTGGGCATGTGCTGGATGCTCTTGCAGGAGCTAACTCTTGGAAGTTACAGATGGCTTTAGGATTGAAAACCCATGGAGTGGATTGGTCCCACTTCCAAAATGAATGTCAGTTGGCTCCTGTAACTGCTGATATTCTGAAATGCCACTCCAACATCCCACCTACATGGACCGTCTTGCTGTTCTTGCTGGAGTCTCTGTGAGTGCTGGGCCACCACCCAGGGTACAACCTCACAGATGGACAGTACCAGCTCCAGGCAATCAAGGGTTAGGGGGAGAAAGGACTTTTATTTACAGCAAATAATACACTTAGGGAAGGAATCCTGAGTAAACAGGATCCTGGATGCAGCTCTGTGAATGAGCAGATCAGAAGAGCAAACCACCCTTGACACTGCTAATGAGTCACTCACACTGTGTGAAGGACAGTGATTTTGTGGAGCTGCTATTTCACAGCTACTCTATAGAAGATAAAATCTGCATTAGGCTATATTTTTTTTTTGTTCCATGATTCAGGGAAAAGAAAAAGTGCTCTAAAAAAGGGAAGGGCTGGAAAGAAGATAAGGATTCCACTCTGAATTCTGTTAAAATCTTTCTTTTGTGAGCCAGTTATTTTCTCTTTCCATAGCTCAGTGCCTGAGGTACATCCTTCTGAGACAGCTATACCCATGATACAGCTGAAGTTTGATGCATTAACATTTGAAGAAATATTTAACTAAATGTGAAAGACACTTCTGCATTTAAACCAAGATATACACACACCGTTACTACATTGATTACTATTCTTTGTATACAAACAAAGAATTGTATTTGGACTATTTTGTTTAGTGGATTCTCTCTGCCATAAAGAAGATAGAGACTCCATCTTGATTAAGAGAAAAACATAAGAATGAAAGGGTTGGGCATCTAATTCTCATTCACTTAGTACAGAGGTGTGAGGTATGCCTGTAGAATAATATCACCTTTCAAATGCATGATTCTGGCAGATTCAAACTTCCCTTCATAGCCATATAAAGTGTATGATGTCATTCTTCTGGGGCTTTATTAGGAACCAAATGTCTATAGAAATGTTGTTGGTGTTCATGTGACCTGTAAAACAGAAGATCAAGCCTTAAAACTGACTTTAAGAAAATCAATTTTAGCTTGATTCCTGCTTCCTTGGAAAGCTACCTTAGCTTATTTTTCCTCCCAAGAGAAGTTTTAAAGTTTGGATTTTTTTTTTTAGTTTGTTTGTTTCTGCTGCCCTTGCTGATACTGAAGGAAATTAGAGAAGAAAGACAAGTTCAAGAAATGAGGTCAGTAATGCTGTCTGGGCTGGAGAACCATGGCTTCTTTGGAATTGATAGCAACAAGCCAGAGAGGGCAGAAGTTTTACAATTTCTAGGCAGCTCTGACTATCCCTGGTAATCAGAATTGCTCTCAGTCAGCTGAGAAACCTTTTACCATGCCATTACCAGGATGGTAATAACCTACAAGTAAAGTGAGGCTGTAAGGATGTTATGAGCAATGATTTTAGGGCTTTTGAAAGTGCTGGTATCATCACTGTGAGGTCCAAGTGAAAAAGGGAACAAACTGTCTGTATAAAAATTTGCTTGGTAATTCTAAACAATGCGCTATTAACTTTGATGTGAAGTGACTCCTAAAATGGGCACTGATGAAACTTAAATCTTCAAAATATACTGCATTATTCAGTGTTTGAACTAGGATCTACATGGAGAAAACCTAATTTCACTGGTGCTAGAATTACAGAACTCAGCAATGGAAATTGAGTAGATGTCCCTGCATTGATCAGGATCATAAGCTTTTGTTCCTTTTTTAATGCTTTGCTTAGCTTCATTTGTCCAAAGTGAATTTCCACATTACATTAAATTCTATGCTCCCCAGAAACAAAATGATTTACATTTAAACCCACGTTCTGATGACAGAATGAAAGAAACCTGTAAGTTTAATAGAAAATGTTTCCAGTGTCTAGAATATTTAAGTAAAATGGCTACATTAGAGAAGTTACTAAGGTGTTGCTTTCCTGTGCTCAAATACTGTAATGCAAAATACATTTTAAGGCAGAAAAGAAGGAGGGGAAAAAAGGCACAGAGAGAAATAAAAAGCCAAATAGTCATAAAAAAAAAAAAATCTATAACTGAGCTGGCAAAGCTACATGCCAAATTTCAGCTAAAGACATTGAATTTCAGCTGACTGGTTCATCTAATTTACTGCTTTGTTTTGGACATCAGGTTAAAATACTTCAAAGAAAAGCTGGACCAAAACAGCTCTGTCCTGAGTTTTCCAAGCGTGATGAGCTCAGCTTGGAGAAAGAACTGAGTACTTGACCTCCCTGTGCAGAACTTGCGTTCTCTATTTTCTTTCTTTCTTTCTCTTTCTTTCTTTCTTTCTTTCTTTCTTTCTTTCTTTCTTTCTTTCTTTCTGTCTTTCTTTCTGTCTTTCTTTCTGTCTTTCTTTCTGTCTTTCTTTCTGTCTTTCTGTCTTTCTGTCTTTCTGTCTTTCTTTCTTTCTGTCTTTCTTTCTGTCTTTCTTTCTGTCTTTCTTTCTGTCTTTCTTTCTGTCTTTCTGTCTTTCTGTCTTTCTTTCTTTTTCTTTCTGTCTTTCTTTCTTTTTCTTTCTGTCTTTCTGCCTTTCTTTCTTTCCTTCTGTCTTTCTTTCTTTTCTTCTGCCTTTCTTTCTGTCTTTCTGTCTTTCTGCCTTTCTGCCTTTCTTTCATTAGATCATGTATCTTATCAAGAGGATATGTTTTCAGTGCAAAGATTTAAAAGCTCAAGGAGGACTTTAGAGAACACTGAAGTGAGGACTTGTTTTAGAGGGTGAAATTCAGACTGTTACCCAGGTGGTGCGTATGCTTAGTCTTGGAGAGCAGTCACATTTCTTGCACTCCCCCAGTGCCCAGCCCAAGAAGAATCAAACCAGTAACTTGAAATTTGACTGCAGAAATCTCTCCATTCATGTTTAGGCACCCACTTGTGTTTGTGAGGGCCACGATACTGAGTCAGAGCTTCCCTGCCCCTGGGACAGCAGCAGTGGCCCAACAGCCCAGCCCTCCTTGGGAAGAGGGTCCCACTAAGGTGCCATTGGCCTGTCCTACAGTTGCATGGAGCAGTCCTGCGTTTTGTTCAGGTATTCTCAATCACTTGCAGGCATGGATAGCAGTTATGAGATGGGTCATCTCTACAGTGTAGGGATTATTGGTCCCTAAAATGGGGTGCATGACAGAATAACTCTTTCAGTTGGGTCTTCTGGGAGGTCAGTTTTAAGCACGTGCATAGCATCTAAACCAACATCATTACATTAATTTTTCCATTGTCAAATGATACTCAAATACAAGGCTTTGGCTGTCTGCAATCATTAAAAAACCCTAAAAATAGGGGCATTATCTGCAGATTCAAGATAAGACAGCTACTTTCACTTTATTTCCATGTGATAGCAGGGCAGGGAGCAACACATCCTACAGTTGTTATGCATGTCATGCTCTTGTATGATGTGTCATAGGTTTGTGTTTCCTTAGGATAAGGTGGTACATTAATATGCTGGTCTGTATTTGTGTAGCCCTTAAGTGACCTCTCAGATTAAGGGTGTGATGTAAACTCAAGTACATATTAAGAACAGCAAACTGACTTCCACAAAGCCTTGAAACTTCATCTTGAAAGTTCAGCTCCCATTTACAGTTTTTAGTGTCATACCTCACTGACCAGACCCCAACAGGAGGAGAGACACTTGACATATGGACTAAAATTTCCCGTCCCACTTCGCAGTAGATTAGAAATGTTTCCCCCATTGTGAAGTGTGTCTCAGTGGAAAATCAGAAGCCTGGGCTGTTACCTCTCTGCTGCTCACTCCCTCTCACAGCAGCCAAGGTTTTCAGCTTCTAATGGAATTCCTGAGCCATAATGAGCTGCAGGACCTTGCAGCTCCCAATGACTCCTATTTGCATATGATGTGAGTCTAGCACAGGTTTGTCGTTGTATCCTAGGGCCAACTCCAAGAGCAGAGCACAAAGGCAAAGGAAGTTGCTCATCCAATTATATTCTCTGTGGACACATGTCGTTAAGTGACAAACAGAAAATCCCAGATGAAATGTTTTGGAATTCTGCAGCATGAGTGAAGTGCTCAGCCCCAAGGATTTCTAGTAACCAAATAGCAAGTGATGCTGAAGATGATGACTTAGATGAGCTGGCAGAACAGTCTGAAGTCTGTGCACACTGCTGCCTAGCCATGTTTTTAAATCATTCCAGTTACCAAAATAGTCTAGAAAGTCTGCTCCGTCTTTCACCTTCCCAACATAAATAAAGTAATGAACATGTCGGCAGGATTTAATTTGTGTATCTTTGCTTTCTCCACATTCTTTCTGGTTTGGAGTAGAGAGGTACAGTCCTCTCATCCACAGATCAGCCCCAGCTGTGGCAGCAGCTATTCAAGATTAACGCATCTGGGGCTGAAACGTACTGCACAAAAATGTCTATTACTGTCTCTTCAGCTCTATGCTTTAGCTCAATCCTGGAAGGACCTGCTAAAAAAGCACTTCTCTTACCCAATTTTCTCAGAATTTCTCCTTTCTGCAGTCAGCCAGATGCCAGTTACCTATGATGAGATACTCCTGGAGCAGGGCTGCAGGGCCACTGCGAGCAGACTGACTCTACCAATAATAGGTATTAAATTAGGTATGAAGTGGATAATACTTGCTTGCTTCCTACTTGGAAACCTTCTGGACAACAAAAGTTCCAGTTTCTGAATAAGCAGAGTTTTGGAAGATGTAACCTGATTGAAAATGATAAATGAAACTCACAGTATGGTCCCTTCCAATTCAAAATACTCTATGACTCTAATATTCTATGAGTGCTTCTGTCCTCCCTAATGCCACACACACACTTTCAGAAGTCTTGGTTTTATTGTTCATGGGTATTGTTGCATATCTGTTGCTTGCTCTCTGCAACTTTTGCTTGCGGTCTTTTTCTCGGGAATTGCAAATGTGGTGATTTAATCAGCTCGAGAATGTCATGCCCAGGTATATATTTTCCTACAGTCTCAAAATAAGTCTTTCATGATTTATTTGCTTTTTTTCGTCTGCTATGTAATTTTATCACTGTCACTTGTTAAAGAAAAAAAATGCAGCAAAGGTCAAGCTGGAAAGCACTATGCAGTTTTGAGGCTCTTCTCATTGTTAGGGGAAGTAATATCAAAAGAGATACGGAAGTGAAAATCATTTTTAGATTCCAAGGTTGTGGAAATGTTTGTTAAGTGTCTGCATTATGCAAGGTTCTAGCACCTTTTTATTTTTTTTCCCCTCTTGTGAAAAACAGTCAAGTTGCTTAAAGCTTCTCAACGAGTTTGTCCAGAATTTGCAGTTCCATTCAGATGACTTTGCTTCTGATACTGCTGCCACTTTGGAGACGTGGTCTTCTAGTCCACATCAATGGCAAAGTAATCTAAGTTTCTGTGGCCTTCACTCAGATAACCCTGCTGGTGACACAAATGTCCAACTGAACTTTTTAAGTTGCTGTAACTTGATTTAAGGCATAAGAATATATATATATATTTCAAAATGATGCCCTCATGTGCTAAAGGTTCCAGTGAAAGCTTGGTCCCTGTGGCACTGAGTGAGTGATGTTCTCAGCACACACAAAAGCTCCCACTGCCACATTCACCTCTTGCGTGATGTGTACGTGTGATACCAAGACCCTCATTAGGGGTTGTGATTTCCAGCAGCCCCTGGCAGTTTGGTGCTCACTGGAAAACCTTTCATTACTGCTGGTGCCCTTTAGTTTGAGTCTGAGCTCTCCCAATATGCCCCACAAACTGCTGATCTATGGATATGAAAAACTGCAGCCACATCCATTCTGGAAGATGTCCTGACTGTCTAAACAGATTTAAGAAAATCACAGATAATAAATCTTCCAATATTTCCTTTGTATATAAAGTGGTATCTCCGTTTCCAGTTTTCCCTGATACATTTTATTCTGTGATTTATATCCCATGCAGAAGCAATTTTTTTAAAATATATAGAAGATCTAACAATGCCCAGCCATAATAAATGGTTTGCAGTTAAATTGTTGCCTCAGTTTAGAGATACCAGGAGGTGAACAGCCTGGTATTCACAAAGGATTGAGCAACCATCCTTTGTAAATTGGATCCTTTGAGAGAACATTAAGTTGGGAATCCCAGAATTGAGTGCTTAAGTGCTTAAGCCACTTAAAAATATTTAGAACAGAGATCTCACCTGACAATTTGAGAGCACTGGAGTGCTCACAGGATTTGCATGGATGAAAGACTTTATGGTAGACTAGCACTGCATTGCCAGATTCCTGTTTGATATATAATTTAATTTGGAACTTAAAGCTGCTTAGGTTATTTGGTTCTTTATTGTGTTTATTGAGGATGTGCTCTGTGAAAATATTCACAGATTTTACAATCAAAGGAAAAGAAGGATTCCAGGAGTTTAAAGATGAGAGAGGGTGAACCCCTCAGATTTAGGAGAACAGAGCATTGTACAGCAGACTATATCGTGCTTACAGGATGGGGAATGACTACTACCAAACTGGCATGCATAAAAAATTTGACAATGGATGTTAACCACCTGGCCATAACACTGAAAGAATCTGTTTTAAGAAGTTGTGTAAATAAACTTTGATAGTTTGCATAATAACATGTTCTTATCATCTCTGAAGCTCATGAGTTCAAACAGCAGGACAGGGGAGATTAGCAACAGAAGCCTTTCTTTGGAAATGAAATTCAAATTCATCTGTGTTTTGAACAGACTGGAACGTTTTTTTTGCCACCATTAGAAGCTCTCACAGACACATTATAGAATTTTTTTTTTTTGCATTTTTTCCGTATTAATTTTGTATGATAAATGGTACCTACATGCCCAATTCAGGGCTTTTAGTTCCTTTTTCACACCACAGAAGGTTTTCATTAAAAACGCAGAAAATGCAGTGCAACCTTTTAAATACAAGGATAAGGGAAAAAAAATCTAGGAAATGCTTTTTATGACAGGGCTATTTAAATATAATCACATATCTGTCATCATACAGGCCTGCTTATTACAGGCTGTCAGTTCTCCTGGAGAGAGGGGGTGATCTGCAGCCAAGGGTTTTAAATAAGGAAGTGTAGGATTCTTAAAAATCTATAATGGGCATCTAAGAAAGAATCTGTAATTTTCATCATTTTAGTCTATTAAAGCAACACTCATCAATCCCAAGTTAGGGCTAGAGCCCCAGTGTGGTAGGCACAAGAATCAATAGGTGTGTGCTTAAGCAGCTACATATTTATCTACGGGCAGACCTCAGCTGCAGTGAATAAACCCTTTGCCACCAGCAGAAATGCATCTGGACAATGAAGCATCCACATAATTTTGAAAATCTAGGGCTCAACAGGTGCTCTACAAAGATCACAGTCTTCCAAAACAGATCTTTCATGGAATTTGTCTTCTAGGGTGTTTGTTCACTGGCACTATGTATAAATTAGCAAATCAAAGCTGTGTAGGAGCTTTCCTTGGCACTGAGGGGACCTGGCATGGAAAGGCACAGATACTACTAGACAGACTGCTTGTAAGCTGCTTGACCCTGCCAACAACTCAACCCTACCTTGGAAATTTTTAGGTCTGTGGCATTTGTAGGCATCAGGCAGGCCAAGGACTATTCTAAAAACTTGCCCTTACTGTACTGATCCGAAACATCTCACTTTTATTTCATTGCACTCCCTCTGCATGTGATGTCCAGCTTCTGTTTCTTAGCTTATTCTCAGAATGTTGGTTTTTCTGGGCAGGCAGCTCCTGCTCTGCACAGCCTTTCCCTTGCCCTGGCTGGGGCCTGGTGTAGCACCTCCAGGTCTGCCACGTGCAGTTCATCAGGACACACAGTGATGGCACTAAAAAGTGAATTTTCTTTCTTGGTAGAAAAAAATAAAACAAAAAAAGTTTTACTCTGATTTAGAGGTGATTTTGTCAGTCAAAACTGAGAAAACCTTCCAAAAAAACCCCATATTTTCAACTGAAGTTAAACAGCTAGATAATCAGGGGCAGGGGAAAGGTAAATATTCTAGAAAGTTCTCTCAAATATTAGTAAGCCAATACCAACAAGAACAGTGCTTAATTATGGTCTGGGATATCAAGAAACTGATACACAATCACAGAGAACTGAGTACTTTCAACTTCCACTGCTGTAATGAACAAGATCTGACTTGGGCTCTGTTGTGTTTTATGACAGCTTTGGTTATGCAGCCTTATATTCTTGACTAGAATATTAATTACATTAGCTATAGGGTTTTTTTAGTTTTGAAAGATACATGTTACTCTCTTCAGACTGTAAGATAAATAAACAATCCAAAGTTAGGGAATCTGGGAAAAAAATGAGATCATAAGTTAATAGCTTAATTTTTTATATATGTTTTATGATTCTTAGATGCTTATTTCCCAAGTTGATATCATGTTCAAGGTGTTTTACACTTCAAGTCCCTCCATTTTACAGAAAAGGGAAAACAGCACATTTTTCCTTCCAGTATTTACCTTAAATGCTGTATTACCTTAAAAGAAAACTCAACCAGGAGAAGGTGTGAAAGAGTTAAAAAGGCAGTTTTAGTGAAGAGCTGAGCTCAGGATTCCACACATAGTGGAAAGAGGCTTCGCAAGTTAGTTCTAATAAAACATCAGAAAACAAGGTTAAAATATCAGACAGGAATTCTTCAGGATTAAAGGTAAAAATAAACCAGGCCAGGCCAGAAGACTTATGTATGATTGCAGAACTTCTCCAAAAAAAATGGCTTCCTGACCATCCATCTGTCTGGGTGGTTACACTGCAGTCAGAGCACTCCGTAACTCCTCCCTGGCACGGAGGTCTCACACAACTCCATATCAGGGCAAGGCTTCCACCTTCCCTTATTGACCAGGAGACATCAAACCTGGCAGATTGCTGGTCTCAGTTATAAGTGCCTGTCGTTACCTCCTGCCTGGGCTGCAGCTCTGCAACACTGGAGGTGAAATCACCACTATTTCATGAACTACAGCACAGTCAGGGCACAGCAGCATGTGCCAGCAGCAAAAAAGGGGTCATCACATCTTTCTTCTCTACTGAGACAGGCTTCCCATGGAACAGTCCCACCCAACTGGTACTAACAGGACTTTGACTACTGTCTTTTTTCAGAAGAAACAACCTGTGCTCCAAACAGTCAAAAGCCTCTCCCTGAAAGAGGGAGTGAAGAGCTTCCACTCCATCCTGTACCACCTTGCAGGAGCAGTGGTAGCATGTGTAGCAAAGAATATGGGAATGATGGGAAGCAGCTTCTGGTGCTGAGTGTGGAGAAATATGGAAAGAACATCTTATACAGAAGAGAAGGTCTGTGGCTGAGGAGATTCAGTCCTTCTGCCCTATTCCTAATCCTTCAAGTTAAATTAATGAAATTGTTCATGATCTTGCAGGTGCTCAGTGCCAAAAGTCAGGTAAGTGTTAAGAAAGATCATGGATCAGTCACTCAGACTTCCATATAAGGGTAACAACCAGCAGTTCAGGAGACAGTCTTGTGGCTTCTCCAAAGCCATGGAGTGTACTTCTATGGGAATTAAATATAGCCACGAACCTCGCCTCCTACAGACACTGCAAATGTGGCCCTCGCAACTGCCTGCAATGGGAAGGCCCATCCCTCCCCTCACATGTGTAGGATCTGCTGTATTTTGGTGGAAGTCTGAGGTCACAGTTCAGGATCAAACCCGATGCCTGATACTCTTTCGCTTTTTATCTGTTTCAATCCATTGTCTCTGTATCCACTAGAACAAACTAAAAAAAAACAATAAATATCGTGAAGACAGATGCAACTCTAGCCAACTTCAACATTTTTTCAGCATGTGATCAAACATCCCTATAAAAAGCATGATAAAATCTTTGGATCCTTTAGGACTTGAACCTGCAGAGACATCCAGCTCAGCTGAACTCCATGTGCCCTTCCGGAATTCCTCGACTAAGGACATAATCCCCTCAGTTCAGGAAAGTTTTTAAAAAATTTATTTGCTTATACATTGCTGAAGCTTCAGTGGAACAAACAATGGGAGATTTGTCTACAAACAGCAAGGCAAAAGCAAGACACTGGAATGATGGAAGCAGAAATTCAAATTTTGTACAAGTCACTCACTTTATTTTTCTGGCTCCCAAATCAATTTTAAAAGCTGTTTTGCTAAGATTAAGCACTTCCAGGGAAATAAACCTGTCATACCAACTGTTATTACCATTCATACTACCACACTTCTCAGGAAAAACTCCATGGCATTGGGTGCTGTGTAAACACACAGGAATAATGAAGTCCCATGTCCACAGAGAGCTTACACTGAGATCCTACAGCTGATGGACAACACGAGGCAACAAACAGTACAGCACAGCCAGCAGTCAGAGTCTGGCAGCAAACAATGAGATATTGTTGGTTTAAGAGTGATTTCAGTCCAGGAAAGCCTAAATGTTGACACTATTTCAGTGTTGTAAGAAAGGCTTTGACAACACTGATGAGGAAATCCTTTTAAAAATTAAGGGAAGCCTCAGGGGTACTTTGTGCAATATTTGCAAGAATAATAATGGACAATGGTGCAGACAGATGAAAGAAAAAGAGGCTGGAGTTGGTATCTTGCAAAAATCTTGGGAAATACCTTGCTGATAGGAAATTACTATGCTGTGAGGCACATTGAAATCTGTGGAGGTGCAGCATATGCTTGATACTAGAGAGAGCTGACAGCTGAATTCAGGAAAGCCATATTTCAGTCATCACCCTTCAGGCTATGAAACCAACCCTTGACAAAGTCACATTTTGGATAGGTAAGAGCAGGACAAGATTCTGTAACTACCATGGTGTATTCTAGAAACTGAGACATGAAGTGGAAACCTTGAAAAAATGTTCAGACTAGAGAGAGCAGACAAGTGATGGGAAAAAATCTGCAAAAATCCAGATACTGTCCAAATTAAAGGACCCAGTGAGATGCTAAAGCTGAATGAATGCTGGAGTTCTAAGGCTTGCCTGTCATCAGCAGGATTGCTTCAGAAAGGAAAGGAGTAACATGAAGGAATAATGAACAGGTGATTAGGAGTTTTCAGTTACAATACATTTTATAAAGTTAAAGGCAGATAAAGGATGAGACTTCTTTAATAGAAAGAGACCTTTCTGGAGGAGAGGGTGAGGGCTCTGACTCAGCACAGGGGATTGCAGAACTTTGTACCATTCAGACACAGAGTGTGCAAAGGGAAGAGGGAAGGAAGAGTGAAAGTCCATGGGAATTCCCCCCAAAAGGAGGAGATGGGGTAGATGAAGACTGTTCAGCCAAGGACATGATGAAGGTGCAGTTTCCAAAGAGAGAAGGTGCAGAGAGTTGGGGTAAAGAGAACTACAGAGGCAAACAAAATGAAAATTTCAAAACTAAAAGACTGGTTGTATATGTTGAAGGCAACTGGCAAATCAAGAAGACTGATGATAGTCAGCTAAAAATGCATCATTAGAAACCTTGCTCAGAGCAATTTCAGTGGCCAAATTAGTGGGATGTAGTACAGGAGCAAAATAGAGGAAGCTGGACCTCTTGTTAACAGCACATTTCATGAGTGTAAAAAAGGGAAAGGGAGGTACTGGTTAGTAGTATTTTTTTTCCCAATACAAGAAAAACTAAATTATTTTTTCTTTTGAGTTAAAGAAATCAGATAGTCACTGGGTTTCAAGCTTTGGGAAAACTACTTAGAGAGATGAATGTAGAGGCAAAAGGATCATGTGACAGTCATTAAGAAAAACCTTTGCAGAGATTAACGAGAGAAGCAATGTAAGTGGGGATAAATGCATCTATTTGCTGCCTGAGAGAAATGTATAAACTCCACTGTCCAGTTAGAAGCAGGAAAATTTATTTATTCCATCTAAGGGTCCAGCCTTCATGTGGTTTATATCATAGAGTCAAACTTACGACTGAATTCAGTCTCTTCCCAAACTGAGGAGAACTCAGTAAGCAGCCTTTAATGCTGAGGTTTACTACTGAAGTTCTGTGCTGGAACATTCAACATTCCTCACCAATTTCCTTAGCTGACAGTAGTCCTTATGCTGTTAAGCCGGCAGGTCAGAATTGCTTTGGAATAACTTGATTCTTCTTTCTGAAAATTTCTGTAAACATTTCTGAGTTTAAAATAAACAATATCCCTAGACTAACTTGTTGGGATTTTTTGCAAATAGCAAATTAACTCTTTCCTGGGACCACTTTAACTGTAAATAAAACTTCCCTTTGAGACCGTGAGAAGCTTGAGCGTGGACTAAATCCTCACAATTTTTCGCTTGTTGCTCTACAAGGTACTCCATAAGCTTTCTGCATTTTAGGAGAAGCTGGAAAACAATGACCACGAGGGGTTCATCTGAGCTGGGCTGTTCTGGGAAAGCAGATGCATGCCTGCTCTCAGGTGCCTGTAGTAAGGTAGTCTCCCCTACTGTCGAGACAAAACCTGTGACATGCAGATGGACATCATGGTGATACTGCTTCAATGCATATGAAGCAGGAAAGACCCTGTACCATGTGTACAAGAAAACTATATAATCTTGTGATTACAGGTGATGCACTTAGATAGACTAGAGACAGGTCACGAAGTTGCTGAGACTCTCTATCCACTACTATTCTCGCAAACATGTAAAAATACATATTTTTTTTTTAAATCAGCAAGCTTGCTACATATCGGAAAAAAGATGCTTATGCTTCTATATAATATATATCATCCATCCTATTGCATTTCTCTTGGTTAAGTTCTGTATTTTTCCTGTATTTTGTGCACTTCCATGTAATTCAAGCCTCCTGTAAGGAGAATCGTTCTGTTCAGCACCCTCAAGTAAATAAAAATTTTAATCCCTTGCTAGTTTAAATTCATAACTAATCCTGTCATGATTCAGTAAATGTTTCATTTTACACTTAGTAGTGAATTTGTGAGGCAAATTTTTGTCACTCTCTGCTTGAGACTCCATTACGCCCTCTGCACCTTCCTCATAAGGTCTAAGAAGTTCTGCCACATGCATGTCTGATTTGAATCTGCGATAACAGCAGCACTTTATTAGCACTTCTACTGCTAAGAACATGGTAAAAATGCAAATCTTCTTCACTCAACTGCATAAAGGAAAGGAAAATTTAAATGATGGGTTTCTCAGCAGCCCCCAGCAAGTTTCCTTTGGATTTAGCTGCCATTTAGTCATTGATGCTCCTATGCACTGCTTGGTGCATTTCCATTTTTTATTTTCTCCTGTGATTCCATGTGCTGAACATATTAAGATTCTGCAAAACGGTTACATCTCTCATTCTTGGTGATCTCTGTGTCTCAGCATCAACCCCAGGTAACTTGGAAAACATCACAGCCTTAGTCAAGTGTGTCAGTGTACAGAAGGAGAGGGAGGGAAGATGCAGAGACCTTGATGCTGCTGACACACGTTAATGCTTTGATTAATGATAAATCATTATATCAATAAAAACATCGTTAAACTGCTGACTCTGCTTTGCTCTGCTTACAACACGTCACGCTTGCGTGCTGTTGTCTCAGATGCAGGGTTCACTTCACCAGGGAAGTGATGTGTTTTCCCAAGCTCTGCTGTATAAAGTAGATACTGAACCTGACGTGCTGTCTTCTCATTAGTAAATAAGATGGTGTTAGAACAACTTTTTAGTTGTCAAGGACAATAATTGCGATGATAGATTCAGAAATAACATTGCAGTTCCACGGCAGATGGAATTGATGAGCGAATATACAGCACAAGGGTAAATTTAACTAAGTATTTGGTTTTACTGAAACAACCTCTTCATTAACATCTATCTACTCCTTAATATTGCAGTTTAATGCCAGTTAAACACTATTTACACGCTGAGCTCTTGCTGGGAGCTCTGAGCACTGGTCTTCACGTGTACTCTGCTTAAGGGAATGCCTGGGATGGACAAATTATGGTGAGATTTAACAAAGGGTTACAACTTGCTAATGCTTTTCCAAAAAAAAAAAGACACGTGCTGCTGTAGGAATGCTTTAGAAAGCTACTCTTTCTTTCGCATGCAAAGGCTGAAATCCTCACCTCTGCTTTGATTTCTGTGCCTAAAGAAGAGGGCAAAGGAGAACAAACCAGCTCTATAAAGGCCAGTTACATCAAGGGTAGAACTTTGCTACACACACTGGCTCATGCAATAGCCATCAGGTATTGTTTTCAGCTTCTGGTGGGACTGTGTGCGCAAAATACCAGGGTGACAGGCAGAAAAGATAAAATTCAGATTAGGCAGCAGGGTCATGATTTTGAACAGCCACAGGAAACTACTTCAGATGGGAAGGACAGGGCAGGGAGAGGAGCCTTCTAAAGCCCCATTTACCCAAGTTCCTCTTGGCAGGAGATTGCAGAATGCCTTGCAACAACAAGAAAATACCTTGGCCCCGCTAGTGATTTTAACATGAAAGGCTCCTTTCCCTCGCCTTTAGATAAACAACCTAATTAATAGTTTCCTAGAGCAGCGACTTTGTGACCACAGAAATCTCTACTGGGCAGTGCCTCCCTGGGCTCTGGCAAGATGCACAAGCCCAGCTCAGTCCCACAACTCCCATTACGCACAGAGGCACCGTAGATTTGTTTGCACAAGGAATGTGCCAGTCTGTGTACGCACAGGCTTATTGTTTTAAGAACACTTAGAAGTTGGGGGTGAAGGTGTCACTTCAGAGGTGACGACTGAAAGCCAGCAGATGTTCAGCTTTAGGATCTGAGGCAAATGCTCACTACGATCCTGAAAGTTTTCGTGACCCTGCCCAAGCTAGCTGAGTTAGGCTTGGTAGAAGCTTTGATGCACTTTATAATAAAACAGAAATTAAAAATAAATTTTGAACGTTTGTAACACTCAGTGCATCAGGCTAAGCTGAATGTATTTCATCTTGATGGAAATCAAAGAAAGTTAGTTTTATAAGTGATGTCGAACAGATGAATAAACACGAGGAATAATCTTCAGTGGGATGGGGGGAACAATACAAAATCAACATAGTTACAATACTATTTCTTGGGCTCACCTATAGTAGATATTACCAATTTTTTGGCATATGATGCTTTCATTAATGAGAAATCACTGTACCAATAAAAACATGATGAGCAGCACAAATAAGGGATTATCTTCACAGGCACGTTGATGTCTGTCTTCAGTTGTATGGGTGCACATGAGAGCCTGGATTAGCACTCTGTGACCAACTCTTAATTAATTTACCCTGTAACTCTTGTTCTGTGTCCAAGCTGAAAAACTGTTATCTGAGTACCATCTTTTCTAGAAACTGCTGTTAAAAAACGGTTCAACCATAATTATTATTAAACAGCCACCCACATCCTGCAAAGTGTGGTACTGGTTAGGCCCAGTGGTACGGCTAATAAACACTGCTTCAAGTGGAGCCCAGTGCAGAGATCTATTCCAGTAGCTACGTTTGCCGTGGGATCTCTGCAATAAACTGAAGGCTACAGTCAGGCAGCCTATGACTCATGCAATACACCACTTCTAATCTCTCTTATGTAGAGAAATGAAATAAACCCAGATCTCTTGTTTCCAGACCCCGTGGGTAACCCTGAAGGTGGGGAGTCCTCACGACTCACACTATTTTACTGACCCTTGGGTCACTGACGGAATGTCTGACACCCACGGCTGCAGAGCCAGGGGGAAAAGGAAGTGTGAAACGAAGACTATTTCTTAATTAAAGGATTTTAATCAAGCTGTAACACCTTACAGCAGACACATTTCATAACTTCTAGATCTACGTTCACAGAAAGATTGACAGACAAACACAGCCCTGGAAGAAAACATAAAATTTTTTAATGTTTATTTTTTCCATGAAAAAGCTTTACAAGGAGAAAGAGGTTTCACAAGAGAAAAGTGTACATTCTTTAATCACTGTTTATTTGTTGGATTGATATCCCAGGCTGACATTTCTTCTACAGTGTATTTATTTGTTCTTATAATATCACAAGACATTTACCTGTTATTTAAAAAGGATCATAATCCATGAATATTGTTCAGAACACTCAGGCAACACTCGCTGTGAAGAATTTACATTACCTACATCAGCTGTAGATGAAGTGCTTTTGTTTTAATGCTTAGCATATTTTGTAACCACAAATAAAAACCACATCTTTTAAAAGGCTTTGCATCACATATAATGGAAAAACAAAGGTTTAGTATCTCAAAGAGCAGACAAAAATATCCCGATGTCCACAAAGCAATACTGAAATTCTCAAAGAAAAAGAAAAAATATCCCGTCTTTCCCCTTAAACCACATGGAGACATTTATTAAGGTGTTAAGTGCTCAAATGTGACTTTCTTCACTAGTTATTACACTGCTGAGATTTTTAGATTTCCCAGCATCAGAACCTAAATGAAGTTCCATGGTTTCACAGTGAGAGAACCTGATCCTTCCTTGCTGCCTCTACACACAACCTTCTGCCACGAAAAGAATCTCTGCTGATCTGTAGAACAGATGAAAAAAAATCCAAAACAAAGACCAACCCTCCACCCCTCGAATACCAAGAAGCATCACCTTTGCCCTTTAGATCAGTGCATGTTTTGCCTTCCATCTCACTCAAACCACAATTTCAGCAAGCTGTCTGAAGTCTCCCTGCCAAGTTTATTCTGAAGTGCACAAAAGAGGTAACAATAGTTTCAGAAGGAAGTTCACAAGATTGAGAAGACGAAACAACCACATTTTAAAGTATTTTGTAAGAAAAGTAGCTTGACAAATAAGCACCTTAATTTCAACTGAATTCAAAAACATGAAGAAGGAAAGCTCTTCACAGTTTCAGAATTAGTAGAATTAAACCCCCGTGAAACTTGCAAACCACGAAATTCTAATACCTTATTTCAATCAGTACTCCAGATTTCTGTAAAGAAACACTTTCAAGTATTGTTACAAAAGGCACTGATATTTTTCCTTCAGCCATCATGATGTAATGAAAAGGCAGAATTTCTGTCACATTCGGCCAAACTCCTGGCCCTAAAGAGATTTGCCGCTAACTTGGAGCACCTGGATTTCACTCAGTCGCAGTTTTACAACTACCTTATTTTTCTTTATTGATTTCTTCATAAAATCACATAGATCCATCACAGGTTTTAATGATACAATGATTAATGGTACATTAATGGTAATGACTTAGAGAAGAGAATGTTTTAATTGTTCTAGTTCTACTTTAAAAGTGAAATTGGAAAATTTTGAAGTTAAATATTCAATATATAAAACATTTAGCAATTCTGTTTCTCCTCTTTACTATCAATTCAAAATTTTTAAAATCTGATATAGGCAACACTCAGGACTCTCTGATTCTTTGAATATACAGTTCAAAACCAGGCATTTCAGTTTAATCAAAAGCTTGGGAAATAGGCTCTTATTTTTTAAAAAACATCAAATTGGGAATTAAAAAACGAAATTGGGAATTGTTGTCTTTCTATGAAGTCTGATAATGGCCAGATGGGTTGAGTTTCTCAGGAATTAGTCAAAATGGAAAAGAATGCATGTGTGGAATATCACTTTTCTGAGTCATGCTGAGTACAGAGCATTAAGTTAAGGTAGATGTATAAACAGATTTTTTTAAAATGGGATTTCTTTAGCTCACAATGGTCAATATTTCAAAGGAACTAGGCAAGACTTAAAAAATAGTTGCAATTCTTTTGCTTAGCCCTAGAGCCTGCAAATTGACAAAGAGTTCTCTGGTACACTTGAAAGCAACGGACCACCAAAGAGGTAAACTAAGCAAAAAGTAATTACAGCCATACAAACACTCCTCCACTTACACCCAAGTTTTCTTGCTTCTCATTTGAGACAAAAGTGAATTACCTGATTACAGTTAAGTGCAACCTGCAACAAGACAGTAAATTACATAATAGATAAAGTATTTAATCTATAGCATCAAAGTTTCCTGAAACCAAAAGCCATCAGAATCCCTGCAAAGGCTACTCAAGTTCAATGGGATGTTCTGGGACACCCAGAAACAACTTCAGGACCTCACTGGACAGGGCCAGAGGTAAAGGTAAAAATTCTGACAGTAGCTGCATCAGTGTAAAGCCTGATGAATCTCACCTGAGGACATAATCTTATTCTAATGCTCCCTAAAGCTTGCTGCTTACATCCCCACCCCTAAAGCAGGGGAGGGGCAAGCAGCTGGTAGAAGGAATTATCTTTCCTACTTGGTTCTCCCCAAGACACTGGTTGCATTTCATTGTGGAAACTACATTGTGGAAAGACAGGCTCAAAAACCCAACCAAAATCCCCATGACAGTATGACAAAGGAACTAAGATTAACTCGGAAACTCAGAAATAGATGTGCTGGATCTTGAACAGGAATGAATCCTAATCCTTAATGAGAGTCGTGACTTTACCTACCATAGCACGAAAATTATAAAATATTGATCAGCAGCTTCTGATGGAAGACAGTAATCAAATTTGGTCATATGAACACAATGGAATGTAAAATATTAGAAATATTGTTTTAAATTCATGATCTGTTGTTGAATACGAAAAAACAGATGCAGTGATTTAATTAAAAAATAACCAGATCTCACATTTAAGGAAACTATCTCCAACTACTTGTCACTATTCTTACACTTCCCTTGCTTGGGACAGAGAAGCTCCTCTAATCCCTGACAAACTGATTTCAGTGAAAATTGTGATGATAAATTCTAAATATTAAATCTTTGCTAACGTAGAACAGTAATTTTAATTGACTACATGAACAACTGAGCTGGCAGATTTGCACAGAGAGTTACTGGGGGGTGGCTGATGAGCTGCTGTACATGGTAAATTTTCATTAGGTAGAACAACCATAGCCTGGAGAACACACACACACACGTGTCACAGCTCCTCTCCCATGTTATACAAGGAAAAAACCTTACTTTCGAGTTGCAAATAAAGTTTATGAACACACTTCAGTCAGAGTGTAGGTTTAATGTGTCTCTGTGGTAAGTCCTAATGAATAACAGTGGTTTTAAAAAATTACAGATCTTAAGAACGTACATAAACCTCTGCTGTTGTCTGCTAAACTACAAGCCATTTAAAACTAGATGTATCACCTAGAACTCTATGAAGTCAGACATTTAAAGCTTCCGTGTATGTAGAAAACCTTGTTAGGAATCAAAAATTCAAAAGAATTCGCGGTCAATAATACCTCTCTCTTTGCTAAAATAAATAGTCAATAATTAAAGGAACAAAGGGACAAGCCCCTAAACAAGAAGAAAAGTCTCTTCATTCTGATCATCCCCCTCCTCTGAGCAAGAGATAACGAGTATGTTTTTCTTGATGTTCTCTCAACAAAACAGTTTTACCTATGGTTTCAGCTACAATATTTGCCTATTAAAATAAAAAAGAAGTGCATTAAGAATATATACAATATACTGGAAGCCATATGCACCTTTTCTCTAAGCAGGTAAGGCATTTACACAATGCTATAAAACTACTTTCTCATGTATTACCCATCTGGTCTGTACTTGCTTTGTACCACATTACCACAGCATTACATAATGCTTGACAGGTAGAAAACCTGTAGAGGTCTTCCTCGCCTGGTCTTCCAGAAGGCCAGGCAAAACACAAACTTTGAAGAAGTACATCCAATAGAAAAGCCCAAAATGATGTAAGAATCTAACACAAAGAAATCAACCAGAAATGTACGCTTAAAATATGTGCCCATCAATAAGGTTTACACAGTCATCATCCCTACCCTTCTTTCAACAGAAGGGAACAAACTACTAGAAGGATGTCACTGCATTCAACCAATAAGAAAAGCTGTTAAAACTAATTATGCTCCCTCTTCAAAACCACATCATCTTTTTTCTAGTCTAATAAAAATTATGGTACTGCAATTAAATACAATTTCTAAAACCATTTAATGGAACTATTAATACATTCATTCAAAAGCAAAAGCCGTCCCAGAAAAGCGAACACTACAGCTATAAACTTAAAATGCCACTGAGCTTGTTTCCATTATACAGATCAACCATGACCAATACTCTTCAGAGATTTGCTAGTCACTTGTTACTTTATTAAGATCTGACGCAAAAACTGTTAAAGTCAGTAGAAAGACATGTTTTGAAAAGGCCTTGAATTACATTTGCTGTAAGACACAGGTCTGGGAGTGCTGAGCCACACCACTCTGCTTAGAACTTTTATACCAGGGAACACCACAAAGCTAAGTTACCACACAAAGAGGTAGCAGTCATCAAAATATCTGATTTTTCACTATTCAGACAGAGTAATAACATTTTTTTATTTTTCTGCATCATATTTTGAAGATGCTTTCTGGTAGTTAAGTGAAACAAATTTCTGTAGCTTGCACATGCCATTCTGTTTGCCTGTCTGGTGAAATTTATGGCACTTGTTGTTTTACTGTAAGAGCATCTTGTAAACCCCGGAGGAAGACACGGAAACAGGATCCCTAAATATCACAAACTTTTAGAAAATGTGCTTTTCTAATTACAGAACATTCAAGTGTCTGTACACTACAAGTGAAACAGAAGGAGTGACTCTGGGAATGTGTATGCTGTCCCCTGGACAAACAAAACATAGTGTTAGGCTGTATGACAAAGGGCCAATCACAGTGAACACACAGACTGAGCAAGGACCAGAACATTTAGATAGGAAATGTAACTATAATATTGTAATTAAACATTATACACTGCAGCTAAATAAAGTGAGGAATACAGTCTTTCCCCTATGGCAGTACATTTATTAAAAAGTGTCAATAACAAAACAGATTTATTTTTTTTTAATACTGGAATACAGGAAGAATTTGATCTTATCGAATTGAAATAGAAAAATATGCCATTCTAGCTGAAAATTTGAGTTGGGGTTGTTCAGCCTGGAGAAGGCTTTGGGAAGATCTCATAGCACCTTCCAGTGCCTAAAGGGGGGCTACAAGAGAGATGGAGAGGAACTTATACAAGGGCATGTAGGGATAGGACATGGGGGAATGACTTCAAACTGACAGAAGGTATATTTAGATTAGATATTAGGAAGAAATTCTTTACTGTGAGGTTGGTGAAGCACTGGCACAGCTTGTCCAGAGAAGCTGTGGAAGTGTTCCCCATCCCTGGAAGTGTTCAAGGCCAGGTTGGATGGGGCTTGGAGAAACCTGGGATAGTGGAAGGTGTCCCCATGGCAGGGAGGGTTGGAACTACATGATCTTTAAGGCCCCTTCCAACCCAGGCTATTCTATGATGCAATAAAATGAGAAAAAAAAAATTCATCTGATGAATTACACATTCAAGATAACTAACAAACTGGTTCCTTATTCTGAACTTCTGAAACTAATGCTTGTTTTTTTCAGAGAGCAACTGAAAATTTTTGGGCTATCTAGAAGCTGATCTAAGGTTACCTTTGGATAGAAGCCAGGAAAACAGACAAAAAATTGTGAAAGACTGAGTTGTGCTACAGTGTAAAAAATAATACATGCCCAAATCAGTTTCTTTATCTTCATCCTTCCAGCATTTGCAATCTGTGAACAAAGTAGCAAAGCTTTTTCATTCTTCAAAATGGCATGTGAGAATTGAGAGGCTGAAACACTGAAAGTTGCTTAAAAACCAAACACAAGAAAAATAATAGTTCAGCCCTTGCCTTACTGACAGGTGAGATAACAACCATTTCTGGTACCACAAAGAACTCTCAGATAGACTGGCATTTCAATGGAAGGAAAAACCACACCAGCCCATATGGTTCCCTGAAAACAAAAGCCTGCCGGGTTCATGACCAACATTTCAGTCAGCCTTTAAGTAAGAAAAAGCAACAACTGATACTGAGGATTTACTGACAAGTGTCATGAATAATGGTGACTGTTTTAGAAAAGACTATATAAAAATTCTTTCACTACTGCATTTTATCATATATGTGAAAAATACTATCTTCAAACTTAAAACAAAATCATCTTCTCAGAACTGATCATCATGACCAGAGCATGGAGCCTAATCCAATTACCACTGAGGCATGGTGGAAACCCTTCACGTTCAAGTAAGAAACTTGCACACACACACACACACCCTCCCCCCTATTCCTGCTACTTACTATGGCAAATTGAGGGAATTTTACTTGCAAAACCTTTAACCACCAAAGGTAGAGTTTTGCCATACACTTTAAACCACCTTACACAAAGGTCAGGTTACCATTTTTCTAGCAAAAGATCAGAACCTCTAAACATGAATGTAAATAATCCATTATTAAATATACAAATCTGGTTCAGTGGCCACTATTACAAAACCAGGGACTAACAGTGACTTCAAAAGACTCTGAATCAGACTTCAAGAGTATAATATTCTTCACAACATTACATATTTTCAAGACCAAAGACTTCACACAAGTCTTTACACAGAAATCATAAAAATAGAAAAGTGATTCACCCTGCTTCAAATGGTTGACATTTAATTTTTGCCATTTAGATATTCAACCATTATCTACCACCTTCTATAAAATGTAAATTGGTATGTATCAGAAAAGCTCCAGCATGGTTTTGTGGTGTTTTTTCTTTATGCATATACACATTGCAGAGAGGCACATTCTTTGTTAGAAATCACCATGAAATTCTGCTGTAGAAACTTGAACACTTCCTTTCACAGAAAATTTTCCATGAACCTATGCTCTTCATATAAGGCGGTCATATTGAGTTAAAGCAGTTACTCAGTTTGCATAATATTAGAGCTGCACCTAGTTCAAGACGTATTTTCAAAATACATGTGTCATAAATGTCATTAGAGAAAAGTAAGCAAGATACTTCTTTTACAGACTGGAGAAGGAAACTATTCCTTCCAACATTCTATTAAAATTTAATAAGGGCACAAAAGGAATTTCGAACTGTTAGTCCAGAATGATCTAGCTACTCTAACAGTATGTACAGTGCAAAGAACTTACAGTAACATCACAAAGTAACACCAGCTCTTTCAAAAGGACTCTAAAAATTGTGGCTCATTACTTAGATCGGCAGACATCCAATACATCCACAACTGCCAGCAGAGTCTACAGTATTACAATGTTATTGCTGCTACTGTAACGGAAAGAAATGAGGTTGTGATGATAAATTTTCCCACTAAGCTGTAGGGAACTCTACTTCATTTGACCAGGTATATTATTTCTTAGCTTTGCCATAAGTTCCAGGAAAAAAACAGAGGAAAGTTACCTATTTGTTCTTTACCCCGTAGAAATGGTGGATAGCAAAATGAAGTATGAAATTAGCTTTGGGTTAGTTGGTTAAAAACGTGTGTATCAGTTCAACTTGAGTTGAGCTGCCTTGGTTGGTACCAGCTATCCGTAAAGGCTGGCTGAATGAGACTCCTTTCATCATACAGGCACTGCTACCTTTGCTGCAGTAGTAGAGGCACGCTTTGACAGCCAGGACGGCTTCAGCTGACACACAGCTCCTGGGTAACTGGAAGGGAATGACAGTTTGACAGGAAACATCCTTGATTTCTCCAGTCAGACACTGCCCTTGAAGCAACCACATATTATCTGTAAGAGAACAATAAATTCTGTCATTAGGGTATTTAACGTCATGTCTGAAACCTACATAAAACATGACAACAAGGACTTTCTTTCCACATGCAACATTAGAGGAGATTTCCTTCCTGATTTTTCCAGTTGTGAACAACAAAAAAACGCCAAAGTAATTTACAAATGACTTTTATCAGTCATTTAAAGATGGAGAGACCCACAGTTTTGTGGCAGCACTGCAGGTGTATATATACAGTATATCTTATTCAACTGCAATAGAGCTGCAATTTCTCCTATACACTTGTATCAGAGATCCAATAGGCCAGGTAAAGTATCTGCCATAAATGTGTAAAACTGCAGGCAAATTATGACATTTCCAAACAGCAGTGTTCGTCTTACCAGTGGGTTGGTGCAATTTAGCAATGCTCAGGCTGACTGTGAGAACAAAACTTGAGTTTCACATTTACTTAAATATTTGAGAGCATGTGAACTGAAAAATGACTTGCACAATACATACACTTAACTCACTGCATTGCACTCTGTATTTTACTGTGAGAGGGATGAAGTGCTCTTTTTGGGATTTTTTAGAAAATACCTAAAAGTTGCCTCTAGAATTTATGAGCTTGAAAAGACCAATTTCACCTGCTTACATTTCCAATTTTTACTAACCCTTGAAGCCATCACATATATCTTTACTTCAACAATATTTGGAGATTCTGTAGGCCAAAAAGTATGCCAACTCTCCTGGAAACAGCCTATTTGTACTCCAAAATCACAAACTGGGATAAGAAGCTACATTAAATCATAAGGCATATAAACAAACTGCAGTGTCTGTATAGTATTTTACAAGTTGAAATACGCAAACATGAATTATAAGAAAGGAGGTTCAAAGTGGATAGGTATTAATGTATCTCAAATACTTTCTGGAAGAGACAAGAGCCAAAAAAAAGGAATTTCTTTCAGGAATATGCTTTGCCTTTATGGTAAACTTTCTCCCAGAAACAGACAGTAGGTCTGGAATTAGCAGTACATAGAGACAAAGGGCAAGCAGCAAAGAGAAAAGTACTTTTTCAAGCCCTCTCTGGCAACTCATTCCAAGGAAGTTTAAAAAACATAAAATAATGCAGCAGTCCAAAGCAGTCTAACAGGTGTTCACTTTTTCTAATATTTGCACTCCAGCTGTTAAATGTATCAACCCTAAATACCATGTACTGTATCACAAGGTCAAATGGGAACACAGGACTGTGAGGGACATCTTGATTCATCAGACTGAGATCCCCTGTACTGCAGGATGTGATGACATAACCCACTTCCTATCTTAACTACTCCTGTTCAACTGATAAAAAAACATAGGCACGCTACCTTCTGCTGTGATAAACCAGGCATTGGGTGCTTCTTCATTCAGTTTTGAATCTGGAGGAAGAGTCAAGTTTAGTAAAAACTGAATTGTCTGGCCAGGAGCTACAGTTACTGAAGGAAGTTGAACATTTGGTGCGGATTTAGGCAGTTTTGGAAGGTTTATTTCATCCTTTTTCACAGGGAGGTTATCTGGAACATCACATGCTTCTGCCTTCAGGATAGGCAACTATAAGAAGAAATCAAGCAAAATATTTATTTTTATTTTTATTTGTACTGAAAGCAAATGGGCTTTCACAACTCAATTACAGTTTCAAAGCCGACAAGGACAAGGAAAAATGACACATGATATTACGGCTATAGGCCTAAAACTTTCTGACAGAGTGCAACAATACTACAAAAACAAAAGGAAGGACAAAATGTTTTTTTAAAATGAAAACCCCCTGATTAACCCAAATAAAAGCAGTATTTACTGTTAAAACCATAAAATCCACAACTACTTTAGAGTATCCCCTAATTTAACATTTTAACAGTTGCATTACATTTTTACTTTAAATAAAACGTAAAGGTGTTTTCTTCTAACCTGGTGGCAAACTGTGTGCTTTGGCAATAAAATCCAAGATTTTAACTAAGCAGATTGCACAGTAAAGTGGAGGGGAATTTCCCAGAAAAGCCACCAACATGTTATATGATATGAAAATTTAAACACACATTAAGACTAGGTACCATTATATGCAAGAAACATACAAGAACACAGAGCATTATGTCATAGATATATATATATATGTATGTCTACATCTTTGAAAAGAAATCATTATGACATAGTGCCAGATGGACAGGAGCACAGTTTTGGTTTTTTTTAAAAGCAAATACAGCAGTGCTCAATTATGGCAGTGGTTTTGATTTGACAATTTGGAAGCCTGCTATGTATCCTGCTTCAAGTCACTGACCTCCCAAAATCGTCTCTTACAGTTTAATTACAGGGCTCGGTAATTGATTTCAACTTCCAGTTGTTATAAGGTGCTTGTGAAATGCTTTTCATACTGAAAAACTGGGTTGTACTTTTTAACAATGTGTGTTTCTGTGTTACTCTTTTCTAGAGGATCGTCACTTCCCGTTTTCATTCCAAAGCTGCCTTTCCGAAGGCCAAAGCTTTCAACAGCAATGTTTATTTTAACGGGCAATGTTTATTTGCCAGATCATCACAGAACACTGTGAATATAGCTACTGTACCCCAAGTTGGCTATATTATTTTTATACCACTTGCTGAAGTCTGTAATAGTAACTTATATCAACGATATCAGCCTGTTTAATGAGTATTACTTGCCATGGAAAGAATTTTTGTTTCCAGGTCCAGCACTTTAATCTGATGATTATTCGTGTCTGCAACGTACATCAAGCGGCCACTGTCTTCAACACACAAACCTCCTGGCTCATTAAAAGTTGACTGTGTAAAGCTGGAACCAACAACATTGCCTGCTTCTCCTGTGCCTGCCAGGGTAGCACAGTTCTTCATCTTGGGATCTACAACCTTGATCTAAGACAAACAAAGACACAAAAAAACTTCACTGAAAAAAAAAAACAGCAGGATTTAAAAGTTCTGTATTATCTTATGTCCCACATTTTCAGAAGTTAGCACGAACTTTTGATTACCTTAACTGTGCATCTTAGAGTTAACATTCTTTAACAAGTGACATGTCCCGTCTTCTGCCCTCCCCGTACCCTGATGGACTTTACTTCTTTCTTTGGTCTTCATTCAGTGTTCCCTTCCCTAATTTCCAAGGTACCTACTTCTCTAGTATAAAATGGCTTGTTTTTCCAAAGTTTGTTGCCTTTCTGGAAACATGTGCAAAACAGTAAGACTATAACAGAATTGGCAGGCTAACTCCTAGATTATTTTTCTTCTAAAAATAAATGTCTTTTTTTTTTTCTTAAAGTAATAACAAAAAGTTTACTATGTTTTATACAATATCTAAAACAAAATATCATTTGCCATAAATTTTGATAAGCAGTTAGTGTTATATATCTTATTCCTCAAATTAAATGAATTACTTCTCTTTTAATGCATATTATCAGTGTACAGTTTGAGACATGAATGCTTATAAAACATCACATAAGAACAATCACACAAAACAATTCTTGCTTATCTCAGTTCCATGGAGGCAACTCACAATACTGTTCAAAACTTGGGTTCTTTTCAAAGGGAAAAGCAAGTCCTCTTGTTCTCTCAGATTTATCAAACCTGCAGTATTTCTCACTGAGCACTCCTACCTCTTTTATTCTAGCTCAGCATCTTTGGGAAGACACAAGGAAAGATCTTCAGTCTGAACTGTAACTTGGTGCTTTCAATTCACCTCCCCCAAGAGACCATCACATCAACACAAAAGAATGTGACGGCAAAACAATGGTAAATAAATGGACCCATAGGGAAGGAAGGAAGGAAAGAAAAAGAACCCATAAAAAACCCTCATATAATTCGTTTCCTCAGCTTAACAGAAACAAGTTCAGTCTTTGTATGTTACTAAAATAAATCTGCATAGTAATACAGATTTCAAAGTCTGTATATAACAAGTTCCATATATATGCTTACCTTATGATTATAGGAATCTGCCACATAGAGCAGCTTTCTTTTCTTGTCCCATGTTACTCCTAAGGGATGCTGCAGCTTTGCATTTATGCCCGCTCCATCCACATCACCAAAGGCAAACAAATTCTGAAAATGTATTTTATTTAATTATTACACTAGATTATTCAATTTTGACATGAATGTAAATGATTGTAATTAGATGGAAATTCACTGACTTTAAAAAAAAAAAAAAATCAAGAAAATTTTAAAACAAGGATATTAAAAACTGGGAAGTGTAGATGCTAACCATGGAAATGAAAACTCACATCTAAGGTATAAATACGAATCCAGCTGGTTTAATGACCACACGATGCTCAATCAAATTGGCTGTTTTAAATATAAGTGAAGTAGTTTCTCATCTGAGGAGCAACAATCTGCACTACAACCTGAGCGTCACAACTGGCACACACTTGCATTCCAAGCAGTGAAGTTAAGAAATTGATGGCCATGGAAACTGATTTACCCTCTCACCCCAAAAGTGGTTCCTCCAGGTCAGGCTTGAGGAATATTAGTAGGGCAGTGTGGGGAAGTTTGAAGTGATTACCAATGGATCTCTCTCTCCTCCTACAAGGTGCTTCACCGCTCCGTCCTTCAGCGAGATGGTTCGCACGGTGCTGCTCTCGCTGTCCACCACAAACAGGCAGTTCCAGGGATCCTCGGGAGCCAGGGACAGCCCCGAAGGCTGGGCAAAGCCTGCCTTGTGTGGGTATGCGTTGTTCCTGTTCTCCTCATTTCCACTCCCAGCAAATCGAAGGCAGACTCCTTTCTTTAAATCACTAAAGGAAAATAGGGCCCAATTTCAATAATGAGTCTGAAATACCTCGGACATTATGCATAAACAGAAGCTACACTTGTGAGTTATAAAACCAACTGTACTGCAGCACAAGGAATCACTCAATGCCTTTGTGTTAGCTTTTATATCACCTCAGTAAATCATTCATTACTAGGTAACTTGGCAAATGCAAGGAAAAGTAACATTCAATTATATGAATGCACCTTACCAAGTCATAGCTGTAGAGCAAAAGTAGCATCTTTCATTTCATCCAACAGATGTGGGAAAAAGCAGGCAGACTTTAAAGCACACACGCCTTTAAACTTAATTATTTTTAGTTTAATTTGATTATCTCTCTCTTTGGCTTTGAAAGCTGTTTATCACGACAAACAGCAATTTCACATGTCTCTTGGCACGGTTGCTTACCTTCCCTTTGGTAGTTTTCCACCTTCCAACATCAGTGCCCATATCTGATGGGTGCCTGCCATTGCTATCCATAAAACATCGTCTTCCTGGGTTCCTGAAACTTTAAAAAAGGGATGTATAAAACCAGATTAAAAAACCCCCACACTTTGGGATTGTTTTATAAAACAAACAAGGCATCAAACCAACCCTGCTGTCCCCCTCCTGCTCCAGCTCATCTTTTGCCAGGGGGAAGAAAATAAAAACCCAACCAAAAAAACAGAGCAAGAGAAGTAGAGAGAATATCTTTCATCTACCAAAACCTGCTATTTTTCTTCTGTTTGCTTTCCAGGGCTATAAAGATAGTGGTTTTAATATCCCTACCTGATAAAGGCGATGTTTCAAATGGGATTTTCTCTTTTCAACATTTTGCTATTGTGTCTGGTTCACCTGCTATTTTTTGATTCATACCAGCCAACAATAAGTACATCTCTTTGCTAAGCATGGTTTGGGGGGGGGTGTGCAATCTTGAGCTTTTTTACTACCCTAGTGACAAAATGATATATTCCAAAAAACTACCGGCACTTTTTTACAGGTTTTGAAAGAAAATCTTAATGAACAGAGGGGTGACATTCAAAAACTGCATTAAAATGGGGACTCTATTATCTTTCTAACATGCCCCATCTAGTCAGAGACAACATAAACATGTTTTTTCTCATTCAATGTATCAGGTATTGGAATGACCATTAGCCACTCCACAGAAAAATACCTTCAAGTTGCTCACAGAAACTTTTTATTCATGTGAACTTATGAAGCATTACGTATCTCATAGCTGTTCCTGAAAATAACCTCATCGATAATCTTCCTCCCACCAAATATTTTGGAGTTGCAAAATAAAAGCAATGTTATGGGAAATGCTTGCAAGCATTTTCAACCTGAGAAGTTAGTCCAAAAAAAAGAAATTACCACCATTCTCCCAATTGAGATCCTGCTGTTTTTCTTCTAATCATAAATCTTTCCTACACTACACACTGCAAGAAGGGAAAAAAAAGCATCCTTCCGTCTCCAGATCAATTTCTTTATACTGTGAGCTCTCTGCAGAATAGAAGTGGTATGATTTTAATGTAGTTTATCTTCAGCCTTTTCAGTTTCTTGGATCAAGATACAAGTTTCCAAGACTATTATCAAAGTAACGCTGGTGACTCTTTCCTGCACCTCCATCTGGCTCCTTGTTTTTACATAAACTAGAGCTCCAAAATTAAAAATCAAATTTGCAAAGTACCTAAAAGCTTTTTTTTTGCACAAAAAAGGTTCGAAAAATGAGTTGCAAAATGTACATTTTATGAGTTACCAGAAATGCTACCAAGGTTCCAACAATGCCAAAAACATTCCAATAACAAAAAACCAGAACAACACCTCCCTGCCCAAAAAAATCACTTTTGATTAGAGCTTGTTTCTAAGAGATTTAAATTGAGAAAACGGCTTATGAAATCATTTCACCACTTTCTATACAGTAAATGCCCAGCTTTAGGATTTTACATTTCCATTATGCATATCTTGCACTTTTCAGATGTTACTATTCTAAGTACTCCAGAATGAAAAATGTTAAAATCATTGGTCTATTCAGAAAGTGAGCTTTTTTATCTTGCTATGCTGTGCAATTCATTCTGAGGGATCTCAAAGAGTGCTTTGTTAATTATTTAATATTCACTTTATCCACCAATTAAATGAAGGAGCAAGACCTGAACTGTTCCATCCATCTATCCAATTCACTAATACCATACACTGAGAACTCCCTTGTGACAGCTACATGTTGAAAAACTGAAAAGGTTTTATACTCTAATTCCACACACTAAAAGACCTTTCAAATATGAGAAAAAAGTATCAATATCAAATTCAAATTCTACTGAATATGTAAAATGGATAAAGATCCTTTCTTCAATTAGAGAACAAGGCAGTAAAAACAAATAAAAGCTCCATAACTGTCATAAATTTTAACTCAACTTTCTACTGGATGGCCATTAGAACAAAGAGAATGGATACAAGCATGGAAACTGCACAAGCATACTCAATTGTGGAAAATATGTCAGAGTTTTAATAAAAATATATATATATACAACCAGAAAAGTAAAACCAATGCTTATAGCCTGCACAGCTAAGGTACTTTATCACACAGTCGTCCTCACGCTACATATTTCAATGCTTTATGTTCTGAAACAAAAGACAAAAACTTTTTCTTTCAGGATAGAGTAGTTTGAGGACATCACCACTGCTTGTTATCCTTGTGCTGTTCTTGCAGGAGAAGGGGGCCAGGGAGAATCAGCATGTAAAATTATGGTAACGCCATCATTATCATGACGCCTTATCATCCATGAATGGAAAGAATTTATTTTTAAAGAACTTATTAGAAAACAACATAAAAGAACAAAGCAATTCTTTTACATTCAATTAAGCACTACATTCCAACCTATCTTGAGCTGTTTTAAAAATGCAGTGTAGTTTCTCCTTATTAGGGTATGTGCTTTCTTATCTTTAGTGCTGCCTGTATCAAAGCGAGGTATGGCTTGCAAATGTGATATACTTATATTACATTCACTAATATTGAACTAGAGCTCTGAATGCACCAGTATTCCATGTTACATGATACTTCAGTTATTATATGATGTTTCAGCTCCTGAATGTGCCTCTGCCATACATCTCTACTTTCAGAATTCACATTCCTGTCTGTACACATGCACAACTTCAAACAGTAACACGGCTGACTATTAACGGTGAGTCAATCCGAATGCACAGAAATTATTTTGTTTTGCACCAGCCAACAGCAATATCTGTTTGAAGAGATTCCATTCCCAGGACTGCCCACACTTCCAGCTTCCCTATCTGGGGACTGCATGCTTGCTTCCAGTCTGGGAATTAAAAGCCTGGGAATCAAAGTTACATTTTGTGGCTGGCACCACTGACATTTTCTAAATAGACTGAAGTCTGAAAATATTATTCCTGTCTACTAATTTTATCTTTAAAGGAAAAAAAAAAAAAGCCAACAAGGAAGAAGGCTGTTGGTATGCTCATCCTCTGCAAATTCTCAAGGAGCAAAAGGGGCTGTACAACACACCCTGCAGTTCACAGACAGGCACACTGCCTCTGTGCACAGTGAATGCACATCTCACCTTCCCTTAAGTCAGGGCAGTTTAGCAAATTAAATGCAAGTCTGACTCACAGAACAACCAGAGAATCGTCATTCTTCAGTGAGACAGAGACAGCAAAGCCCCAAAGGCATGCTTTAGCACTGGAAGACTGGACTGTTACAAGCACACATCATCCTTTTTGGCTGACTAAAAATTAATTTCCTTTTTTTTCCCTGTGCTACCTGAAACTCTTTCACATTGTGTTGCCTCATGCAAACAGCATAACCCTTTATGAAATAAGGGAATTTTATGGAATTTTCCTCCCTAATTAACATACCTTCTCTCTCACTAAGAGAAACCCTTGGAGATAGATATCAATACAATGGGAGATAATAGGGAGGTAAAAATGATGACTGTAATGAAATACTTTTTATTTCTTTCACAAGTTTTCTAACTCAGGTCTTCCAGCTGCAATGGCAGTAAATATTTAAAAAAAAATCCAAAGCAGAAGAGACTGCACTTGTAAACATGAAAGAACTAATTTGGATTATTTAGTGTTGGGATACATCACTATAACTACTAAAAGAAAAAAAAAAAGCTAACTCTGTTTATGTGTTTTACTCATTCCTAATTAAGCACAGTAAACACATATACTTGATGGTACTTCAGCACCAGCGTCTCCCTTGACTTCCAACACCCACATTCCACATTCAAAAGCACTTTCAGCATCAAATGGTAACAGTTAAAAAAATGTGTCTCGTTCTGACTCCAGCATGCCTCACAAAGCTTCTCTAAGACTTGCTAAGAATGTTTATTTTCAACAGTTTTGCATCTGGAATTTTGCAGTAAAAACCGTATCTGATACCTCAACTAGTCTCTAGAAATCTGATTTGTAGTTTTACCTTCTTTATTATGAGCATACATTTAATTCATAGAACAAGACTACAGACTGTGGAACAAAGAGAATGAGAACCATCACTACAGGTATAAATACCATAATTTTCTTACAGTTTCAAGTCATTGACTTCAAAATTATTCCAAGGTTGACAACTGTTAAGATGGCAACTCTGCTGATCCAAATGCTTCTTTCTACTGCAGAAAGTATCCTCATCATCATGCATTTTGCCAAGATGTAGATAAATCCAGCTTAGAAAAGTAGTCTGTCAAACTAAATTGTGTTACTAATTGAGATTACTGCTGAATATCGAGTCACAACTCCCATTACACCCTTTCATTAAGACTTTGGTCTTGGTATAACAAAGGCAGGTTTATACTTAATATTAACATAGGTACCTAATTTCTTGATCTGTTTCCACGGTGAATATGTGAAATACTAATAACTTCTGTTGCTGTTACTATTCAGCAATGCCATAAACCCTGTAATCTCTTAGTTTTGGCTCAGAATACAGAGCATTCAGTCAACAGTTTAACTCAGTTCCTGTAGAGATAAATTCTTTCGGGCAGATTGCAAAAAAAGCTACTAGTTCCAGAAGTTTATCTCTCCTCAGTTTTCTCCCCAGTGCTTAAGGGAACCACCCCCCCAACCCAGTACAGAACCTGTCCATAAATCTGTTAAATCTATTAATCATGTTAAATCTATTTGTCTCTCTCCGTCATCTTGTCAAAAGTATGAGTGAGTTGAACCACTCAATGTACAGAAGAAGATGCACTTCAGAAGTCCCCCCAAAACAAGACTGGGTAAGGTCCTGCTTCACTGCAGTCCTCCACTGTAACTTTTTAATTTCATATTTCTCAAAAGACTTTTTCACCTTAAACAGTTCTTACAAAGGAATAAAACCCTACTATAAATCTTTCACTTTACTTCGGCCCTATTTTTAATGAAGTTACTTTTTCTTTGAAATTTCAAGCATCTTAAATAAAATTAATTGTCATTTACAAGTAATTTAGGATCCTACTGAGAAGACATGTTCAGACATAAACAGTTCCTTTATGATCTGAGCTCACCCAGGAAGTGCTAATTACTTACTGTTTAAGTGATTATCGTTTGGGGTTTTTTTTTGGTAAAATCAGGGAAGAATCATCATGAGTGATTCAGAAAAAAAAAAAGAAAAAAAAAGACTGTTTGCTCTGGAATGCAGTGGTACCGAATAATCCTCGAGCAGAAACACAGAGAGGAAAAAAAAAATCTTACATACTTTTGCCTTTTAAGGGCTATAAAAATGGTACCACTCTGATAAGGTACTGTACTTTCATTTAAATAATATCCATGTAAAACTTAAACTGACGTAAAAATTTCCAGCTGGTTTTTAGTGAAAGCGTGGTCCATACTGTACTTGGGAGTGTCTATAAATACGTTACAACCATGCAATTTAAGACCAGATTTTGGAATGTGAAACACACGGTTATGTCACCAAGCACAAGTCATTGTCCTGTTCCTTCCAGCAAGAATGCAGCTATCAAGAACATTTCACGCTCAAATCAACTGCGCATTAAAGTATCACTTGCTTTCAACACCCACTAAATAAAAATAGAAGGGGACAACAGAGGAAGCTAAAAAAGCACACGGTAATTTCATAATGTATTTTTAAGCTGCTGGCCCTCCCCTTCTATTTCCCGCACAATCTGTGTCAGTGCAAATCTCAGCACCACCCTCAACAAAGCCAGAATTTGATCCATGGAGTTCATTCAAGAATTTTAATGGGAGGGCAAAACACAAGCTCAGTGGCCACAACGAAAGAAATAAAAGAGATGACAAGGAAGAATACTGTCTGTCTGAATCCTACCATGTGTTTCGTCTCCACTAAGTCCCCTGCCTTAAAGGGAGACATTTATGCCAACTTTCTTTTAAATGGTGTTTCACACTCAATCTCCTTGTCTCAGACTTCAGCATCTGTATAAAACGAGGCAACAAAACCCCACTTATGAAAATACTATGTGGATGTTTAAAAGCATGCTACTTAGTAGTATCTGTTCCGAATATTAACTTATTCACATCCTCATAAAGCTTTTCTCAGTATTTTTAATTTCCCAACAAACTATATATTAAAAATTTAAACAAACAATATAGTCTTTTAATTTATCAATATATACTCTAAACTGTATGTAGGAGTAACCTGAAGAAATATCAGTGATACAGGAAAAAAATTTCTCTTACGATGTAACCTTTCCCCCTTAAGACTTCAAAAAAGGTCAGCATAAGCTGTTCAGTATTATCTAGTGTAGTACATAACCAGCTTAAACATTTGAACTTCCTCTTTTTTCCTCCATTTCGTGTTCTGGATAACACAGCTCTGGACACTGAAACTCAGAAACATCCCTAGTTTAAAAATTATAAAATACATATTAAAAAACTCAACTATAAATGTATCTTCTGAAAAGAAAAAAAATGCCTCTTGCACACAGTTTCAGTTGCACAGATCTAAGGAAAATGGGAAAGTATGTTATTATTTCCCATATGCTAAGCCAGTTAACACAAAAGCCAAACTTTTAAAATTTGTCATAATGAACCTAAGTTGCTGAAGTGCACATTACCTCCTGCAATTTGCACAAAGATAGATATAAGCATATGTAAAAAAAGGATGCAAACAGAAGTAATTTTTGAAACTCTTATTAATTACTTCACCATCCAGATGCCTAAATAGACATTGGCATAGCAGCTTTAACACTGACAACAGTACCTAGTTGTAGGACAGCACTCGGAGAGGCACAAATGCATCCTTTGATATACTGGATAGTAACAGAAGATCCCACTAGGCTCAAACAATTTGCAACTTCGCAATCTGCAACTCAACAACACAGCTTTGACAAACACCGCTGTGTTGTTGACAAATTATTTTGATGTCTGGCAACAAACTTAAAGAAATCACCACAACTCATGACAGTCAAAAATGGTTGTTAAAAAATGCACTGCAAACTATTAAAGCAAAAAAACTCCTGGCTCCTCATGCTCTGGGACAGACTTCTGTTTGCATTCTACTCAGTATAACTCTCCATTTTGACAACTCTCTTTGGTTATAGTTTTCTAAAGAATTTTATATTGCTATTACAGTAATCTGTATTTTTCCCCATTTTATCTATTGGTTTATTATCTTCCCAGAAAAAAAAAAGACTTTAAATTGATTTAATTTCTTCTTAACTGACAGTTTATATTATACTTCGCAGCAATCTAAATGGAAAACTGACGAGTAGGTTCTAACTGAAGATGAAAAAATCTACACTGGTCTGAACAGAGTGCATTCTGAAGATCTGATTTTTATGCAAATGCTTATTAAAATTCAGCAGTCAGTGTTAAAACAGAGCAGATGACTAATCCTCTACAGGTGATTAACTCAGTAAGTATAATGTTCATGTTGATAACAATTATCATATCAATTAACATTTAACCAGCAGAGCTTTCAAAAATTAAAAAGTATCAACATATATTCAATTACTGGTAGGAGCAGAAGAGAGAACCATAAAAATGAAAAGTAAAGTTATAGCATACATCGAATAGGTCTGTTAACCAGCTCAAGTTTTTGAAAGACTACTAAGTTATTAGTCTCTTTGCTGATTTGTGAAACAGCTCTGCAATAACATCCCACAGAGATCAGCTTTCTGGTTCAAGACCTCTTGAAAACCATATCATCTACTCACACAAGTCTACTGGTTCACAAAAAGAAAATCAGATTGAAGAAGATTCACCAAAATTCACGCCTGCATTAACAGCAACGTGCATCCGGTGAGATTGTCTTTTGGTTATTCCTCCTTTCTCTCGCAAGTAGGATTCCATATGCTGAATTTCCACTGGAAGGGTTGCTGACAAAGCCTTTGATAAAAGGCTTTTTTTTGGGGGGGGTAGAAGACATGTTAATAAAAGCGTTTATTAAATTTATCCTAGTTGCTTACTGAAGTACTCAAGGCTGCTGGTGGTACTCTGTCTGTACTGACAACGTATTTGTACCAGAAGATCTCGCCACTATCAGCATTTATGAACCAGCTCCACGGACCTGCTGGAGCAAGGCCAGAGGAGGCCACAAGGATGATCGGAGGGCGGGAGCACTTCTGCTGTGAAGACAGGATGAAAGAGTTGGGGTTGTTCAGCCTGAAGACAAGAAGACTCTGGGGAGACTTTAGAGCACCTTCCTAAAGGGGGCTTACAAGAGAGCTGGAGAGGGACTTTGGACAAGGGCATAGAGTGACAGGACAAGGGGCAACAGCTTCAGACTGAAAGAGGCCAGGTTTAGATTAGATATTAGGAAGAAATTCTTTACTGTGAGGGTGGTGAGGCCCTGGCACAGGTTGCCCCATGTGGATGCCCCATCCCTGGAGTTGTTCAAGGCCCAGCTGGACAGGGCTTTGAGCAACTTGGTCTAATGAAAGTTATCCCTGGCCACAGCAGGAGGATGGAACTAGATTGACTTTAAGGCCTATTTCAACCCAAACCACTCTGGGATTCTATGTTCTCTTAATCCTAATATGAGCATGTCTTCCTCCCTCATAACTGACCCAAGATTTTAACAAATGCTTGCACATCAGTAAAATGTTATAATTTACTACACTTGCAAAGACCTCTGTTCAAGGTATTAGAGGTAAATTATGCTATTTCCCCATCCCATTCAAGAAATCCATACATTGAAAGTCAACTTTTTATGCCTGACATACCAACCCAACAGTTTAATGCCCCATTAAAAGCACGGTTCTGTCATTGTTAAGAAACTGGCATCTGCAACTTGCAAATTAAATTGAAATGGAAACACGAGAAAACTGCCTATCAACTCACAGTTAATAAAACAGTTATGGCAGTTATGAGATGTCAGGTTCAGGTGTGTGTTAAGTGAATCAGCAAAGAAAGCTACTCAAGTCCCCAGAAGCTGATTCTTGCATCCTATTATGCAAAGATTTATTCCACCTCCTGATGCTTGCAAGGTCTGTTCTGAGGTATTCCTCTCCTATCTGACTGACTCTATTGTGACCTTGAGCATAATGATTTTATGTCACCTAAACAGGAATAAACAGAGGTTCCCAACTGAAACTAGTTTTATTTCCTAAACTCAAATATTTACAAGTGGTCAGACATGTCTGTATAGTCAAGGAAAGGAACTTCTAGACAATGCTTCCTTCTTGTAAAATGTACCTGCTGCTTAAGTGATCCTGGCATAAAACACTGGCCTAACAAAAGCAATCACAGTATCCTTTGTATTTGGGTCCAGTAACCACATAATTTGATGAAAGAAAAGTTCTTTTGAGGCAAGTAATACTTCAGGATCCGAAGCAGAACTGCAGTGACCACTGGCAATTGAAACCACTATTTTTTACACTCACTTCTCTAGAAGATCTTAATGTTTTTATATCTCAGATTAATAGCCAAACAAGGAAACATAGCAAACAGTCATGAAAATGTAAATATGAGATGTTAAAGCTCAACTGATACACTACCTGAACTTCCAAAGACCACATCCCACGGAGAGCTGATGGGCTGCTCTTCTCCTTTTGCTCCACCTTCCTTATCAACACCTTGTATCCCAATGCCTGCTACAGTGGTCACTGTCTCTAATTCCAGGTCAATCTACATGAAGCAAAATGACACACATTGAATATATAAACTTAACTTGAAGTTACAGATAATTTAAGTTAGATGTCAAACCCAGAAAAAAATCTAACAAATATCATCAGGTATTTATCTATGTAGGAAAATAATTAATTTTACCACAATGCTTGCTGATGGGCAGGGGAGCACGGGGGTGGAGAAGCAGCAGGCAGCGTGAAAACCATGTGCCTGGAACTTTCTTCCACATGCAACAAAAATTAACACTGCTCTGTCAAGATTTGCTCAGCAGCTGTAGAAGAAAGCATCCAAACTTTCCAGATAAATACTTAAACAAAAGATGGATGTGGCTGTTTTATTATAAAATTCTATAAGAATATGATGTAAAAACTCAGATACTGTATCTCCCATCTCCATATCAAATAAAATGAGCAAAGCAAATTATTTTCTCAGTTTTCATGTCCTACAGCAAAAAATTATTTTAATTAATTTCTGCAACCTAAATCCCTTTCTTTTTCCTTACCCTTTCACTTGCTTTCTAAGTAACTTCCAATATCTCCCATGAATTTATCAGGATGCTCATATAAAAAGGGAGTCTTTCACATACAGAATCTTCTAACTTCTGTAGCAGTAAATGCACTCCTTTTTCCTTTTGCAAGGTCCATGGTCTGCACAAGCATTTGAAATAATTTCCTGTAGCTATTGTGTTACTTTAATTCTTGGATACCATCATGGCACATTTAGATGAAAGGGAACAGCTTACTATCATGGAAAATGCTGAAGCAATATGATCCAGATCTTCAGGTGTTTCTGTGCTGTCTCTGCTACCTGCAACACTTAATTTCCTGCAGTTCACCAGGCTACAGTGGTGAATATTAATAAGATGAGGACTCCAGAGAAAAACTACTTTGATCACCAATCAGACATAATGGTGAGGATCTGAGTACAAGATCTTCTGAGATGCATACAATATTTTAAATAATAAGGCTACATTATACTGCATCACCAAACTTAACTTCCAATTACCCTAAATTTCACCTAATCAAATGTAAGATCTAATTCCTACATGCTAAAATTTTGCAAGTGTTTAATCAAGAAGAATACACATGCAGCCAATTCTGATATTAAGGCAGTTACCTGTATTTTAAAGACCCAAACAGTCAACGGAAGTTTAGATACTCACTGAACCACAGCAGTACAATAACTTTAGATAAGAATCTGATACTATTGGAAGGGAAACAAAACCAGTTTTTGCTTCCAGTACTAAGAATAGATGTTTCTCATAACAGGAAAGTAAGAGTGACTAAGAAAAAAAACCACAACAAAACCCTGTTATGCTGTAACGAGGAGCCCATCTCATCTTCAATTGACAGGAAGCATAAAAGTGTATGTAGCCTTTAATAAAAAACAAACCTGCAAAACAGCACTTATTTATAAGATATTGGACCAAATTTTCTTCCTGACATTAAGGGTACTCAGAGAGTAATTAATTCGGTGTAAATTTCCGCCTGTGTAAGTAGAAAACAGTACGAGATTAAATTTTTAGTTTCCTTATGGAAAATTTACCTTCCTAATTAGGTGATTTTCTGTATCAGCTACGTAAATAAGATTATTTTTTATAGCAATCCCTTGTGGTGAGTTGAAAGCTGCCTCCGAAAATCTTCCATCTCTCCTTCCGCTGTTTGGACCTGTAAATAAAACAAACCAAACTTGAAAGTAATTTTAAGAAAAAGCCACCTTAAAGTGCATACGTTTAAACCTGTAAGAGAATCACATATTGTAAGAGCTGCTTTCACAGCGCCTTGTACACTTTACATTATTACTATTTTGTGTAATCTCATTTTAGTCACTGTGATAGTAATTAAAATAGCCTGGTACTATTAAGTTTTGAAGGCATCTTTAAGCTTATATTTCAGAGAAGTCTTAGTAAGGTTCTAAATTGTTCTAGAGGGGTCTAAATTGCACTAAAGGACCACAGCAACAATGAAAAACAAAAAAAACTACAGCTCTTTCATTCCCGACTACTTCAAAACAAGCCAACAGGAAAAACTTTAATTTCCAAAACTCAATTTCATTAGCTTAGATTTTGGTGTAATCAGAAATGAAACTAATATCTGATTAGCAACATTTTCTCATTAATAATAATAATTAGGTGAAAGATGACATGGAACTAATTACACAAAAGAACAGCGAGAATGATGGAGTGACAATCTTCTGCACAGAGCAATCAAGAAACAGAAAGGAACATGACCTGAATATAACTGTATGAAGGTAAGCACCTTATTTCAGAAGGAGTAGCATTTAAAGTGCATTAGCAGTATATGTCAGCAGGAGACATTTAGGTATGAGTTATATGCGTATCATGATTTATGATGCAAATACAACAAGTTCAACCTTTGTGCATGCCCACGGTTATTGCTGTATTATCAACTTCATTACATTATTTTCTGCCCACTGAGTCATTTAACTGAGTCACCGAAACACACAAACTTTTACAACCCACTGTCAGAAGTCCATTTAGACCTTAACAGATATGAAGGACTGAAGTACCGGTCTATCAGATTCCAACAGTTCCCCTTGTAAGCATGAGGGTGCACATCCCCAGGGAAGGGAATAGCACAGAGGGCCACAGAAAGTACAGGCACCATTTGGGAGGTTAGGACACTCCCTCTGAATTCCTCTTTAATGACCATTCCAGAACACTACTAAGTAGCTCATGGGCAGAGATTCATCTCACATATCAAGCAGAAACCAAGTTCTCTTGCTTTTGCCATAAGAAACTCTGACTGTACTTCCTACAGGAGAAGGGTATTTAGAGTAATGCCTTAATGATAAATCAGTTTAACATGGATAAATAGTCTATCTCAATGCACTGTTACTTCAAACAGCAAGAGATTTTTCCATCCTTTCTTTAAACAGCAGTGCCACTGGTATTTTTATGAGGTTTGTAGGATCCTGCCATGGGGCAGGAATTAATCAACACCAGACTAAGTAATATAGGACACATCAGCACACAGGTCCTGATTCTGAGACATAAATGAACCATTGTTTTCAATAATTTGGGGATTTGATCACTTCCTAAATCTGTCTATTGTGGTTGCTCATAGAGGGACTGTACTAACACCATGTTCATGGTGCATTATGATGCAACTTTGACCACTTCAACCACAATTCAACATTCTCTTCTTCTATTGGAAAGAGAGGCCTTACAGTCTGTCTTTTCCCTACCTTGCTGCTGGATGTGGATGTAACATCCCTTATATCTAAAACCATTTGTAACTCTCTTAGAAGTAGACAAAACGTATTTTTGTAATTTGTATTGGACATCACATGAAAACAAGAACTTTAGTCAATGAAAAAAAATTAGGCATCCCAAACAATTTTGCATTAACAGAGTCCCATACTGTCTTACACTATATCCCCCCCAAATCAATAAAAGTGATTTTAGTACAAGATAAAATTCTGGCAATACTTATGAACTGTCAGGTCCCTCAAGAAAAGAATCAGCCTACCAGGCCCAGTGAATATCCTCTACTCCGGAACTAAAATTACTATGACAAACTTGTATATATAAATATACAGCCTTACCTCCAATAGTGTGTAGAATTTGTCCATTTTTACAAGTAACCAAAATCCTATGGTGTCCAGTGTCTGCTATTACCAGCCTTTCTCCTGAATTATCTACAGTCACTTTGCCAGGAAACAGCAGAGGAGAAGGTGGGAGGGAGTCTCTGAACAGCTTTATTCCAATGCTGTTATCTTTGATTTGTCCTCTTTCCTTGTAGAATTTTAGTGTTATAGAAGTAAATAAAAACAATTTCTCTCTGTGTCCCTCTCCAACAAGTGAAAACAGCATATTTCCACGAGGCCCAAGGATGACCAGGGTTGGCCAGCAGGACACTTCTAGTTCATGCCATAGTGTTGCATCTGCGTCGTTTACTACAGGGTGGACAATGTTATACCTCAGAACGGCACTTTTAATGTTATCCAGGACCTTCTCATTTGGGAATTTCGCTGAATGGACACCAACAATAACAAGACCGTCTGAAAGGAAAAATAAAGTTGTGCATTGAAACGTATTTGAATAAAAAAAACCAAGGAAAAATGAACCACAGTTATCTCACCGCTTTCTGGGATAAGAGAGAATTTTAACAAACAAAAAGCAATTACATCTCAGTACGAATACAAAAAACTATGTATAGAAAATACTGAAGCTCAGAAATAACACTTCAGTAAAATTACTGAACTTCAGGACCATTACTTCCCCAGCGGGTTGACATTTAGTATGTCATAAACTGTTCTTAGTTCCTGAACCTCTACATATTAAGGTAGAAAATACTTTCAGAATAGTTATAGGTAAGTTGTAGTTCTACTGATACTTTGTTTTTTTTCAGATGCTTATGACACCTAATTGCCTTCTGATTCCTTTACACAACTGGGGTGTTTAATTTTTTTCCACCATTAACTGAAGCCACAAAAATAACATTGAACTCTGAAAGTCCAGAGTTACCTTGATATATCTATTTCTAGATAAACAGTAAAAAAAAATAATGCATAGGCTTCTGAAATCAACACACTATTCTATATTTCAAATAAAAATGGCAGTGCTGACAACTGTGACAAAATTACAAATAACACCTGTTACAAACCAGGCAGGCTTGAATATAAGAATTTCACAGATACAGAATTAAAGAGTCACTATAACTGATACAGTCTTTATCATCTCCATAGTTGCAGAATGTTGCAATATCAGACAGCTGAAGTTGTACTATCATTAACTGCTGAACTCCAACCACCAGGTCAAATATTTTAACTGTAAAAGGACCAGCACCAGGGCTTGTATTTGTCCTCCAAAAACATCATTAAAACTAGAAAGACAATTCTATAGTGAACACCTGAGTAGCACAAATAAGTTATAACATCCCCTCATGAAGAAAAACTTGTGGAAACTGACGGATGCTATGCTGAGAAATAACAATATGCACACCATTTAAAACACTTTATTTCAAGGATTACAGCAGAGCACAACACTGGATTTATGCCAAGCTATTTCGGAATATTAAAAAGTACTTCCTCTTATAGAAGTAATTTCTGGACCGCTGATAACATGAACTGAATATGCACTGGGGTTTAAAATAACTTTCTGAATGCCACTTGAAACACAGAAATAGCACCACTGAAGATAGCAGCGAGAACATATCAGATAAAGATGCTGGGCGACATTTAATCCTATGGAAAGCAGTCTTCATTTTGAAACAGATCTCCTGAAGTTCCAGACAATAGAACTATGGCACATATACTATGATATAGATAATGATTTAGATCACCCTGTACAGCCTCTTATGTTTAAACTTCTCATGTCTGATGATCACACTGCTTAAGATTCGATATACTCCATGTAAGAGGGCATCTGAACCACATAAAAAGTACTCAGAGTATCAAAAATGTATGTACACAATGTACAATCAAGAAATTTATTTCTTATAACTAAAAATAGGCAGTATTCCTTCAAATACTCAAACAAGAGATTAAAGATCCAAATGCATTATGAGATAGATGCTTTGTTAAAATAGGATGTTTTTTTCTTCCAACTTTTACCTTTCTCAAGTTTCTTGAGTCAACAACTCTCCCCTTCTCTTTTTCCTAGTGATTAGTAATTCACATTTACCTTGGGTGAAGAAGGTGCACACTGATATAAGTCCATGTACTGAAGTATTTTTCTATGGTTAAAAACCCACAACCCTTACTGCCTTGATACATTTTATACATATTACTGTAATGCTATGATTTACACACTTAGCACAGCAAAGAAAGACTAAATAATTCTGGAGGGGTTGATAAAATCCCCCATGAAAACAGTAGAAAAGGATAAAACCAGAGATCTATAGTGAAAAAAAACCCCAATGTATTTTTCTCTTTATTTGAACCATCAAGCACCTTAATCTCTTCCTGAATCCAACTGCTATCCTCTGCTTCCTAATGGATTAAATTTAAGATTAATGTTCCACACACCTGCTCTTCTTTCCCTTTACCTCCACTTCCACCCCAAGTATCTTTTTTCTCACTCTGGTACCTGCAGGAACAGGATTGCTCAAATCCAAAACCAACTTACATGGGTAGTTCAAATAAAAAAAATCATTTGTCACCATCAGCAAAGTACTTTCTTCAAGTAATAACTCCCATAACAGGAACTTCAACACAAGTCATAGAAAACAACATGTCTCCAAGTGGACCTTAAGCTCAGAGTGCTGCAGCCTCTTCTACACCAGCATAGACACGTACAAGCAGTTTAAAGAGAAAGCTTGGGAGGAGAGGTTGTTAAAATGAAAATTTTGTTATCAGCTGATTTAACAACTTAGCTTTAAATAACAGCTATATTAATTTAATAACAGTATACTATAAAATATTTATAATTTAAAGATATTGTTCATTATATGATCAACGTAACCTTCTGAAATCTGAGCCTAGACCTTCTTCCCAATATGCCTGATATCCACAGCAGTCCATTTATCATTTGCTAATCACCTTCCACTTAAAACTGACTCCCTCCCAAAAAAATGCCATGAAGGTTTTTCTTTATTAGATACAGTTCCTAATATCTGACATAATATACCACATTTCAATTTTTTCCAAAGCAAACAGCTAAGCTTTCCGAGGTAGAAAAATTAGTTTGAGTCTTCTGTAAAGTGCTCTGTAAATGTATGTAAAGGACTATAAATGTACGTAAATTTCAAAGATATTGCAATCTCTTTTTCCAATGAAAGAAGGTATCACATGAAAATAAATGCTGCCAAAATTAATCCCAATCAGAAACAGCAATGGAGAATCAGACTTAAGCATTTTAAGACAGTTTTATTTACTACATATAATACGATATTTTTAGGGCTGAAAGTAACACTGTTCTTTATCTCACAGTTCAGTCTGTTAAAATATCCATGATAAGGAGTAGCTGACACACTGTGTAAGACCACAGCTTATCTCTGACAAGTCATCATGATGACAAGAGACTGCATTCTAAACAAATATTACTCTGCATTTCTATTCACTCAGAATGAGAGGCAGGTCTCATTTCATATGTGACTTTAAAGAACATAATTCCCTCTCTAGAATACAGGACTTTTAATGGTATACAATACGATGCCAATACCAAAAAAACTTTAAATCAAGCTTATCTATTTTGTTATTTGAGTTCCAATTGAAAAAAAACAAGTAATCTTGATTATATCCATACCACCTCCTTTACTATATCCTTCTCAGAGCTGCTTCCCTAATCAAGTATAAAGAGTTACATATATTAACTTTGAGCTTGTATCTTACATCACTGAGAACCTTTTTGCAAATAGTCTTATTTAAAGATATCAGATTTTAAGCACATATCCTGTTTGTCTAATTACACAGACACAACAGATGCTTCATTTAACCCTATTTAAAAATATGATGGAAATATACACAGCCACCTTTTTTAGGCTACTTAAAAGATTAGAAGACATTTTTAGACACCGCTGAAACATTGCCAGGAGTTTAGTAACCAGCAACAAAGTGACTCAGCTACACCGCCTGCAACACTGCCAGGAAATTCTATTCCAAGCAAGCCAAAGCACTCTTACCTTTATCAGAGTACTGGTGCTCTAAGGCGTGGAGATCAGGCAGCAGGTGCAAGCAATTGATGCAGCAATAAGTAAAGAAATCCAACACCACAACTTTTCCACAAAGGTCTTTGTGAAGAGAAATAGGACCTTCGGTGTTTAACCATTGTAGATCTGGAATTCAGAGAAAGGTCATACCCAGTCAGGGGAAGGGCAGGGAAAGGCAGACACTTATACCTAATTTACACACCACCACACAATGCTCCTGGTATATTTAACTTAAAAAAAAAAAAAAGTTAAACATCCCTTTCTATGCAAGTAGAAAAGAAAACAAAAAGTATTTATCCAACTCATCCTTATGCCCCACATTCTTCATCAATAAGATTAACAAGATTTACTGTAATATCAAAGTGTAGCTTATAGCTTTAAATAGGCACCTTTTAATTGAAAGAACATGAAAGTCTGAGAACAAATTTTACACATTTTAAAACACGATTTAACCTATTCAACTCCCAACACCATCACATGGGTAACAATCATTTCAAACTCACATAAAGGCTAGTAAAATTTAGAAAGTGTTAAACTCTTGATGATTTTTCCAACAGTTTTGTAAAGAACTGATTTCAGAGATCACTGAAGTATTTTTGCGCTTATAGATTTGATCTTGATTTTCAAAGTTTGAAATGACAGGAATAAATTAATTCTGTCACATGGGAAGAAATACAACATTTTCAGATGGACCCAGCAGGACTCATGGTCATTTATTCTAACAACTTGACACAAGACATGAAAGCATTCTTTCCTCACTGGTAACTGATATTCCTCTGATCCCATCCAAACGTGATATCAAGATTAGGAATAAATATCCTAGAATATAGTCTGCCATTATTATCCCTTAACATTTCTGAATTTCGTACGGGGAAAAGATAGATGTGATACAATGTTAACATGAACTAAGTTTTTGGAGGCCTTTTCTTAAAAAATGAATGTTGGCTAACCTAAAAATCCTCAGAAGTTCCACTGACAGCTTCAGCAAACCAAGTTCTTGCAGCCCCAGAAGTTACTCCTGCTGAAGTCAGCAGGAGGCTGTTTTCTGTTTCACTAAGAGGAAGACTGATCTCTACCTCCATATACTTATAAACATAAATGGATGCACACACATTTAGCTTCGGAGACGATAATGAGAACAATTTATCAAGTGTATGCATTATTTCCACAGTATAAGGGCTTTACTTTTTAAAAGAAAAGGATAGTTTATTTTGCTGCATTGCTCCCCTTGTCACTAGAATCAAAATACCTTTAATTAAAAAACACTTGAAATGAGAAATGTTGGCTATCTATTTGAGCTCTTTTTAGAGAAGAAAATAAATCTTTACAGAACACAGGAAGAGAAACAGTATTTATCACAAAAGCTAAAATTCAATTCAGGGGTCCAAATCTACACAGGAAGAACATTCCCTTTGCTTCAGTGGTTAAAAGTCATAATTCATTCCCATGATACATGTGATTTTAACTCTGAAGTTCACCTCCTGAGGTCTCTGTCTGGCAGTCAGATGTGAGCTCCCATAGCTGCAGAGAACCTCACTGAGGTTTGAAGGACTATGAGCAGCACTTGCAAGATGCTACAAGGTTTAACCCTTAATTCCATCCTTAGGACAGGAAGAGATATAGAAATGCATTAAATGTGTGAAAGGGGCAAACCACAGAAGGAGGATCAATGACATCTCCAGCACAGGAGATGTATGATCAGGGTCAGGGAAACTGATGATCAGGGACACGGAAACTGACAATTAGGGACACAGAAACTGACAATCACGGGTAAGTCATGGGGAGACAGGGATGGGGAACATCCTAAGGGATACTCAGGGAAACCAAGGTAGCTCAGGAGAGAGCTGGGAGTGAGTAAGGTTCTCACTATGACCAGACGTGACAGATACCAACTCATTGTACAGATAGGAAGAGATTTATTTTTTAGAAACTTAATATAATGAAAATAGTAAATTAATGAAGCTAGCAAAGATTTAGATAGGGGGGTTTAAAGAACAGGGGGTTTGCAGTCCTAGGGGGATCATGTTTAAAGGGGTTCTTTCTCCTTGCCCTTCGCTCCTGGTGCTTCCAGGAGTGACACCTCCTGTAGCTACAAGTGCCCTTTACAAGAGCGGCTCACGGGGCCGCCGCTGTCCGGCCCTCGCAGCCGCGGGACCTGCGGGCAAACCGCTCCCGTCGGGAGCCGGAGCTCCGCCACCTCCCCGGGGAGGCCCCGGGCCGCGCCACCCACCTCCGCCGAGCTCGGGCACCGTCAGGTCCCGCTCCCGGCTGTCCACCTTCTTCAGGTACTGGTAGACCAGGTTCTCCTTCTCCTGGGCGGTGTCGGCGTCGAGCAGCGCGTACTCGAGCTGTGTCTGTGCGGGCAGCAGCCCCGCCAGCCCGCCCGCCGCCATCGCCTCGCCCGCCCGCTGTTTACGGGCCTGGCGCTTCACCGCCGCACATTCGGCACCGCCCGCGGCGCCGGGCGGAACGCCGCGCTCGAAAAAGAAAATAAACCACAAAGCACAGGCACGCGGTAACGCGTCTGCCTTTAAGCGGGACCCCCTCGCTTATTCCCTGTTTTTACATATCCTTGGTATCCACAGCAGCACATTCCCGAATGGAGCCCGCCGTGGCGATTCCCGCGCGGCAGATTCAACACAGCCCACCTTGTCCCGACCGGCGAGTTCTGTGTTTGTAAGGTGTGAAAATTGAGCTGCGCCGGGACAAAGCCCAAACAAGCAATTTAAACGCTGGGATTTTATTTTTTTTTTTTTTCTGGGGGGGGATACTACGGGAGAAGAGGAAAGCTTAGCGACAGCCGCGGTGACGAACCTGCGGAAGCGAATGCGCGGCGGGGAACGGCCGGGGAGGCGCCTGCTCGCGACGCGCGGGACTGGCGGGAGCTCCGGGACATCCCCGGGAGCATCCCGGGACGCTCGGGGGCACCGGGACGCTCCGGGGGAGCATCCCGGGACAACCCGGCAGCGGTCCCGTAGCTGAACTCTTCGTCGTTTTGTTTTTAAATCTTCCTGCTCGGGAGAGAAGTGTCCGGGCTGCCCCTCTCGAGGCCGGGTAGGTGCTTAGGAGGGGGGAGAGCTGGAGGAAATGGCTCGCCCTACAAGTCTTGACAGACTCGAGTCCTGTTTAACAGAAGTAGCAAATCTTCAAAGAGGCGCTCACTGAATTATTTTTTAGGGTAGGCTCCACCATGCTTTTGTCCCGTCACGGACTGCTGCTTGGTTTGTGGCCCAGTGTTGATTTTTTAATATGGGGTTCTGGGCCTTTTCCTCATATAGTGAAGTGTGGAGGGAAGAGAAAATATATTAGCGGGAGGAAAGGCAGGTTTGTGAACTGTTGCTTAAAAGAAAGGGTAGTATTTCCTGTGTTGCCATGTCTGAAGATGCTTTACTGGAAGAGGAGGACATTTGGGAGTACAAATCTATTAGGAAGCAAAAGCATCAAGGTAATTCACAGAGCGGCTCTACACCTATGCAGAAAGTAAGTGATGGCAATGGTAGGCCAAAAAGGAAGAGAAATAGGAAAAAGAAATGCTTGGAAAAAACTGATACACTGCAGAAAACCAAGGAGAGGTCGCAGCCAAATCAGGATGTGGATCAATGTAAAGATGACAGTAGTCTGCACTCCCAGGAAAGTGTGAGTAGCCTGACGGAAGAGATCTCACAAAAGGCAAAGCCAGTCCATGATGGGTACTGTCCCAGCTGCCAGATGCCTTTCTCTTTGCTCTTGGTCCAGACACCTCAATGGCACGTTGATGAATGTTTGGATACTCCAGGATCCATCGAAAAAGGTATGAATAGAGTAAGAAAAAAAGCTTTCAAAGAAAAGTTGGAGGTTTCTCACATAATGTTGCTTTAAACCTTGTTTTTCATATTTAGCTCAAAATCTGAGCTGGTAGTTGGTATGATTTTTTAAATGCTGTTACTAATCAATACGATTTTTGTAAAAAATTTTGGCTTCTTTGTGAAGAACATGGAAATCTGACATGAAAATTTCATTTCAGAATCTAATCTCAAAACTCTGAGAATAGTGATAAAGATTCATGGCTGCTTATCAAGCTCCAGTTTTAGTAGTTTGCTGAAGAAAGTGAAGGTGCATATTTGCCATTTAAAACTAAGGAAACCCATTAAAATTACTAAGTCAGTTTCAGAAAGAAACCCTTCAGTTAGAAGGGTGCTACTTTTGACATCAAGTTTCTTTCTCCTTACATATAGATTCAATTATTCTGTATCCATGTTGTTATGTGATTTGTCCAGTTGTCTAACATCTGGACATCTGGAACTTGAAATGCGCTAATTTACTTGAAATGTTAGCTCCTGTGATTTAGGAATTTTATACAGAATTTTACACGAACATTCTTGTAACACAACACAGCTTCGATTGGAGTTCTGTACAAGAGGGATGAAACTGACACATGCCAATTTCGAAACTGACACATACCAAATTACAGTGTCATGGGGAAATACCGTATCTGAACAGACTCACCTGTCCAATTTATGTCCTTAGTACACCTCGTAACTTTTGAAAATCAGAAAACATACGGTCAGGAAACTTGAGTAAAGGCTGCTTTAGGTAATGCAGTCGCTTTCCTTTTTATATCTTTGTAACTTTCCTTGAACCTTCTTCAGAACAATGACATATAAGTCCTTTAATGCTGGTTTTGGCAGTGGTTTTAATTTAAGGCAGGTGTGTTAACACCTCGCTCCCGTAATTAGCAGATGGAACCTTCTGATTGATTTATGCATTCACCTTAAACCCCTCAACAATTAGGCTAGCAACCTCTCAACATAAAAAAGCAGGAACAGCCATAGATTTTTTTTTTTTTTCTGGCATCTCAATGCTGAATTTTTTTTCATGTAAGTAAATATGGGATTTTTTTTTTTTTAAGTGTTATATGTAACCCAGCAGACAATTTGAAGTGGAATTTCAGGTTGATTCAGAACTGAGATTTGTTTTATTTTGAAACATGTCTGGTTTATTTGTTTATTACTTATAGTTTAAACATGTGGCCTTTTTTGGTGCTAATGCTGTGAACTTGTTGCTTGCATGTGAGACAGTTCTAAACCAGAAGGTATACAATTACCTGAGCACAGTATTGAAACAGGCCTAAGTATTCTTGTTGTTAAAGAGCTATGTAATTCAGGCATAGTGCTGTATTAGCTGCAGGAGCTGTTTGGTTTTAGGTTGGAAGCATTCTCATTTCTACCCAGCTCAGAGCAGGAGGCCTTGGCAGCTTGAAAATTCCTTTTTAACTTGTGCCTTCTGTCCTCCAATAGCTGTATTTATTAGAAAAAGCTCTTAAATTGGGTGTCACTCGTGATTTTTGTATTAATAATATATATTCCAATACATAATTAATTATGTATTTGGAAAGATATTAACATTTCATCTCCATTTCTCTTTTCGTAGAGTGTCCTGACGGTTTGCTGTGTACTTCCACTATTCCATCCCACTACAAGCGTTACAGCCATTTTCTACTTGCAGCAAACAGAGCAGGAGATAATCTTGTAAACTCTTCAGGAAACACTTTGGAGATGCAGGTGACATGTTCTACTGCTGCAAAGCCCAGCTGTTTCCCAAGGCATGTAGAGGAAATCTCACAGAATGAGAAGCCACCTAATGATACAGAACATGTCCCAAATGACAACTGTGCATTGATAGTACAGAGTTCACTGCAAATGAAGTCTCCAAATACAATGAGTAAAAGTACTTCCTTGTTTGCAGATGTTCAAAAACCTCAACAGACACTTCACCTTACACAGACCACAGATAATAGTTGTAAATTTGAATTTTATGATTTTGCACCCTCTCAAGAAAGTGAAACAGGAGAAGATCTGTGCAGTCAGAAAGATGCAAGTCAGCCAAGTCTGCTACAGTCAAAAGTGGACTTCAGTGACTGTGAAATTTCTTACTCTCCACTGAGTACATTTGAGGAAAGTGAAGAGGAAACTGAGGAAGAGGAGGAGAAAGCAAAAGCATCACAGAATAAATTATCCAACGTGCAGAACTTGGATGATGAAGACTCTAGTTCTGAGGCATTTAAAACATTGGATGAACTTCTCTTAGAGAAGAGGCCTCAGTATGTGCTTAGCCAACCAGGAAATTTCATAATTAAAGAAACCCTCTGTGAGGAAGTAAATACATTGAACCATCTGGATCATCAGCAAGGGGGGGTAGCCAGTGGGTCCTCTTTTACTCCTAATTGTGAGGAGGCTGAACAGCCAGAATTGATTTCCTCTGCTGCCAAAGCAGGTAACACAGAGTCAGGAGAAACTGGTGCCTGTGCTTTGCGTTCTGCATACACCAGTTTTACTGAGGCATCAGCACTGCTAGACAGAGAAGGTGCTGGCTCCCTTCTGACACAGAAGAGTAACGTTTTGAGGGAGCCAAGTAACATTTTAACTAATACGGATAAAGTGACTGCCAATGCAGTTGAAGAAGCAGCTCGCCAGGAGAGTTCACAGACTGTAGTGGAGAAAAAAGGAAATCTTAATACAGCTGCTGTGTGCTTTCCCAGCCCCAGCTCTAAGTCAATGGCATCTCTTTCTTTAGCAAACATGAATGTTAAATCCAGTCCTGCCAAAGAACTCAAACAAATGGACATTGGTGTTTTCTTTGGGTTAAAACCCAAAGCAAAAGAGGAAAGTAAAAGAGAGATGTGTTTGAGTGAGAGAAAGCAGATACCAAGTTCAGTAACTCCCAATGGAAAGAGGCCCAGACAGCAAAAAAGGAAAGCTGAGGGGTCTGTGGAAGATGTAGAAGAAGTTATAGAAAGTTCAAGTAAAAATGAAGCCATTGCAGATGTAAGTTCTGGTGGCCGACGAAGGTGGAGAAAAAAATTTAAAGAATCACCCACTACAGGTGAAGGACCAAGAAAAAAATACTGCCCTTTCTACAAGAAAATACCAGGTAACTTGCTTTTTGTAGAGGTTAATTAATTTCGGCTAGTGTTGTATTTTTTTTCCTAATTTTAGGCTTTGGTATTTTTGCTCTTGATAACTACTTTTTTGAATTATTTTTAATGTATCCCTTATTAATATACACTCCTAATTCTTGAATTTAATCTTGCAGATTGCTTCAGCTGTGCCTGAAAATACAACTGTCAATAGCGATTACTTCCTTAGCACTAAGTTAAAAGAATTGAGTTTAATTTTGCATTTGAAATTCAATTTGTATGAGAAATATGACCTATTACAACTGTGACAGCAAAGGAAGAAAACCCAGCAGAATAGTTTAGTTAAGGAAAGAGCCAAGAATATCTTAGAATCTCCTGAAGCAATTGCTTAAATTACAGGATGGTGTTTCATATCCTCACAGTTCTGATTGCCACTGAAGTCCTGTCTTAGTCTTAGGAAGGTATTTGAAGAAACCAAATAGAAGTACACTAGTGATCTTAAGTGCCAGGCTGCTGCTTGAAAACTGACCTAAATTTTTGTGGGGCTGCTGCTTGAAAACTGACCTAAATTTTTGTGGGGCTACATTAGTGCCATGGGTTCCATGGGCTTAGAGAATGTGGCCTTTATGTATAACAAACTTGAAGAGCAGACTCCTGTGAGTACAGTGCAAGCTTAAAGTTGCTTTGTTATTATCTGTGTTATCTTTATTCTGATTTTTGTTACTACATTTGACTGTGTTTTCTGTGTTGCTAATGGTACATGTTCATCCCCGTGGCCTGGTATAATTCAGCCTCCCTGAAGTTTTGAGTCTGGTACCGCTTAAACACTTGGGGATTTTTTTTGGTTTGCGATTTTTACTTAGCAGACTGCTGCGGTTTTTTGGGCTTGCAAATACTTGAAGTTCTAGCCTTAAGTGAGTGAAACTATTTCTAGTTCTCCTAGAAGATCTGGGAAATTTGTGTAACAAAATGAAAAATATTTAAGTGCCGCCAGCTGAATTAGTTCTGTGCACTGTTGGGTGGTTTTAAGAAGCTATAACCCAGTGTAAAAGGACCATTTGCAGAGATGCACAGGTGTCTTTATGCAACATTTTTATACAAACAGCAGCTCACTGAAAGCATACAATGGGAAATCAGGCATGTTTCATCTCAGGAGATATATTCCAAGACCCCAGATTGCTTGCTTAATAATGATGAGATTGCATGCTTAAAGAGGAATGTTAACTGTAGAATAATTTAAGAATTGCAGGTGGATTGAAAAATGCATTCTGTTAAGCTGCAGTTACCTGTTTTATTTTGTGTTAAGAAGTTAGTATTAGATTTCAGTATATCTGAACTTTCAAAAATACCATCTGAATGCAGATAAATGTGTTTTCTTTGCTTAACCAGTTGCCATCTGTGTAGGATGGCAACTAACCAACACATCTGGGAGGACTGTGAAAGTATTTATATGTGGATACTATGTGAAATTTTTATTTTAGTAAGTGAAAATCTCTTTTTGCAACTGTTGACTGATACACAAACTGTGTTAATCTTTAAATGGCTCCTTAAACTGTGTGAAGTGTAACTATTACCTTTTAATTGGGAAGAAAGAAAGAAAACAAAAGCAGTATCTAATTAGAAAGTGGTTCTGAACTGTGGATGTTCACTGACTGGCTTCTCTTCCCTTTCTGCCGTAGGAACTGGTTTTACAGTTGATGCCTTCCAGTATGGAGAAATTGAAGGCTGCACAGCTTATTTCCTTACTCATTTTCACTCTGATCACTATTGTGGGCTAACAAAAAACTTCAGGTTTCCAATCTACTGTAATAAGGTAAGGTTTTTCAAGATTGCTAGATATTGTCCATTCTGCATACAAATGTGATAATTTCTATACTGATGAAAGTAAAGAGAAGATCAGCAATTCCATTGTTAGGTCAGTTAGGTGCAGTTGTTATGTACAGGGGAATCTGCAATTTGCTTGTAAGAAATCCTTACCCTGATTTGATTGATGAAGAAGATTAGTGAAACTTCCCTGTCTAGATACCATGGAAATAATCAGGTTTAAAAGGATCTCCAGAGGGCCTATAGACTGACCCCCTGCACAATGTGGGTCTAACTTCGAAATTAGATCAAACTGCAGGGAGCCTTTGCCAGCCAAGTTTTGAAAATAGCCCAGATTTCGCTGTGTTTCCTTGCAACCTGTTGCAGACCTTAGCCACTCTGGATTTTTTTTTCCTAGTACACATTTGAAATGCCCCTTTTTGCAACTTGAGATTGTAACTTGGGGTTTTTTTTGTGTGCATCATGAAGAAACATCTGGCTCCATCTTCTCTATAACTCTGTTCAGGTGATGGAAGTCTGAAATTAGATTCTGCTTAAGCCATCTCTTCTCCACATTGAGTTGTTTTAGCCTGGCCCTGTGCTTCAGGCTGCTGAATGGCCAAGACTCCCATTAACTGTCATATGTCCAACCAGCTCTTTACCTGTAACTTGGTAGGGCACCTTACCTAACCCATCCAGAGTTTGCATCAAAAAAAGTGTTTATCATTTATCCTGGAAGTTTCCAGGAATGCTTTTGCCCCGTGTTGCCCTTCCAGTAGGTGTTGGGGAGACTGCAGTCCTCCATGATAAGATCCAGGAGCCTGTTACCTGGAAACTTCTTCAGTTGTTTAAAGAAGGCTTTACCCACCTCCTTTTCTAGACTTGGCAGTCTGTAGTGTGTTATTCCCCCTTGCTTTCCTTCTCTCTGGTTCCAATCCGTAATCTGTTGACAGGCTTTGAAAAGTTTCCTTTCTTAGGACAGCTTTTTTCAGGTTGCTTTTTGAGCGGTGAAATGCTACTGAAAGGCTTGATTATGCCCAGGACCTTACAGTTTCTCTCTAAGCCAGACTGTCTGGCTTTGAGAACTTTTGTTTCTGAAATAAACAAAGGCTTCTTTTAGATTTTGTTCCTATCCCATTTTAAATCCTTTTCCTTTTTCAGATAACTGGCAACCTGGTGAAGAGCAAGCTTCGAGTCCAAGAGCAGTACGTCCACGTGCTGCCCATGGACACGGAATGTATAGTGGATGGGATCAAAGTGTTGTTTCTTGATGCCAATCAGTAGGTGTCATTGCATTTGTTGTGGAAAATTTGTGTATGTAGAATATTAAAGATAACCAGCTGCACAGATGCAGGGTTTTTTCATGAGTTTTAGGTTTCCAGTGGACCTGAGAAAGTAAGGATGAAAATACTTCACATTCCTGAAATGGCTTAGTAACATGCATTTTCACTTCAGAAGTGAATTAGACATGTAGGAGCCTAAATTACTTGCAAAAATGAAACAGGCTTTTTTGGATTTTAGTTTAACTTTATTTTGTTTTGAGTATGTTGTATTAACCATTCTGAGTACGTTGGATTAACCATTCATAGCTCCATGATTTTATTTTGTTTTGAGTGCATTATATTAGCCACACGTAACTCCATCATTTTTATGCTTGTTGAGGGGTAGAATGATTTTTCTAATGGTCTGGACACTTTGTTTTTTGGTGTCTAGTTGGGAACATAGTAGATTTGATTATCAGGTGCCTTAGGCTTCTGTAGCTTCAACTGACAGTAGGGAAATCTTGAGCTAAAGCAAAATGTGGTACTTTGGATCCCGTGAGAGACACAACATTTTTAAAACTGAACTTCAAAGAAAAGCCTGTTGAAATTTGGAATAAGACTTCTGGATTCGGTGGTAAAGGGTGAGATTTTTGTCTGTTGCACTGGCACTAACTGGTAGTGCTGGGTTTAGAGTTCAGTAGCACCAGCCCTGTTCTCTTGCCTTTCTGCCTCTTGGTACCTTATTTGGCCATGGGCTAGAGGAAAAAGTCACTTCCCTGCAGTATAGATATTGAAATGTGTCACAGCTGGTTTGAATATTACTTAGTGTAGGATTTTTTGTAGTTGGGAAGATAAGATTCCATAAAGTCCTCTGAGAACCCTTTCTAGGAATGAGGGAAGCTTTGTTGCTTGTGTAGTTTGGACACTTTTCATTTTTTCTGTTTGTATCTCTGATCCTCTGCTTCCATTTAAAAGGCATATATACCTTAGGTACAAAGTTGAGCTTCTTGGAGAGTTCACCAATTCTGTCATTTTAGCTGTAATTCATGCCAGTTTTTCCTCTTTTGAGATTTTGTTTACCCTTTGCAGATGGTGGATATTTAAAGTAGTCCCACTCAGGTTTTCCAGTCTGAGCTCTTGCCCTTCATGCCTTCTGCACCAACTGCAGAAGGTGCAATGGATTTGCTGTTGGCAGGAAGAGAGTTTGTATTTGTAATCATGGAATTCTGGATGGAGAATAATATTTAAAATCTGCAAAGAGAATTTAAAAGAAAATGCTTCAGTAAGTCCTGCAGAACCAAAGATGAATCTGCAGTAATACAATTCTGTTTATTCTGAGTAAGAATGCTGCTTCTCTTTGGTATGCTGTTCCCCCTTCGAATCAAGCAATAGAACCTCAGAGATTGCAACTGAGGCAGCATCTTTGTCGTACCTAGAAGATGGGGCTTGATTGGTTTGCCGTTGATGTGTTGAGTTTTTTCTTTTAATTCTTTCCATCTCAGCTGAGAACTCAAGTCTATGGCCGTAGGATTAGCTGCAGAATTCCTGTTGAAATGAGGAATTTCTAGCTAAATTAGGCTGCATAGTAACTGTGATTTAAAATAGTGTTCGTCGTACCTTCCTGCTGCTGCAGGATGGTCTATCCCTTAAGGCATTTTGCCAGTACAGAGAGCTGACAGAACTTGTGTGGGGTTTTTTTGTTTGTTTGTTTCAGTTGTCCAGGTGCAGCAATGATCCTTTTCCGTCTACCCAGTGGAACTGTAATTCTGCACACGGGAGACTTCAGGGCAGACCCTTCCATGGAGCGCTACCCTGCTTTGCTTGGTCAGCAGGTCCACACCCTCTACCTTGATACAACGTAAGTCCTCCTTGAACTGAATTTTTTTTTCAGTTTACCCTTACTCTTTTTAGTTTGGTAGGACTTCATGTGAACCAAATAAATTTAAGTATAAATTACATTACTGTTTTAAGACTTATTTAGTGTTGAATAAAAGCAGATATTTATTAAAATTTCACGTATGTTTAGCTTGTTCAACTGTTATGCTCTTACATGAGAAAATGAAAGTGGGTGGTGGAAAAGATGCTGAAGTATTTGCTCAGATAACCATATTATTTGTAAGTAGTATCAAATTCTGGCAGTCAAAACTCATACATGAAGTGTTCAGCTCTACAACAAGAGCTTCATGGAACACTGGTTTTCTGTGGATTCAACGCTATTATGAAAAGAGGTGTGGCGGAATTCAAAGGGTGAAAGAAAGCCAAATGGTTGAATCAGTTGTCCGGGTTTTCATTAGACCTTTCTCTGACTCATGTATATAAAATTGTTTTTCTGTATGTGATGACTAATGCCCAGCTGCAGACTTGTATTTCTGTCCCATATGTTTCTGTGAATGAATAATGCCTTATGTTGTGGTTTGTGTGTATGACAAAAAATAGACATAAGGATGTAATTAGTACATGATACAAATATCCAGCTTGAAAGAGCATTTGGTATTTATGAAGAAGAAACTGTAGAATTCAGTGTCAGGGAGTGAATAGTGGTAGAGAAAACACTGATATGCTCAGTGTAAATTTTGTTGCAGCAATTTCACCTGGGCACCTCAGTGTTTCTAGCAGACTGAAGTTCTAAAGAAAAATAATGTCCTTTTCATTTATTGTATGCATGCAGTTTTGAGGGCCTTCTTGGTAGTTTCAAATGTCTTTTGTCTTGAGTTACAAAGTGTTTATATTTTGTTTCTCTGCCCCAGATACTGTAGCCCTGAATACACTTTTCCTTCGCAACAAGAGGTGATCCAGTTTGCTGTCAATATTGCCTTTGAGACAGTGACTCTAAACCCACGTACTCTAGTTGTCTGTGGCACTTACTCCATAGGAAAAGAAAAAGTTTTTTTAGGTATGTAAAAGAAGTGTGCTGGATCAAATAACTAAATAAATATCTAAGCTAGTGTTAAAAGATCGCTTTTTTGAAGACATAAAAGGTCGCTTAGTCTGGATGTTCAGATACTGTGTAAAGAAATTAAATATATTTAATAAACCTACTGCTATTTTTTTTTTTTAGTTTTCTAGTCACTAATGTTTAACTCTCTAAAAGAAATAATTTTCTGCCATGTTTACATACCCTCCCTTCTCCCTCTGAATATACCGGCAGCCAGTTTGGATAGTAAATGAATGAACATATTTAGTTGATTGTGGTGAGAAAATTGCTAAGGGCAATCAAAAAAATAAATAAATGAGCTTTTATGACATTTTTGTTGTTAATGATTTCATATCGTGAAGAAACAGCAAAAAAATTGGTTTGTAGACTTCTATTTTGAGTTTTTCCTTTCAGGCTTGTATTATGTATTTTCCTAAATCACAGCATCACAGAATGGCCTGTGTTGGAAGGGACCACCAGGTTGCTCGGGCCCTGTCGTAATCAGTTTTAATGAAATCAGTTTCAACAAAGCCTTTGCCAAACCAAAGCACACCTTTTCTGACTTAATGAGAATCTTGTGTTCTGTGCTTCACTCAATTACAGTGTTAGGAACCAACACCATTGCCTAAATGTACCCTCGAGAGCAGGCAGCTCTGTACCATTTGTGCTTTTGTGTAAAGTCATCAATAAAAGACTTACCCTCGCTGAAATTTAGTCTGTCTTCAGTGTGGGCTGTCTGGCACATCTTCCAAAAACTGCATGTTTCTGGCATCTTTGGAATAAATACCAGTTCACCTCAGTGATGTTTTACCAAATAAATATGACGTGGAATTTATGAAGGTGCTTCTCTTTCCAATAGTCATACAAAATCCTGCTGCTAAAATGTTTGGGCAGAGTTTTTTAACAGCCATTACAGGTTTCTCTTCTTAATTAAAAATTATCTAGTACAATAATCAGGAATATCTCCAAAACAAGCAAAAAAAAAAAAAAAAGAACTCTTTTATCATTTTCTTTATCTGATTTCTTTCCAATTATCCTAAAGCAATTGCTGAAGTTCTGGGCTCAAAAGCGAGTACGTCCCGTGATAAGTACAAAACACTGCAGTGCTTGGAGTCAACAGTTGTTAATTCTCTCATCAGTATGGACTGGAATGGTACTTTGCTTCATGTTCTTCCCATGATGCAAATTAACTTTAAGGTAAGTTCAGAAAATATTCTGAATATTTCAATAATATAACCAATATATGTTGATTAACCTGCTATTAAACTTCTCTTGGCTTCTCCCAACCAGTGCTGTGTTTGCTGCTTTTTAATCTCTTGTCGGATCATATTTATTTAGTGTAGTTTTGACATGTAGCAATACATTGAAAATGAAATGCAATTAAACATTAATAACTTCTCCAAACATGATGTGGTGCTTGTACAAGATAAGATGAGGCTTGTTCAAAGACTTGCTCTTTGGAGGCCTTTTTGAAGTAGATTTATGTAATGACTGCAGGATCTGTCCTATTAGCAATTAATATATTGTGACATGGAGTTCCTATTTTCAGCCTTTTACCTGGTCAGATGCAGAAAAAGACTAAAGGGACTTTTTGCATGTGAGTCTCTGTTTTGAGGCAGCCTGTGAACATGACCAACTTCCAAATCCGGTGTCTGATAAAAAAGTAATAGTGTTCTCTGTTCTCCTCAGTCCAGTTTCCACGTATTATAGCCGTATTTTCATCTTTTAAAAGAATATTCACCCTCTTTCTGTGCTGATGATTTACATGGGGATAAGGTTACTTGAAAATCAATGAAAACTCACTCATAAACAAATGCATACACTGTAGGACACCTCATACATACACATGCTTTGGTTTTTCCACGCACAGTCTTCTCTAGTATCTGTAGCAAAAGCAAGTAAACCATTTTATTTTAAAACATTGTTTCATCTAAGTAGTTTTCAAATGCACATTTTGGTTAAGATTTGAGTGAGTTTTTGTTGTTGAGAGTTTCCATGGGGTTTCCTTAGTTAGGAAGGGTGACTTAATCCTGAGTGTTTCTGAATAGACTACAAAACACCAAATGGCATTCAGGTAAAGTAGCAGCCTCTAGATTAAAGGTAACCTGGAAGAAAGGGGAAAACAGAGGTTGTTTATGCTTTATAGACTTGGATTCATTTTCCTGTTTTGCTTCAGGCCTGCTGTGCCATCTCGAGCAAATCCTTCAGAGCAAGATGGTATTTAGCTGCAGGACTAGTCAAGGTCAGAGTTGACCTAAAAAGGAGAAAAAGAGGCTATGTGGTTTGGATGGGAGCTGCAGGAGATGGACCATAATATCCTAATGTTTTAACTTTGTTCTATACTGTTTTCCATGGTGGGGCAGAAATTGAGTAATGGAAATGTGTGTGGATTTATTTTTAATGTGTTGTTTTAACTGGTAATATGTTTTAGTTTTTTCTGCAGATTTTTGGGATGCTGCTGTCACCTGTCCCAACATGTATGGCATACTCACATGGCTGACTTTCAGGGTGTGACTGTACCATGAGGATGTCTAGACAGCTTTACTTCTCAGAGAGAGGCAGTTGTATCATGCAGGGTCTCACCTCTGAGGACAGGAGCTTCTAGATGCATCTAAAGCATGGCAGAAGTGATGCCTGGACCCTGGAAAGGGCCAGGAAAGATTAAATGCACAGTGATCTAGTGGATGGGAGTCCTAGTCTAACAGCAGGGCCCTCTGGACTGGGGCTTTGACCTCACAGGTGGAGTTGTTGGCTGTGGTCTCGTGCTGTGGTCAGTAATGTTGTGTCCATGTAAGCTGGGAGTGCTGTGTAGACTTCCAGAGTGCTGAACATCCAGTGGCGCCAGCAACTAGATGAGTGCCTGGGTGGAATTTATTGTCAGTAAAATGTGAAGAGCATTAAATGCTTCTGCACTTGAACTCAACAAAGACAGTATTTTAAAAATATCTGATCACTTGCAATCCCGTTCTAGTTAAAGAGTGGTGAATGATACCATCCTGGTTTTACAGACCATGTCAGAGTTGATGCCATCATCTCCAGTTGTATGTTTTTTGTCTTTTGCTGTATTATACAACGTATGTTTTTTTTCTTGATTTACTGGCTCATTACTGGGAAAGTCAGAATTCTTTAGTGATCCTCATCACTAATTGCCAATGGTTTCATTTTCTTCTGGGTCTCTTCTACCTCTTCCGTTTTATTTGATCCTAAGCCCCAATCAAGAACATAATCCTACTTCTTAATTGGACTAGTTTCCAGCTTATGTAGTTTCAGCTGTGAACCTACAAATCCACGAAATAATGAATAAGATTTTTGTATTGTTGTAATTACTGTTGGATTGGGTTGGGTTCTTTATGTTCTTTTGTGTTTTTTTTTTTTTTCTATGTATAGCTCTGGCTTTCTTGAAGAGTTTGATTATTGGGAGATGATATCAAACTTTCTTCAGGTGCTATCTTGGTCAAAAAGTGAGATGGCATGCTGTACATTCATCTGGTGGATATTCTAAATGAAAAACATTCACATAAATTTGAAAAAAAATTAGAAATGATGTCTAGTGAATTTTAAAGTAAAATATTTATAAAAATAAACTTTTCAATGCTGCAATATTGCAAGTGAATTTGATATATAAAAAGAAAATATTGAAAAAAAATCAAAGAGATGTGATTCATCACTGCAGCATTTGGTTTTACCCCAGTAAAATACAAAGGTTGCTGTATGTACTGACAAATGGCTGTTCTTGAATAAGCCAGATGAGTTTAAGTGGTCTTAGGGCTGATAGTAAATTAAATATTTAATCACGTTTGAGTCTTTTCCTACCTTATGGAATCTGTTTGTGTATACTGCTGGCTTTAGCGACACTGTAGATAACAGGCTGTCATGGTGATTGAAAGAGGTTGATTTAGTAATGAAATGTATTTTCCATTTTAAAAGGAGGAAGGTTTAGAACAATGTTGGCAAAAGCAATAAAAGAAAAAATTGGAATGTGTATTTAAAGTGGACCTGTTATGAATAAACACCGTAGTAATTTGTTTTGGGGAAAGAGGCCATCTTTTCCAAAATGTATGCGTGGTTCTTTTGCAACAAACAATTTTTTGTAACAGTCAGAAATTAAGGCTTCTGCCAAAGGAATATGCAGTGGAAAATTTCAAGAGAACTTGTCTCTGTGGGTCTGTAAACCTCTTTTATGTTGGTCAGCTCTGCAGTGTCTTGTACTAGCATGGAGGTGAGACTTTCAGAAGTGCCTGTGGTCTAAATGCACAAATAATTTTTTATAAAATAGAAATTGCATCTTTAATGTGAATGTTGTACATTTGATTTATAACGAAATTTGAAAGCAGATTAGCATTGGTTAATATAATAATCATTGTATTTGAAGTACTATATTTAGATTTCATTAGAGCAAGCGGAGCAAATATGTGAATAATTACCTTAAGCTATGTTAATCTTCCCAAAATGAAGTGTGAAGGAGAATTAGACTGCTATAGTTATACCTCTAATCTAGTGAGGACTGAACAGTTGCAGTGTATTAAGTCATGGCAGTGAGCCATAATTCCTGTTGCTGAATGAAATGTGTGCTGTGGTAGGGTTTTTGTTATTCCTTTATGTGCCTTTTTTGATGGATTTTCTATGTTGCTACTGCGCATTGTACTGAAGGTGTTTTTACATGTGACAGTGTCACAGGCAGCTTTCTGCTGCCCTGTTTAATAGTTTTCAAGTGTCTGACATGTTGGTTAGTGTTCTATCAACAGCCCATCTGTCCCCCTCTGCCCTTCTCTTTTAATCAATCTTTATTTTGCAATCCTCGTCCTCCTGCTAGTAAAAAGTTTGATTCTGAATTCTGTAACCTGGCAGAACTTTGAAATGGAGAATGTGCCTTTAAGATTTTGCAGAGGACACATGAAATCGTTTTTCTATTTTAACTCTAAGCCATACCTACTTCACTTTATCCAGGAATAGGATTGTATGTTCCTTATACTTGGAAACTTTTTCAAGTTAATTTTTTTTTTTTAGAGTGAAAAGATGAGAGGTGGTTTAGTTCCTGTCATGAGTGGAGATTTGGGAAAGCATAGTTTAGTCGTGCACTGGCTTGCTGCAATTTTTTTGGGTAGCTTAATTAACTCTGGGTGCTTCTGGGTATAAGCAGGCATTGGGATCTCAGTGGCACTTCAAATTAATCAGATGATTTTGCACTGAAGCAGCTTTCACCACATTCTGTCTCCCACTCAGCTGCAAGAGTGCTGACCTCCAGCTTAGAGGAGAAAATTAATGACTCGGGCAGCAAGATTTGTAAGAAGATGTAATTTTACCTTATGTGTTCTGATCTGTAATGCATAGCTGTCCTCATGTGCTTAATTCAGATGAAGCAATTGAGATCCTATGGGACAAGTTGTTTTGCAAATGTGAATATGTATCATTAATAATTTCAAGGCAGATGATATTTAAAATTAAAAAGGTGATATCAACACATGAAAATAAAATGTAGTCTGAAGTATCTCCATCATGAAATCTCCAATCTCTAGTATAATGAGCTATTTATTGGGTTTAAGTATATGCTATTTTTTTTCCACAGGGTTTGCAAGATCACTTGAATAAGTTTTCTGAGAATTTTGATCAAGTTCTGGCTTTCAAGCCTACTGGGTGGACCTACTCTGATTCATGCCTTTCTCTGGCAGATATCAAACCTCAGACAAGAGGAAACGTCACCATATATGGTATAAGAGTGGCAAAGATTTAACTTTGTGTGGATGCTGTTCATATTTTTTATTCTGGAAAATCATGCTGGTTTTTGTAACCACTGCTCTTTCTGGTAACTCACTGAGAAACTGAACAGGTCTCTCCAGGAGAGATCTGTGAACTGAGTAATCAAGAACGCCATAAATGCAGATTTTTACATACATTTTGCACCTCTCCTCCTTGTGCAAATAAAGGCTTTCATCTGATACACATTGAGGGTGCAGGAATGGAGTCTTGGCCTGACTGATGCTGGTGGCAGTGCAGTTCCAGAGCCAAGATTTCATTCCATGTCTTACTTGTTTCTGACAGGCTGGGTCTTCCTCTCGGTTTTTATCTGTGGGTGGAGCTGAATCTATTAATTTTCATTTAACCAGGTGATTGGTGTTGCTCAGCTTGCACTGATGAGTGACTTGGTGATTTAATGCAAAGTAATTTTCCTAGAAGGAAAATTGGGGGGGTTGTGTTTTACCTTGGCTGTAAACTTTAGGTCCCAAATAAAAATTTTAAAAAACCTCTTCTCTACAGTATTTCTTAACTGAAAAGTTTGCAAAAGTACTTTAGCAAGAAGCTAAGTAGACTGACAGATGACTGTGATTTTTTTTCATTTCAGGGATTCCATACAGTGAACACAGCAGTTACCTGGAAATGAAGCGTTTTGTTCAATGGTTGAAGCCACAGAAAATCATCCCCACTGTAAATGTTGGTGACTGGAGAGCCAGAAGCTTGATGGAAAAGCATTTTAGAGACTGGATGATTGAGGGCAGTGGGCATAAATAAATATAAGGAAGAATGTGTAGATCAAAGGAGGTAGGCTGGAGTGGGAATTGTGAATTCCTGTGAGTTTTATTTATCTCCTTTTTCCACGGAGCTTTCTTTAGGGAGGATTAAACTGCCATTCTCTGAGGGAAGCTGAACTTGGAAAAAGAAAAAAAGGCACCTTGCTTTCTTGTGTATCCACTACTTTTTCCCCCCCTGTAACTTGAGTTTTTTGGAAGTGCGTATTTCAGGTTATTTTTGTCTTGCATATTTTTCCCCGTTCTTAATTTTTCTCACATTATGGAGATGTGCAGATGTGTAATGCTGGGGATGGAACAGTCTCCGGGTTAATAATTTCTGAACATAAGTTATTGTAATGTAATGAAAGAGAAAAAGAAAAAATCTAAGCTTATGTCACATGCTGTCAACCCAGGCTTCAGAGAAGCTTGTTTCATGAGGCAGAACTGGCCATTGTTATTTAAACCTTGTAAACAAAACTTGCCTTGTGAGAGAGGATTGACTCGGGCTCCTGTAACATATGTACTTCAGAACATGGTTTTTATAAAAGACATTGCTACCTACATTCCGCTCAAGGTTTTCTGCTTTTATAATTATCTTTTTAAAAATAAAGAATATACATGATGCCTCTGTGTTCTTTCTGAGCAAAATACATTTCTTTTCAGTACTGTAGCTGCCAACCTAAGAAACCTGTTTATCGCTTGAATGCTGGAAAGCAGAGAAAGGCAGATACAGTACTGGCAGCTGAAAGGTAAACTCCATTTGGCACTTTTTCCCCTGAATCCTGCCGGATTATCAGCGCCACTTTTTCTGTATCTGCTTGGTATTTAAGATACTGAAGTATGTGGTTGCATACAAGGACACTACCACAGTTCGAAGCACTAAAGTAAAAACTATTCCAAACTTGCAGGATTGAATCACATGTAAAAAACCACCCCTCAACCCCTCAGAGCAGGTTGTCTGAAATCTTCAATGCCATTTTTTGTTGTGAAAACTTTTTTTTTTTTTTTGATGATCAGTGTAAGTATAAACAGATCCCTGTCTTTGAGTGACGACTTCTGTAATGTGAAGTCACTCATTTTATTTGTCCTAGGAGAGAAACTGATGGAAAAAAGATTCTTTGTGCTGAAGGAATTGTGAATCAGTATTTTGCTGACACACGGCATTGTAAATGCTTCAGTTTAAATTTTAAGGAGTTAAAGGAATCGGAAGCTTTTGTTTTACATCACGCATGATGCTAGCTAGCTATCAAAAGAACTGGTAACTGTTTTGGACAGCAGTGCTCATTCCTAGGATTCCACTCCTTTTCGGAGGTGTGTGAAAAAGTATCTTTTATGGCTCTTGCAAATATCAAACCTGAATTAATGCCTTCATCAGAGCAAATTTGGGCATTCTGTTTGGCAGGCAATTGATTCTAGAAGTTGAATCTTTGAGGAATTATGCATGTTTTTTTGGGTCTTCAAGGTCTTTTTCTTTACAAATTTTTGCACCAAGTATGAGGGGCTGGAAGAAGCACCCCAGAGCCAAATCTTAGTCACAACTCTGACATCTGCTTGCTTCCATAGTTGCATTTTTAAGAATGACTGTTCCTACAGAGAAGGTGTGTAGAATCATAGAATAGTTTGGGTTGGAAGGGGCCTTAAAGGTCACCTCGTTCCCTTCCCCCCTGCTGTGGGCAGGGACACCTTTCACTAGACCAGGTTGCTCATCCAGCCTGGTCTTGAACTCTTCCAAGGATAACACAGATATGTGTGTGGACTCACAAAAGGCTGATTTGCAGTTCCATTAGTTTGTGCCAGTTGGTAACACAGAGCTAAAAGAATCTGGCTTTCAGTGTGAGGCACCTGCTGCCTTCTGTGGCTCTTTACCTCGTGCTATCAGTTTGTACCCTGTTACCCAGAAAGAAGGGTTGGGTCTTTTTTTTCTTTTAAAAGCAAACTCATTTCTGAAACTAACCACAAAACTGTGTGTCTTGGAAGACACTGACGTTGGCATCTGCTGGATTGACCCAGTCAATCCTGCCCTGATGTGGAACAGATGGTGGTGGGCCTCACTTCAGTCAGCAGAGCAGAAATGGCTTTAGTGCTTTAGTGCTGGGGTCTGTGGTTAGTTGCCTGCTCTGCTGTAGGTATTTCTGCTCTCATTCCTCCCTCTTTCTGGTTTTTATTTGCACTTCCACTGGCTGTTTTTTGTGGGTAGATGAATTCTGCAGCATTTTATCCACCTTCGTGGTGGGACATCTCCATGTTACCCAGTTATTTGGTCTCTTTTGTATGGAAAAAAGTCTTTTCAGAATCCAAACTCAGGAATAAATTACTTTTCTTCTCTCTGTTGTAAAGGAAGAAGATTAATAACAGGCTTAGATTGCCTAGGAGGACATATAAGCAGATGTGGAAAACTAAATAGAACTAACAAGAATTTTGTGGGAAGATTTTGTATGACAGGACCTTTTCCTTTGTCTTGGTGATTCTGGGGGACGCGTCTCTGACCTCAGTGTGTGAAGTCCCTTGGGGAGTGCAGACCTGGGATAAACTCGATGTCAGTGTTATTGTGCAGGTGTCATTAATTAGGACTTAGGGCATGGCTCCACTTTTCCTAATGGAGTGAATGTTTCTTTTAGTCTTTGAGCAGTGCTGGCATTAGAGATACAGGAGTGAAAGCGTTTGTTATTTTGGTTTAGAGAGGAGGTTCTGACTACAGCAAAGGTACCACCTTTTCACAGTCAGTAGGTGGGGACTTTTGATCTCTGTGGTGTGATAGAAAGACCACACCAGGGTACCATGGACAGTGGGGTGGATGAGTCAGTCTGTGTCCTTAACCTCAGATCAAATGGCTCACATAGTGACACGAATAATACCGGATTTTACTAAAGCAAGATGGGCCTGTGAACATCTCAGATGCTCTTCCAGTTTATCTGGTGCTGGCAGACTCAGGGCAGAAGGCAAAGCAAATGAAAGGGGCAGCTGTAACACTTGCTTGATCAGTGCCCAGAACAGTTTTCAAAGCCAACCACTCTAAAGAATCACTTTGTATTTCCCATCAGGACTCCTGCTCTGATTACATATCGCCCCAATAGGCAGATAAATGAGCTAAAAGCAACTCTGTTTGCAAAGGGTAGCAGGAGGGGAGAGGGGAGATGAGGAGAGCAGCTCCCTGGCTGTGCTGACTCAGGCAGTGGGTTTCAGGCTGGCTGTGATAAATAAGAGCACCCACAGCCCGCGGCTGCTGCCGAGGAGGCTGCTGGGGGGGCAAGTGCGAAGCATTGCAGAATAAAAGCGTGTGGGCACTTAAAGGGAACTTCAAGGTGACAATGTCTCTTTACACCTTGATGTGAAATAACAATTGATAGCAACTCGGGGTGGGGAAAGGAACTGAGATGCCATTGGGGTGGTTAAAGCATTTCTCTTATTTGATGAAACCTGTCTGCTCATTTGAGCTTTTTTCTTTGCTTTTTAAGATAGTGTGACTTCAGATACATCCTTCGTGCAATTAGGGATTGATTTTGACTGAGACTGTGTTTTGAATTTGAAGACTGCGTTGGGGGATTATGTGGGAGGCTTGTTACCATGTCAGGGCCTAGATGCAATTATTGCCTTGATCTGTTTTCTGTGTCTGGATAATTTTTGGTGAGTTTTCTTTGGTAGGGGACAAAAAGCAGATGAATTTTGTGAACAAGAGAATGCAACCCAAACTTTCCCATTCTCCCTTAGCTACAGAAAACCAGCTTCTGCTCACTTCAGAACAAAAACAGATAAGAGCATCACTTTTGAGGGTGGTGCTTTATATATTCAGGCTTTATAGTGAAAGGATGCAATGTGAAATTTTATTCAGTAGCAACCTTTCCACTGTGTTTGCAAAACATCCAGTGTTAATATTTGTAAAACACATAGTATTAGCACCTAGGGGGAAATATGACAGGGATGAATGAAGTTCACAGAAATCATTGAAAATTTGTCAGTGCCAACATTAGAAATTGGAGCTCCTATACTGAAGTTTCACATCTTGGTTCAGATTATAAATGTGCATTTGGAGTGCTGAATGTAATGCTCTCAGAAGCAGTGCAGAGAAAAGCTAGAAGGAGCCTACAGCCCTCTAACAGAAATGAAGGGACAAGGCAGTCTGTCACTGTTTGCAGATAAGAAAAACAACACAGGAGAGCCGACTGCTGCCTTTTTGCTGAATCTAACCAGCTCTACCTGCTGTCTGTGGGCAGGAGGTTCAGTGCAGGAGCAAAGGCAGAGTCCTGCACAGCCTGGAGGCCTCTTCTCTTTCTCCTTTCTAGTCTGGACCTTTACCCAGTGCTGTACAATGGCACCTTGTTATCAAATCTCCAGCAAATACTTTGGCACGGAAAAGGCTTTTTCCACTCTGTCACATCTGCTCTGGTATCTCAGAGCAGATAGGGACTTGTTTGTGCCAGTTTCCAATATGTTCTTACATTAAACAAACTGGTTTTAAAACCTCTAAGCTTTCCCATTTGGCATTTGAATTTAACTTCATTTACCTTTACTTCTATATGTTGTTTTGGTTGTTAAGGGCAGAAGAGGAAAAAAGTTCATCATCTCAGGGAAAAAGATCCCAGTGGTGCACCTGAGAAAAAGGTGACGTGAGGACACAAATGTGAACAAGGGTGACTCTGAAGCCGAGTTCAGCCAAGACCAGGGCTGGCTGTGAGGTTCTACATGTGCTGACTCCTGCTGCTTCCCACCCTTCCTGGCTGCACATCACCTTCCCCCATGCAGAGACAGTGATTTCAGTGAACTCTGTTGTGAGAAGCTGATTTTTTCTGACCGCTCCGGTCCTTTGTCAGCTCCTAGCAGAGAACTCCCCAAATGTGGCACTGCCAGCAGCAGGATCTGACCCACTTTTCAGCTCCTATTTCAGAGAAGAGATGGATCAGAGCATTTATCTCGGCAGGGCTTCCTCAATCAGAGAAAGGCAGGTTGGATTTCACTTGTTACTGAGGCCATGCTATTTGCTTGGCTCTCTGCCCTGCTCTTGGTCACATCTATTGCCTGAACAGGGGTGGTAAAGCTGCAATTCGGTTCTTTGTGCTGCTACCCAGCGACCATCTGAGGAATTGAGCTCTGCAGCACAGCAGGAGCCTGGTTTTTCTCTAACACCTTCACGATCACTCACAGCCCAGCTCATTCCTCGCAGCTCTTCTGCAGGGGTAGTGTCTGTGGGGCCCACAGCCAGGCAGGGGAGAGCAACATGCCACAGGATTGCTGGGGCAGGGACTGACAGCTCTGGGTGGGCAGAAACGGGGTTCTGGGCCCTGGGAACACCTGCAGTCGTTTGAGCAGAGCTGTTACAGACCATTGGTGCCTTCAGGCCCATAGCAAACACTTCCAGTTAGTGTGTGAAGGTTCCTGATTTTCTGCAATATAAAATCCAAAGTATTCTGTGTTTGACAAAGGAGTGGCAGGGGAGAGACAAATGCAGCAGACAGTGGTACACTTAGTGACAGCTCATTAGGAAATGACTAACTACCCAACTGCCTGAAGAGATTGGTGGAGCGGGGGGAACAGGGATGCTGTCCCCTGTGCTCATTTGGCATGAATCACAACAATGGAAAGCCAGGCTGAGGACAGCAGGGCGGGAGGCAAGCAAGGCAGGGCTCTGTGGAGCTGCTGTCAGCAGCAGCTGGGGATCCACATCCTCCCTGCAGCGGTGCCCGCACCAGCTCCACCTGCAGACCCACCCCCCCCTCTTCAGCTGGAGTTACTCAGTGGCATTTTGTCATTCTAAACATTTCTAAACCTCCTTTCTGAGCACCGTTTGCTGACAGTGTCCTGGCTTCATCCCACCTGGAGGACGAGGGCAGGAACCTGACATGAACATTCCCTGCCCCAGAGAGACTGCAGTTCGAGATGTGGCAGCAGCTCTCAGGTCCATGGGCTCTGCAAGGGCTCTGAATGGGGCAGTGCAGGAAAATCTAACGGCCCTTGTTCACCTGGTTTTCACACCAAACATAACCAAAGGATCAGCTGCCATCCACTCAGCCTGATTCCTACCACATCAACCAAACACAGCTTGCAAGGAGCTGCCAGTCATCTGCTCCCATGTGTTACTGAAACCAAAAGGACTGGGAGACACCATCAGGCTCACAAAGTACCTCATCCACCAAGCAATTCCAATCAAGTAGTTTCCTTCTGTTGACAACCCACTCCTTTCTTCCTTTTTTCTCTTTCCACGTTAATCTGTGGAGGAGTACTAATTTCAACTGGAGGTCCTCGCATGCAAATCAGCGTCTAAGCCAAAGGCAGAGAGAAAAGGTGGGAAGGACTCTGAGTGCATCTGTAATAAATACGATATCAGCAGAGCGTGCTGGAGCGAACGAAGATCTGAGAGGGTTGCAGACTGCACCAGCCATGAAATGCGATGCTTAATCAATTAGGGAATTACATAGCAACAGAAGCAAATGATCAGAGGCTTCAGTCAAAGCCAGGAGGTGTTTGGGCTCTCATGTCCCAGTTTGGTGCCTTCCAGCTTGATTCAAGCAAGCAGCTTGATTCCCATGCCTGGGGCCAGCAGACATCTATCTTAGCTTTTACTGCTACAGATCTGGCTGTGACCCTAGGCTGTTCATCATGAAGAACCAGGAACAAGTATGACAAGGACAAGCTGAACCCTTGAAGCTGCTACTTTTCTTCCCTTTACCCCTCTTGGATTTTATCACACGGTGCCGCAGCCCCTGGGGACACAGCAGATGTGAGTCTCCTGTGGAGATGACAGCAATGACCACCTCCTCCTTCAGGCACAGACATCCTCCCATCTCCTGGCTGCAACACCAAAACATCCCTGCACTATTCCTCAGCATTTGTGCTGTTGGCAGAACTTAGACGAGACAAACAGATGGAAAGTCCCAGGAAGCCCAGACAACAGTGCATGTTTCATCCAGGTGCCAGAGAGACTGGACCCTATTCTGGGTTATTTCAGTGTTTTAGCTATCTTGAAGAGCAGGAGCTACTTACTGCCATTTGTCTGATGCTAGGAAATAACCTTAAACAGGTTTTTTTTTTCATGACGGAGCGGTCTGAAGGGCGACTCAGGGCAAGCCAGTTTCTGCAGGATATTAAGGATGGCTTCTCCCTTAGCATGGAGTGGGCACATCAGCATCTCCCCATAGCATGGAGCATTCCTGAACCAGCCCTTATACCTGTAATGTACAGGTCTGATGGAGGCTTTTCCAGCAATGTTCTCAGAGCTAAAGCAATTCATAGTATTGAATGTGATGCTCGAGATCATGTTCATGGTAAGAGGCAGCATGATGCAAATGTGTCTGAAATCACTTCCTGAATTTTACTGAGTATGTGCAAGGAAATGGCTCTCCCGAGGTCATGAGAAAATTTGGGGCAAAACATAGATTAAGCACCTGGTGTCCCCAGCTCACCACTGATCCACTCTCTCCCCAGTGTGCAGGGTGACAGGGTGACATCACTCTCCTTTATTGCAGCTGCCCTTTGACTCCAATTGCAGAAATTCCAGCCACTCTGAAGCATGTCTGGCTGTTATCTAGTTATCCCTGTTAAATACATAGATATTTATTTTGATATCCCTATTAGATATTTAGATATCCCTTCAATCCCCCGGGCTGGAGGGACTCTAAATATGCCAGGCACTGCATTACGCAGAGCTCGTCTCTGGCTCAATTCAGAGAGGACACAAACAGCACAGATAACCTATCCTGGCTGGACTCATTCTCCTGCAAGCTTTGTGCTCTCTTGATCAGTGTATGACTCCATCCCCAGTTCTCAATAGTGTTGCCCTTGAGAGGAAGTGTGGGGGTTGTGTGGGCTGGTTTGTGCTTGCTGTTCAATGGGCTTTTTATTTTACTGAAGTTCAGTGACTTCACACCAATATGGAGACTTCTCTTACCATTACCCTCTCTCTGTTCCAGGACTTGCTTTTCTCCTGGGCAATTGCCATCTTCCTGCTAGAGTGATAGAAAGAGTATAACTCGTACTTGGGAATTCAGGGGTCAATGTTAGCAGACACTATACAGTGAGTGCAGCATGGGAATGAGCCACAAATTAACACTCAGGGAAACAACCTAAAGGCACTAGCTGTATTCAGTGAGAGGAAATAAAGTAGTTAGTGAGGAGCATGTTAATTGCTAGCTAATCACATAATCTCTGTTGCAGTTGGTTGGGTTTTGTCTCTCATACACCCAGTTTGCAGATGCTGGTGCTGCTGTTTTACATAGATTTGTTAATCTGTGGACTCACTGAATTTCATCTCATGCCAGTTTTAACATTAGTGTTCAGGAACCTTCCATAGCCCAAAACTTACCTGGAGACTGGCTAAGAAATTATTTTTACATCATGGAACAACAAGCTTCTTGCTGCACCAAGAAGCTACGATAGCACCTATATCTTTAGGAGTGTGTGTTTACACAACACATTTCAAATACCTATAGGTGATCTAAAAACTGACAGTTACCCCTCAGATGGCATGGGTTTAAAGACATTCCCTTCAGGTCTTTCAGGACTAAAAGCAAGCACCAAGTAATGCCATGCATGAAAGCACTTCCCTTTGCTGTTGATTCTAGAAGCAGCCAAGAGATTTTGCGGAATTTGCTCATTTGAAGATAGGTAAAATTTTCACATTGGGAAAAAGTGTTCCAGAATAAAGTTGATCTTTTTTTAAGGGTAGCTTTTTATAAGAGGAATGTTTGGTGACTCAGCTTCAGGTTACTGGGAAGTTACAGGTAGTCTTTGGAGGACTGGAAGTTACAGGGCCATGTTAGGAGAAGACGAGGTATTTTGCAGCCTACAATGTGTTGTAAAGTGTTAACACGTTTATTAATCATATGTGGGCAGACCACACACCTTACCAGAATTTACTGTACCAACGTCATTTCCATATTGTATCTCTGTGTTAGGAATCAGCCATATGTGACATTAATTATCTGCATTTAGCATTGTGCAAGCTGACATAAGGATCAATTATGGAGTAACACATCAGTAACTGTTTACTGAAGTACAGAAGTAATCCCCCCCAGGGTTTTCTGAAATATTCTGGAATTAACAACCCAAATCCTATTTTTGTCCAAAAGTAACATTCTTCCCTGGCTGACAGGTGCAGCATGCTCTGCTCAACTGCTTCAGCAGCAATGCCCCTTGCAGGTTCCATGGAGGGGCTCTTCTCCCATCACCACGTGGGAGCTTCTTCACTAGTTCACCTCTTTTTGGAAATGTTTCTCTATGAAGTTCTAGGAAATTGCTCCATGGCTTTGAATTTCTTTTTGAAGAAATTCTTTGAATTTCAGTTTCTCACCTCCTTTGTTCACCTATAACTGGAAACACAAGGTATTGTCTCACAGTTCAGTGACATATGACCACTTGCAGGAATTGTTTGAAAAAATGATGAAAGAATGCAGGATACATGGTATAAGAAAAAAAGTAAGGGGAGCAGGCAGAAAAAACACCTTCCACAGTGAATATTCCCTGGAGACAGTGGAAAACCAAATATTCCCCATGCCCACTGAAAACAGGCCAAGAAAAAATCAGGTTAAATTTTCTGAAAAAAATGTCTAGGATAAACAGTAGAAAAAAACCTTCCTAATTTTAGAGAGAGATGAGTCTTGGAACAACACAGGAAGGTTTGGACTTTCCTTTTCTAAAGTTCAGAAGAAAAGCTTAGGCAAATCTTGGCCAGGAAAGACTGAGGATGACATCCTTGGTGGATACTCTTGAACTAGACGATCTGTGATTTTAGGGTTCAGGCCATGAGGACTGTCCTAGCAGACTTAAACAGTTACAGAGTTAGAGGAAGCCCTGTATAGTGATAGCCAGCCATCCCACCCCTCAGAGATTCCTTAGGCAGAAATGGATTTGCTGTGCTCAAAGAAGCACTGCAGAGCAAAGGAGTCCCATAGCAGCTTTGGAGAAGAGCTCCTTCTTCTTCCATGTCTCCTCTTCCATTTTCAGCCTCTGTAGTTCCACAACTGGGGTTTCCCTCTGTCTTTATTCAGAATTCAGCACAAACAGGCCTTTGAAATGAAACAGAAATATCAAAACATGATCCTTTCCCACCTTGAGAAACAATCATGTCCCAAACACTCTTATCTCAAAAGCAGAAGACACAGGCTGTGAAAACATTCATTCTGGAAATTAATCTTTTGAACAGGAGCTGAGTCTGAACAGATTGTATACATATTTGTGTTTGCTCATTTTGAGTTACTTGACACTTTTCATCTTCAACTAAATAAAATTTTATAATGATTTTTTTGAAGTCCAGACTGGATAGACGAAGCACATTTGTCAAACTTACTACTGCAGTAAGTGTCATCAATGCTGATTTTTAGTGAGTGTAGTTTCTTACTGTAGTAGCTGACTTGGCCTAATTCAATTGGAAGCTGGACAAATACCTCCTTTGAGCCAAATCCACCTTAGTTGAAGCTTATATAAATCTCTTAATATCAATAATCCTGTGCCTGCTAAACCCAGGAGTTATTTTTGTTGTATCTGGCAAGAAAAAATTATCTGTACTCAAACCCAGTGATTGTGTTTGTCCTGTGGTAGCAATGGAAGGGAGACATATCAACAAATAAAAATTGACAGGAAATATCCTTGTTTGGGAAACAAATGAGTACTTGCTCTGGAAATCTGAGGTGCCAGTGCCATCCCTGTGGCATTACTAGGTGGCACCAAAACACTTTTCGGTGACCTCTGTTTGCACTGGGCTGAGAGCACATACATGCCTTTGGATACATGACTTCTCTCTCTGGTTTTCCCAGCTGTCTTTACCAGCAACACCTTCAAAGAGCAGGCCAGCCCTTCTCTCTCCCAAATCCATTAATTCTTTTTTCACTTAGGGCTTATTTTGGACGCCAATTTGGAACCCAAAGGTGCTCCAGACACATTCCTTTTCTCTAACCAGCTCTTTTTACTGTCATCTCTTGAGTGTATTTGTGTGATTGTAACATAAGAGTGGCATAACATGAAAGGAGGCCCCACTGAATCACTACCCAACACTCTGTTTACCAGCCTTCCCTCCAACACTACAGCTCTCAGCTTCCTTCTGCCGTTCTGTGGCTAGAAGGAATTTAGGAAAAACATGGCTTTGCCCCAAATGCCTGGTGTTTGCACACCCCTAACTGTCCAGGAGTTCAGTATAAATCAATGTAACTCAGTGTAAAGAGGTGAGCCGAGGCATGAACCAGTACTTCCTGCTGAAATGCAAAGTATACACAGTGCAAAGGTCACGTAAATTATTTGACCCTCTCTTTTTTCATGTAGCAGAAACACATGCCAACATGAAATATAAGCCAAATACATGCCATTCATGCCAAAAAATAAGTTATGAGGACATAAAATGAATTCAACATTCTCTATTCTTTGTACTTCAGCAACAAAACATGCCTGGAAGCTCAAGAAGATAAAGATTGTCTCCATACACTGTGTAACACATTCTTTTCCCTGATCTTTTCCCTTAACCTTTGGTACTTACTTAATCATTGAGGTCTTTTGTTTCAGGAACATGAGCAGCCTTTAGCATGGAAGATATCTGAATGTGGAATCCTACATACAGTAAGTTTCACCTTTAAAAAGAAAAAGGAAAAGGGACATTTTTGTAGCTTGTTTTATCTGATCAACATTTGCACATCTGTGTATCTGACTTGTATTTTGACTAGTTGAATAGAAATTTCCTAGTAAGAGAGATGAGTACTTTTTTCCTTGCTGAGACTGGCTTTTTTTTCTTTAGATGGCAAGAGCATCTGATGACCTCAACCTTCTCAGCCAAATTCAAATATGAATGTGTTCAGGTCTGGGTCATGAACCTGTATACTGAAATAGGAGTCCACCTGTCAGAAACACATGTAGTAGATCATAGTGGAGTTAAGGAACCTCCTAGAAATCTCCCCCTTTCTTCAAAAAACATTGTATCACAGAAGGAGATGTGTAGCACTTGATAAGCAACAGGAGGTAGAAGTCTAAGGCTCTGCCCTCAATACCCAGAACCACTAAGCAACTATAAGCAACTATACATCCACTGGAGGCAACTGTTTATTTCCCAAAGTTTGCAATTCCTAGGCCTTCGCCAAAGAATACCGAGTAACTCTAATTTATGGTTGCCAAATAGAATCTCTTCAGGTTGCTCAAGCTCTTCTAGATCAAGTCCCCCAACACCACTGTGCTGGCTTGCATTCCCCCATACAGCCCAGTAGTAAGAGATGCCACATCAGATGATGCTGAGGAGCTGTTTGGTACTGAAGTTATTCATGTCAAACTTAAACCAGAGTAAACTGGTTTGAGCTGAGCCTCTTGAAATGCAAAAGCAAAATTGCTTTCTCGTTTGGCTTCATACATTTGACTATCACCTTCAGGTTAGTCAAGCTTACCTCCTTTCTTGTGGACCTGCTGATGAAGAAGTAAGCCTCTTCCACACCCTGGGGTTGCAGATCATTCACAGCCACTACATGATCTCCGTGGTTAAACAAACATCCCAGTCTGTGAGGACCAGTCCAGTGTGAAATGCTGTGGTACGTGGAGGGCAGCAAGAAAGGAAACATTCAGGACATCCAGTCACTGCTCACAGATGGCAATGGCTGAACAGGATTGCATTTATGGTACTGCCCTCTGGAAATAACATACAGGTAGAATGACTTTGCAACTTTTTGATCTGGTTCTAGCTGAAACTAAGCTGCTTCATCCATCCAAAGGGCATCCTCCTAAAAGAGTACATGACACTGACATTGCAGCATGTTAACAAGTGAGACTGGTCCTAGCAAGGTCACCAAAGCTGGGGATTCCAGTCCAAAAGCAGTGGCCCAGACTTGCTGTAGATGTTTTAACCTGATGTTTGACTGATATGATTTCTGAAGTCATCCCAAGAGAATAAAATTAAAACTATTATTATTTGCTTTATCTATGATTAACTGCAAGGATCAGAGAACCACTGCTGTCCAGACAGTGGGACCCTTATGGAAACTCCAGTATCTCTTGGCTGCTGGTCTCTGACAGACTATCCTTGATGACAAGGTATTTACGATTAGCTGACCTGACAGTCAGATATGGTGCTCTGCTCCCTTCCAGAACAAGCTCCCAGTTCTTTAAACATGAATTTCCACTGAGAAGGCTCCGTAGATTTAGATGTAAGTTCAGTTATTGAGGTTATTTCCAGACCCTTTTGCAATGGTATTTTTTCTTCTTGCTGACAGTGACCGAAATGAAGTAACTTGCTATGCACACAGTGCCCTTGATTGGTGTGAATATGAGAGCAGCAGCAAAAGAAGCATTCTCAGTGCTGTGTGTCAGTGAAAGATGAACAGGAAGGACAGGAATATGCATTGAGCATTTTTTCTGCTCCATCCTCTTAATCCTAGTCACTGGTATAGAAGGTCTAGGGAGAGCATTAATTTTCAATGAGCCTACTAAGAGGATGCAAATGCTCTAGCCCATAATATCTCTGCCTAGCCCTCTTTCCTAGCACTGAACCACTGCTGGGATTAATTCAGAGACAATTCTGTGCTCACATTCAACTTGAGTTGGCTTGAGGCCATCTTTACCCTACCTCAACTATATGCCCTCGCTTTATCTCTGAGACACAGCATCATTGTGCTTCAAAGGTAAAACTAACTGAGTGATTTCACACCAGCATTAGAAGAATAGCTTTTGGGGTGGGACTTTGTCAGTAATTATTACACAGCATGATAAGGCATCTTGATTCTGTAGAGCCCTCTTCAACAGCAGTTGAAACAGAAACTCAAGTACATAGAGTCAGAAAGAGCAGAAAGGAATCACTCAAGCACCGTCACGCACTAACCTTGCCCTGTTCTGCAGTGCCACGACTGTACATGGATGTCTGTATTTGTACACTTCTGTACCCGACTGTCACTTACTCAGATCTGACGGGCACTGTCACAAGACATTCAGACTTACCATATTCGTCCTGCTGCTTCAGTAAGTTTTAGGTAACTGTTAATATCAGCCAGGGGTACAAAAATATCCAGCTTCTGCAGCTGGGTCTCATCTGTAACTTGACTGTGAGAGAAAACAGCAGAGACCATAGAATTACAGAATATCTCAAGGGGGACCCATAGGGATTATTGAGCTCAACTTCCTACTCCTTGCAGACTACATAAAATTAAATTATATGACTAAAAGCATCATCCAGATGCCACTTGAATGCTGACAGGCTTCACACACTCTACCAGCACCTCAGCTGAAACCCATGAACACGTCTGTCTTCTCTGCAACAAAATGGGGAAGACACTTACCTGAGCAGTATAGACAACTGAACCACTGAAAGTGGTAACGAATTTTGCCTTCTCTGGAGGGTTGGCTGCAGGCTGGTGCTGCTTTCTGGGAATTTTATGCCTCTGTTTGCTTCCAAGTCGCCTAGATGTGCACTGCTGTCCTGGCATTTGGGAGGAGATGGGAGCCCATCACGTCTGCATGTGAGTTGGCATCTCTCATCCAGCAACCTACTGAAGAGACATGATGATAAAAAATTAAGTGGTTTGACCATTCCAGGCATTCCTGTGGTGTTTGAGGCTGGATCAAACAGCTGTCAGTAAAGCAAAGAATAACACGTTCTTGTAGAATATCCAGTGGACAAAATTAAAGCTAAGTAAAATAAACAGTCCTTCTAAAAACGGACCATAAATCTCAAAATAAACCTTGCCAGTATGTAAAAACTATTTATTAAGCCTGAAAACATCCCAGCTAACAGCATGCCTTGACAAAGAAACTGAGTACAGATTGTTGGCCTTGGCCATAGTGGGGATGTAAAGCTGTCCCCTGGGAGATACAAAAACCCAGACATGCTTGAACTCATTTTAGCTTTTTTAAATGAGCCTTATAACGCCTGGAGCTGACTTCACACCATGCCCCAAACAACACTGGGGATAGTAGCAAAAGCTGTTCGTGGTATATTTTAACTCAGATGACATAATTTTATAGTAATTTCCTCCCGGGGCTCCCAAATACACAGACGAGCTTGAATAAATCTATTGGAATAAACTGGTTAGTGGGTCTGCATTTCCAATTTCCTCCCACGATGTGGCATAAGACCTGACTATCTTTAGATGGTAGGCCATAGCCAACAGCTACTGACCAGTCCTCTGGCTCAGGAGGTGTGGCCTTACTGTGTAGGCAATCTTCAGTATTCAGTGCTGTATTGTGGAGGTTGTAAAGTTTCCTTGTGGCACTAAAACTGTGACACAAAGTTCAGGTCTTTCTTTGTGATTTGATAAACCCTGTAGCTTCAAAACACACAGCATCAAATCCCTTCTTTCAACGGGAAAACATGAGGAAGGAGATGACTGAACTCACATAACTTCTTAATGGAAAAGTAAGGAGCTAATGCCCCATCTCTACCTTTCTCTTTTAACCACTAAATAATGCTGCCTGCTTGGAGACTACCTGTCTGAAAGGTTGTTGGAACTTGGCTGCAGTGTCTCAGTACAGTGGTGGACTGTTGTGTCATGAAAACCTAGAAAAAGTATGAGTCAACAAAGACTGCTGCATCCTATAGTGAGAGCCTGTCTAATTGCATGAGTCTGCAGTGTGAGCTTTAATTTCATGTTGATGAGTTTGAATCTGACTCCAGCTCTCCTCTGAGTTCTGAACCATCTGAAACAAGACCAAACAAGGACTCATTCAAACAAGGACTCATTCAAACAAGATGGAGCCTCTAGACCTTGTTATCTAAATACCACAGATGTCAGCTCTATCTGTCCTACAATGTCTCTTAATTTGCAAACCTTAATGAAGTCATTACTTACAGTGATTTCATTGACATATAAATGTTCTCCTTTACTGGGTTGTTTTGCATTGGTTTCTCTAGCACAGGGACATCAGTTCCAGCTGTAGGGTCAGACTTTGATACTTCAGCAGCGCACTGTCAGAAACACATAACAAAGATGTTAATATTGTTGCTCTGCCTAAAGAAAAAAAAAAATCTCAATTTCCTTATTTTGTTCAGTGCTCGTGCTGTTTAAATACGTTGGCTAATATAGATTGGCTTTCCCCAAATAAGTCAATTCCCAGAAACTGGGAGCTAGAAAGGTATTTGAAAGCTACAAGTTAATGCTGGTATTATTAACACTGTCAGACTGGGATACAACCAGCTATATTCTAAAGTACTACATTAAAAAAAAAAAAAGTGGCATTTTAATCTAAGCAGGCTGAAACAAAAGGCTTGTACTTTGGGGGTGCTTAACTTAGAGTACTTAGGTTACACAACAAAATCATACTAGTAATGTTCTTCAGTCAGTTGTACAGTCTTGGGAGAGACTCTGATTTCTGCAGAAAACTGACGACTTAGCATCTCCTGACCACTAAGTACATGGGAAACCTAGAGGAATTAGCCTCCCAAATTAGGTGTCAAAATTTGTTTAAAATTACCAGAATGATTTCTCCTGCTGCCTTGTTTCACAGTGAAATGTAGATACCAAAACGTCCCACAGCATTTTAAAAGTGCTGCTTCATTTCATGCAGCTTACTGATGCTTCAACACAATTACGTTTTAAAATATATAAAACTAATGTACTGTCACATTCTCTAAATGAAGTTTTCACTTTCAGAAAAAAACCTCACCCTGTTATACAATAGTCAAAAGCCATTTACAATGAAACAGTCAATTTGGGGACTTTCAACGAAATCAGCAATGTTTTTGTCAAAATGCCACTTTCTACCAGAAAGATCCTTTGAATGAGTCTAGTGTATTTTTTCTTGTATAAAGGAAAGCTCTGTTACCTACTGCTTTATCCATGTATTCCTTTTGCAAGGTACAAGGGATTCCTCCTATCAGTTCCTCTTTGGCTCATTAAATGTCTCCTGTGTCCTTGGGGGTGTTAACAAACCAGCAGAACTCACAACTGATAAACTACCTGTGCTAAAACATTGCTGGGAGTTTGGTAATAATCTTCTTCATCCTTTTTGATGTTTTCATCCGTATCTGATGCCAGCAGATTTTCCTCACTTCTTCCCAGAATTTTATCCTGCTAAGAGAATGGTTTTGTATTTAACAGATTCAGTTATACGGATTAAAATGTATTTTTCCATTTACATGGAGAAGTAATAGAATCAGCACATATTCACAGAAAACACGGGAAGACACGTTTCTGCTTGAAGTAAGATATCCTCAGAGCCAGCCTGTTTTAGAAACAGGGTTTCTGTATTTGTGCTCCTTCCTGTATTTTTGAAATTCAATGCACACAGACGAAACTGGGCACTGGTATTAGTTCTTCTCAGAGATGGATTTGTGGTAACCAGACAGCTGCAACTGATTGCATGATCGCAGCCTGTTATTTTGTTTAAAAACGAAGTGGGTTGAACACTTCATGTATGAATCTGGATGAATTTAGGGTCACTTGTACGGAAAAGATTTTTTATTTGCAGTTCAGTCCTTACAGTTGGAAAAAAATCTGTAGGAAATCTAGAAGTGGATTGGGACATATTTGTCCTTTGTAAGCAGCTTTTTACTGCTACCAAGTAAAGAATGAATTTGGGATTTCCCTGACTAATGAGAAATCTATTATCTCATACTTCTCTATGAACAAGAAGTTACCCAAAAGTCTGGAGATCTGACTGAACCCTTTATATCCTGAGTGATATTCTGTGTTCATAAATGCCTGAAACATTAAGTTGAGGCAATTTGGTAAGTCAAGGAGAAGTTAGTCCCTCCATCAAGTTTACCTTTCTAAGTTACAAAGATAAATTTTTTATTTTTATGTCTCCTTGTTGACTTCACTATAGTGAAGAGTATGGTAATTAGTATTTAGCTGCCTCCCAATGCAATTCTCTATGCCATGTTTGTGATGCAACCATTTTTTATCTCTACACTTACATCTGTGGTTTCCATGGTGATCGTTTTAATAATTGCTAATTATGCCATGAATATATTACTGTTTTCAAGGAAAAGTAAATTAAACTAATTACTTTCTTACATGTAAAGAGAAGAAACTGGCATTGAATATAAATTAAGGATGATTAATGTATTTTTTCCTTGTTGGTTGGAATGACATTAAAAGCAACTCACGCAGTAGGAGTCAGAACAAACCTGCAAACGGTCCTTCAAGAAGTGCAGAACAAAACCACAGCAGAAACAAGACTGGCTCTGTGGTCATGATCTGAAGTCATGAATGAGTTTCTTGGTGTCTTTTTAGGGGCTTTGGATCAATCAAAAAAGTAAACATTTGGGGAGAAGGAGAAGAGAAAATTATTTTGTCTTGAGATTCTCCAGTTCCTAAGAAATCTCAAAGTGCAGACAGCACTCATCAGCTTTCCAAGCCGAGCTTTCAGTCACTGACAATGGCTATCTTTTGCCAACTGCACAGTGTTTCTCCTTGGCACCATCACAGATTATCGCGACAATGGGAAGGAGAAGGATACACTGCAGCAGTCCTGTGCTTCCCTAAAGCAGTTTGTCAACATCTCCGTTCCTCCAGGTGTCTTACCAGCAGGGAAGTGCAGTCAGCCTCAGAGTACTGTTTTTCTCAACTGAACAGCTAGACAAGTCCTTTAAGTGTCTGTTGAACCACAATATGGATTTACATTAGAGAGAAAGTAGATTGTAGAGAAAATTTGCTGTAGCACAGGATGGAAATGATACCTGGAGAACAATTGAGTAGTTGTTACCTGTAAGCTCCTTAGGGAAAGTTACGTATTGCCCTTAAACAGAGGAACCTCTCTTTCAAAAAATCAGGTGTGTGTAACAGATCCCAACAAGGGTGCCTAGGTACAGGCTGATGTGAGTCAGGGCTCTTTATTTTGATGTATTTTAGATACTGAAAACTGTGTATCAAAACAGCTGATGCTGAATTGCTGAGTCAGATGTGTCTTGGTAGCTTCAAAGTGTGGTTTGAAAAGGAGCCAGGTCCCCAGACCTCTCCAGGGTCCCTGCCAGCATGACTAGACTCTGACATGACTAGACTGTCAGGCCTATTTGCATGAATAACAACTACTGAACAAAGTGCTCTCAAGATCTGGGCCTGGATGAGGGAACCAGCAACAAAAAAACAAAACGCATCAGATGTTTGGAATGGGAAGTCATTCTTCTAAAAGGAAGTAAATACAAGGGATTAATCAGGAATTCAGTTGTCTAGATGTCACTGAGCAGAGAATAGGTCTGGAGATGTTAGCAGATGCTAAACTTATGAGGCAAGTGAAATATTTTTATGGAATGAACAAACATTTTTGTTTCTTGTTCTCTCTACAAGGTTATTTATTTTCACACATGCCAAAAAGAGAAATATGACCTTCCTGCTATTCCCTCTGCCTAGGCTAGAAAGGTAAAATCCAAATTCCTTCTTTTAACTCTCGTGGTCAGTCTGTCCTAGTCAGAACAGCTGCAAGTAGTACATACTCTCTGAGGCATCATAAGTATGAGAAGAATTAATGAACATGACAGAAAAAGCATGCATAAGAAAGAGACACAAAGAGAGCCTTGGTATGCACCTGGAACAGGACTAGTTAAAATCAGACCAAGGGTTAACTCAATGCATTTCAGAGCTCAGAATCACAATTGAGTTACTGCAGCTTTATAAAGTACTGTGCATCAGCTGAGCTATGCTGACTGCCATGGCATGGCAATGCAGTTTCAGCTGTTTTCACTTCTTTGCACTATATTTAGCTGTATTATCTCATACATATTGCTGTCAGCCTATATACAAGGATGGTGATTGCAGCATGATTTACCACCCTGTTAGCTATGACAGCAGAACAGAGCCTTTGCCCTGTACCTCAGCTACTCCAGATCATAGTCCAGTGTCAATAAAGATGGGTTTAAATTGCAAACTGGTGTGATAAGTCTTGGTTGTGCCTTCTGTTCTCTCGACTCTGCTGCAATGGCAGTAATCCATGGCAGAGGAAAACTGCTGCAGGCGCTTGTTCAGGGAACACAGATCAGAACATTTAGCCAACAACACACGATAACATTCATTTTCTATCTTCCCAAATCATTCCTGCCAAATATGGAAGTGAAATTACTTGAAGTCATATTTATGCTGACAGAAGGTCAGTTCTGAGGTGTTCCTCCATTTAGCAAGCCCTTGTTCTGTAGTTCAGTTACAATGACTCAATTGCTACTGCCAAAGGCTGAAGAAATAAACCATTTAGGAACAACTATGGCACAGCCGAGAAACGTGCTGGGAGAGTCAAATCCTCAATCAGTGCAACTTCTGAGTTTTCTTCATCAAGTTTGTGAGAGCTGCCATAAGTTGCAGTTGCTGCACAGAAACTGAGGATCTGCCTCCAAAAAAATCCCAAGGTATTTCAAGCAAGTTTTTAGAAGATTATTTTCAGTGCTAAACAAGAAAACAGACTAAATATCTTGGCAACTTTCATAGTGAAAACCAACTCAATGTGCTGGGAAAGCAGGTGGATAATCTATAGTCACAGATACCCAGGTGAGATAAAAGTCACTTCTGCAGACAGAACAAGACAAGAGCTGTTTGATTTTTTTCTGCTCACCAGGCTTGGCAACACTCCTCTTGGTGAGTCACACTGAGCCTGATGAGGGCCAGGATCTGAATAAGGCCTGTTCTTGTCTTCTGAGCAACCATTCTCCTGAATAGCAAAGAAAAAGTTGATTCGTCATAAAGACACAGTGGAGGTGCTTCACCCGCATTCATGTTCCTCTGTCTGGGCCATTTACAACAGCTTTGTGACTGCAGAAACCCAGCAATTCCTTGGCTGCTACATCACCCTGTTACCAGGGGATGGAGACTGCAATTGGCTGGGGACAGCAACAGTACTTTCCTTTCTTCCTATTTTAATACTGAGGGGAAAATCTGAAAGGCACAGAGGAACTGGACCTGAACTCCCCTCTAAGCCTGGAATGAGGGAGACAAAGAAAAGCACAATTACAAAACAGGAGGAATGTGGCTAGAAGCTGCCAAGACAATCATCACATGCCTTTGCCATGACAAGGTATGTCAAAGCAAATCTTCAGAGGCTTACTTCATGCCCAGGAATGTTTGCCAGTCAGTTTAGACAACCAATGAATATAATTTCTCATTGCCTTTACTTACATGCAGATATTACTCAAAAGTATTTCCTTCCTGGGGACCCTCTGATGTTATCACCCAGGTCCTACTCAGGAACCCCAACCAGAGAGCAGAACAGACTACCCAGGTATCCACTGCAGCAGATTTGAAGAACTTTTGAGCAACTATACAAATGCAATTTCACAGTCGTCCCTAGGCACAGACTTATAATTAAGGACAGCTAATCCGTTTACCTTCTGACAGCTTTGCCTTTCTGTGAAACTGGTCATTTCTATGGAATTTAAGAATAGTGGCAAAGAGGAGGGCCGGCTTCTGACCTCTGGATTTGGAAGATCTTGGTTCTAGAAATAAGATAAGAGCAGTCTAAGAAAACAGGCACCTGATGGGTGTCGTCTACAACGTACCAACGCATCCTACGAGTACACATTTTACTTCTAACGGCTCAGAGAGTTGTCTACACTGCATTTTTCAGGGAGACATGAATTTGCCCTGCCGGCACTTTGAGCTGACTGGAAGCTGCAGGAATGTAAGTAGCTTTGTGCCGAGTCTGAACTGGTAGGCCTGGCTGGCTGAAAAGGTGCAGAACCTTGGGCCTGAGCTTGAGCTAACAAGGCTTCCAGACAGTTCATAACATTGGCAGACTAGATGTGGTTTGATTTGTGAAACAACATGTAAATATAACAAAAATACACACGGTAAGGATAACACACACGTTTTCATTCCGATGCATTAAAAGTGCGGTTCACTGAAGCGTAATATCAATCATCTCCTAATTTCCATATGGCTTACTCTTCAAAGAGATTCCTTCAATTAAAATCAGTGCGAGTGCAGACAGACTGTGCGATGCCTGCTTAATGCACAAAGCCAGGTACAGGATTTATATGGAAAATGAAACAAGGCCAGAGCCAAGTTGCAGGGCAAAAATCAGGATAATTCCTTCGCAGTTTTCTAATGAAAATAGAAACATCCTTTTTTTTCTAAAATCAAGTACAGTAAAATGTCACCTGAGGGCAGCATCCACCTTGTTTGTCCTCCCTGCAGATTGAAGATATCAGAGTCACCCACTCCTCTGTTTCCTGCCTGTAGTTGGAACATAAGAAATTAAAACTTACCGACAGGTAACATACAAGGAAAATCCATTTGTCTACACGCTTCTTCCTATGTGGCTAAAAATAACTACACCTTTCTTTTAAGAGAGACTGCTCGGGTGGTCATAGCCAGGTGGCAAAGTTTGACCTCAGAGAGGTGCAGCCCAAGGCTGGGAACTAAAAGTTTTGCAGGGACTCTGTGTATCTGTGTGCAAGAGACACGGAGAGGTGGGATGGTGCTTCCTGCTTTCTTTACTGTGCGTGAGGCTGCTCTGCTGAGTCCTGCCTCAAAGAGAGCTAACAAGGCTTGGGTGAGGAGGATGAGAAACATGCCATGGAAGGACCCTTGAAGCCCTGTTTCATGCTTGCAGTGTATTTAGTCGGATTCATTCTGGAATGCTTCCCACTGCGCATGGGGTGTGAGAGCAGAGCCTTGGGGGAAGGCGTTGGGTGGCACGCTCAAGTAACACTCAGGTATGTGTTTTTCTTCTGTGCTTATCAGAATTTCACACATCAGCTGCACTTCTGCATAAAGGCAAAAAAACCCCCTGACACACTCGTGACTGGGAAACTGAAGAGGAGAAGCTGAGAACCAGCAGCATAGGAGCAGTGTGACAAACATCCTCCCTCGCCTAACTGAGCTTGGGCTCATCACCTTGACAGAAGCAGTTTCTGCCCCTGCTGAGGACTGAACTGCAGCCTGGGAAAGCAGGGAACATGTCACCCTGCTGCAGCAAAGGCCCCAGTCAGTACTTCTAGGATGTGTTTTCCCTCGGGAGAACTTTTGCCTTCAATGTGCTTCCCTTGATTAATAACCTACTTTTCAGGCAATATTGCTTCCTGTGATTTATCCATAAGGAGCAGAAGCTTTTCCAAGTCCCAGGAGATGCAGGGTGAGAAGACAAAGGTCTCTGTGCCCTTTCGTGCCCTTTAACTGGTACGCTTTGAAATGGCACTGCCACACTGAGGGACCACCACTGCCACCCCCACTCCCAGCCCTGTGTTCCCTCTACTTTCACATCTTGGATGTAACCGTGTGGCTGCAGGGAAGGTTTGGCTCACCTGTCTGAACCAGCAAAAAATTAAGTCAGCCACAGGATGAGGGGGGAAATTACATAGAAAAGAGCTGTTTTCTATTGGATCAAACAGCTGAATCATTTCATCCCAGAGCTGTGCCATCAGTAGCTGCGACAGAGGAAGGGAAGGGAGTGGCTGTGAAGGAGCAGGACCTTGCCTTGGAGCAGCAGTTTAGTGTTCCATTGGTTTAACTGTAGTGTCACACTGCATTTGCACATCTTGCTATGCCTACCTGCTGTTCCCAATGAGGTAGTAACATCTGTTTCCAGTACTGATGGACATCACCTGCTCAGGAAGGCATTTAAACATCTTCCTCACCGTTTCCATAATTTCAAAATTTCTTATGCCAACTTCAATACTTATGATTCTGTTAAGATAAGCACATGAAACATCATATATAGCTATACATACATATGTACAAATACACATGCACACATAATGTGTGTATGTGCATATTTTACTCTGAGCACAGCAGAGTGTGATGAGATCTGCATGGGAAAAGATGAACATTTTTCCACAGAAAAAAATCTCAAGAAAATAAGCACAAATATTCAAAACAGATGGCTTTTCAATGAAGAAAACTTCCAAGCAAAAAAGAAATTAAATCAATTTTTGCAAAGATTCAGATTTTGGATCCTCATTTCTGGAAAAACTGGCTGTTGGTCTAACACAGAACCTTGAAAAGAAATGATAATAAGAAAAATTTCTTGAAGGAGTTTTTTTAACCACCATAAAACAATACATTTGATTTGAAACTAATTGTATATTAATAGTGTTTTAATGGAGGGGAAAAGGAACAGAAGTACTCTTAATGGATACTTGAAGCATTACTTCCATTAACTTCCAAGAAGTTAATAAAAATAATAACAACAATAATGATGGTAATAATGTAACCACATACCACTGAGTGAGCTGCAATATTTTTGGAAGTTTCACAAAGTAAATCCATTTAATGGAAGAACCACAACAGCAATGTGGTTCAGGGACCTCCATGCTGAACAATTCCAGGAGCCTAGAATATTAAGCTCCAGGTCTGATGGGTAAAATCTTTCCATTTTCTGTTTCCCTTCCAAGTGTCTCACACCACCTGTGACACGGTAAAGGGTGCTCGTACAAAGGCAGTGACACCCAGTCTTGCTGAAGCAGGCACTGTGCTGAGAGGAATGGAATGACCAACCTAAACAAGCCAAGCAGAGCAATTTCTTGGTGGAATAAGAGGCAGTGGGGCACCAGCACCAGCCCAAAGGGCCACGTGAAAGTCAGGAGACCTCTGCACAACCTGCAAAGCACCTTTGTGCAGCTGTGAGTAGGGAAAGGTTGTGTGGCACAGGTAAGAGGGGCATAGCCAATCCTTATTCACATATGAATGAAGGCATAGCACTGTCCTCACAGGAGATAAAATATCTTCCACTACAGGAATACAGCCTTTGGGGTCATGGAGCCAAGATGTCTGGTTTGCAGATAACATATCACCATGATCACTCACATAAATGTATTAAATTTTAATAAAGCAATTGAGGATTTTTACTTCTACATACTGTAAGCTGCACCCAAAGCCTACAAAAGCCCACGGGAATCTTTTCTGGACTTCAGTGAGATTTGAATTAGGAACCTAAGTCAGAAAAAAGTGTCTGGACAAACAGTGGCCATTGAAGAGTGTTGATACATGACTTAAAATAAAAAAGGTGATGCATTTGAGTTACATACTGATCAACAGCTATGGAGCCTTTTACATGCTGGCCTTTTAGATACTTCAGGATGTAATTCCCCTTGCTAGATTTGGACAGGACGAAAAGACGCCTTTTCCAGGAATTCTGCCAAAGAGAAAGCAATTTGTCTCTCGTTAAAATTCAGGGTAGCAGATATAACAGCTGCTTGTTGAAGGATTGCTGAAATATGACTAATCTGTGCTGGTATACCTGTGAGCTGAAAAGTTGAAGAGGTGGTGATTTGATGAGGAAGCCCCGCTTGCAGACTCCACCTTCAGGGCAAAATGTATTTTGAATTCTCCCTAATCAAAAAGAAATGAACAGCACCATTACTTAATTTGTTGCCAATTAATCTCTTACAAAGACCTGCTTGAACTGGAAATTGTTGCTGAGGGCTGTGTTTCTGTGCTTAAATGGCCATAAACCATATTACAATTAGAGAAGAGAAACACAAATCAGGGCTATAAAATACAGGGCCAGGCCCTGCTTCCCTGATATTAATTTTACAGCTGACAACTGACCCAAACTGTAAGGAAATGATAGTGAAAATGTAGAGGGCTCAGAAGATATCATGAGCCTCTGTCTTCTTTAAATGGTCTTATTTAACTTTATAATTAGTGATCTGAAAGACAGTAAACACACCACTATTCCAGTTCATAGATGACATTCAGTCAGCTAAGGATTGATCATCTTACACTGTGAATCGTCATGTCACAACAGGAAAAAGTCTTACAAGTACAGTTTGAGTTAAAACCTTGTGGGGACAATACTTAAATGTATTTGTTAGTGATCTTTCATACTTTGTGACCAGCTATGGTTTAAGATTCACATTTTTTAATCACTGGTGAATTTCTCATCAAAATGCACTTCAACACAACAAAAGCAGTGGCAAACTCATTCAATTTTTTAAGCTGTAAACCATGTATGGTATATTAAGATTTTTAAAGAAACCAGTGACTGAAAGGAACACAGGAAACCTCAGTTTGGATCTTCTAGTAAAGAACAGTAGAAAATACTCATAACTTCTGGGAAATTTAACATGAACAAACTTTGTGGTCTTAAGTGGAGGCAAGGCTTCATCACCGGTGCCTTGGAGATACTGACTGTACCTTCCAGTTCTTAGTTAATTTTTAAGGATTTTAACATTTTTAACAAATGTCAGTTCACTGCCTTTGTCAGGGACAAGAAAAATTCTGCTATAAAGGGAAATACTGCATATAGAACAGTTCCTTTAGGGAAGGAAGTAGGTAGGGGCAGAATGATAACACAGTGTAAGTCCAGATGAGATCTCAAAATTTCTTAGTATGCTATTTCCTCCTGTTTTTCACCTACTGTTTGCCACAAAATCCTTGAGACAGCTGAAGGACAAAGGGAATACATTGATAAGAATGAACTGAAACCCAATTCAACTTTACTACTGACAAACTTCAGTAAAAGAAATTTTGTACCTGCAGAATTTCTTTTATTTGTAGAAGCCATCCTGATGGTTTCTTCCACCCAGATAGTAAAGAGCACAAAAATACTGAAGCTAATTCTTTTCACTTTGCTTGCTGCCGAGCAGCATTTCACTGCACACACAGTTGCTGCTGAGAAAAATAGCAAATATCTTACAAGTGTTAATTTTCATACTGATGATTTATCTATAGAAAGTAACCATAGGAAAATCTCTAATAAACTATATATATAATTATAATAGTTATTACACATAATATTTTGTTATCAATTAAATTTTATGCCATGCTATATTTATTATAACGTATTAATGAAATTAAAAATAATCAATATTACACATTTATATAAGTCAAAGAGATCAGTTGCCTAGAAATGGTGATAGCTGCCATCTGAACTTCATTTAGCTCTTTCTCTTGCACTAGACACAACACCTGTAACCTATGAATACTGCATCCACATACAGTTCTGAGACTGCTCTGCCAGTGTGAAGAGCCCCATATAAAACTGGCATAGCTAGGCCTAGAGAGTTTGAAGTCTATGCAGAAAATACAATAATAATACTAAGGCAATTGCAATAACTTGCAAGTCTGTAGTATTCTTAACACAACGTCTTCTCAAAAGTTTCCCTTTTTCTTACCCCAAAATTCTTTGCAAAACCAAGTCTTGGCTGGAAGTTGTCTGTCAGCGGCAAGGAGGTTACAGAGACCCACATGTGCCACCTGAAGCTGCAGAGCTTCTCCTGGGAAAATGTGAAGGACTGCAAGTGCTGTTCTCTAGTTCTTGCTGAGATCCCCGACTGGCCTGAGAGATTTTTTAAAAAAAGGACAAAAAAGCAATTTCCAAAACTAAAAATGATTGCACACAAAGTCAATTTGCCAGTGCCAATAGTAGAGGCACACGCCCGGGGTTGCAATGAAAAGAAATGTATTATCCTGTTCAATGTGTCTGACAGAGTCACCTTGACTGGCAAACAATGCAATAATTACAAAACAATGTTCTGAGAACATAGGAAAGTATAAAAGTCTCCTCTGGATGTCAGTAAAAGTCAAGATATGCAGGTGGGAAGACAAACACTCATGAGGTTACAGTTATGTTATATCGCTCTGCATTTTGGGGGGAAAAGTTTTTAACTGCCACATTTAATTGTCTTTTCAACAGAAAGCAATATGTCTAATTCAAAATATATAATGCCAATTCCAGGATTATACCCCCTCAGATTTTTGTATGCCTGGCATTAAAAGATTTGATTGCTTCAAACCTTTTGAAATGCAATGAGACACTTCAGTCAAAACGCAAACAAAATGCTTTAAATTTTTAAGATGTAAGCTGTTATAAAACTTCAAAAATATAATACCAAGATCAGGTAAACAACCTGTGTTAATACTTACAGGCAAAATGACTTCATGGTGAAGAGGGTTTTAGAGAAATACACCTTTAAGAATATCCAGATTCCCTGTCTCGCCTCCTGCAGCAAAACATAGTATGTCCTTGCCCTGCATTGTGACTGCCTTCTTATAGTCCATGTAGAAATACAAACATCCTGAAATATGACCCACAAGGAAATGCCTGTTTCTGCGTGAGAAGCAAATTGAAGACTGTTCTGGAGAGGGGAAATCCAGAAGATTAATATTCACTTACAAGCAATGAAAAATACAAATGTTTGAGGCAGTGATGAATGTCTCCCATACAGAAAAAAACATGGAGACAGCTTGTTTCTCTTGGTTCAGCTTTCTGAACAGTCCCTTCATTTCCCCTCAGCTGTGTCTAAAGCATAATACCCATCCATGACTGGAAGATAAAGTAACATTAAGAACTGAAAGATCATAAAAGCACCGTAAAGTGTAGCCAGCTTCAGATTCAAAGAACAGCATTTTCTAAAACATACAACAGTGAAGCAGGATTTCCTATGCTGCCTGTATCATGACAATCTACTTCATTGTAGGGTCAGTGCAAGTTTTGGTTATAATAAATGAATTTTTGGGGATTCTCTCCAGAAACAGCATATCATTAATGATAGTGGTTTTACACAGTAAACCATTTGGCTACTCCAGCAGATATCAAGGGAATTGCTTTTAGATAGAAAATAGTTCTAAATTTGATCAGGAAAAAAACCTAAAATGCCCTACAGCTTTTAAGTTAGTATTCAGCTACCTGGCCTTGCTCGAGTGAAAGAGCCATTCTGAATGGGCTCCTTCAGGCTCATGGCCTGGCACATCTCCAGTCAGAGGTGATGTCCATCAGTAGGAAATTTTCTTCTTAAATAATACTAATGGTTTTTTGATCTAAAGTCATGTTCCATCTAGCAGAGACACTGGTCCTGACACAAGGCAGTGTTTTTTTTCTTTCACTACTACTCTATCTTTCCAAGTTGCTTTCCCCTCCAACAATGTCTTTGTGTATTTTATGCTGATGTTTGTATATCTCATGTCCTAGAACTAGACCAAAGGTTAAGATACAGCCTCCATTTCTTCCTTTTGTTGTCAGCCAGCAGGTAGAATTGCTGTGCTCCTCTGTGCCACACCATCAGCTTTTTCCAGGAAACCTTTGGTCTGCCAGGAGAGCTCTTGCAAACATTCAGAGTGCCTTGTTGGCTTGCCACGTTAGAGCACTGAAGAGTTTCAAGTAACATTCCTGCTTTGATTTTTCTTAGGCAGGGAGTTACTTTTTCTCCTATTAGTTGGAAAGTCCCAAGCTGCCCTCATTTAGAGTCCATCATGGCAAATGCATAACAAAATCTGACACAGGCTCGTGCTGCCCACCTTTTTATTTATTTTTTTTTTTCTTTTAGACAGGTCCAGTAAGGAAAATAGTTTTCTTACTCATAGAGGAAACTCACTACTGTTAACTCTGATTCTTCCTCAGCAGTCCCTTGTAGGCTTGACCAGGGACTGTTTTTAGTATTTTTTATATCTCCCCAATGCTTCAAAGCTAAGATAAATTTGTTAAAGCTTTTTTTTAAAAGAAAATACCATTCTCAAAGAAACTTTAGGAAAAAAGTGCCACACAAGAGGAAACGTGTTCCTTGCCTGTTACGCTGTTACAGTCCTTGACATTATTAAAAAAATTAAACTAACCTGTTTCAGAGACCCTACTCGCTCCTTTATTGTTCCCAAGGCTCTCTTGCTTCAGAGCTACAATGTATCTGAATAAAAGGATGGGTTTAGAAACAGGGGAATATTGTTAACTGGAGTTTAAAACCAGGCTAAACCTTAAGCAAATAAACACTAAGGAAACATAAAGACATGAAAGAACTTCCAGAGAAGCAACCAACACCGAAATGTTGACTGGACTCATTTCTCATGGCAAACCCTGAATATTGCGAATGCCAGAAAATAGTTTAAGAAGGAGCTATGGGCCAGAAGTAATGGGAAGAACATCCACTGCTACACCACTGCACAATTTACTGTATAAAGGGCAAGATGGTAGATCACTGGTAGATCAGGGTATTCCTATAAAAATATTTTAGGGTAACTTTGGTTTACCCTAAGAGAGGATTTGGCCTGCCCAAGCTACGTCACCCAACGCCAAGTTACTTTTCTGCCTTTCAACTGACACTAAACCTCCTCTTGAAAAGATGCCAGAGAACATCTGCATTCTTGAATGAGAAAGGTGCTGGGGATGTACTTTGGCTGGTTTTCATATCACCAGGTTGAGTGACAAACATGCAGATAGTCACAGAAAATTTAAAAAAAACAAGGTCTTTATTGATGTCATGCTCAATATGTTCATAAAACAACCATTTATTTAATTTAAACAACTGTAAATTTGACTTATGAAAAAAATATATGTCTCACTATGTCACAGTATTTGTAAGAAAATAAACTTAACAATTTGATAACTTGGCCTTAATTGTAGGCACTTATTTTCTTAGAGGATTGCAAAAGAGTAGAGAGTACATTAACTGGGAAAAGAGTGAACAACTCATCATTTATCAGTTTAACCAAATCATTAAATTCACTTTTGTGAGCTAGCTACCAACTATAAAGAGCGTATAAAAAGTAGGAATATAAACATCACCAACATAACTCTGAAACACAAAATCAAGACCATACAGTAACCAAGAAGGCACTTCTGGTTTCTGATTCAAGTAAGCATTCACAGTTTTGGCAAAATCCTTAACAAATAGAAGTTAAATCTAAACATACATTTGTTACTGGAACATATAATTCTATCATTTCAACATTAAATTTTAATGTTTTACAACAAAGCCTTGTCATTAACCTTCTGATGGTTCAAAAATTCTGAATCCAAAAGCAGACATTCTCCTTTCTGCAAGTAGAAAAACTGCAATACCACTGTTTCAGATCATTCTATCAGTCAATTGTCATTTGCAAGGCAAAAATCTTCATAATGGCACTTTAATAAGGCATCATCCAATTAAAGTTTGCCAATCTCTTACAAGGATTTTGAATTTGATTTTTCTATTTGTTACATTTCCATATTGTTCAGGTAAGTAATTTATAAATATTGATTATTTTATATATTCATCTTATGCTAGAGTGACAACTAAGTAAACTGACTTCCAGGTTAAGCACAGAGCAACCATTAGCCTTCATTACTAATGAATATATTAGACTAAGAAACACCCTTTTAAATAGCTACAAACTGTTTGTCACTGGACATACCAATAATTTGATGGTCTTCGGAAATTTCCGAGGAGGTTATGTTTCCACGAGCTAGCAGTAAAAGAGAAGGTGCCTCATAAATTTTTGTTTTATTCTTAATTTACAATCTGCTTTCTGGGAAAAACCTTTATGGGTCAGGAAGGTGATTCTCAGAACTTCTTCAGTAGCCATAAATCATGGCAGCCACACTAAGGAAAATCAAGATACAATACTTTTGAGTTGTGTAATGTGCAGTCAACCATATTCTTTCTAATAGCTGTCAGCCTGTCCCCCAGCATTTACTTCCTTGGAATATTGCATATTGTCCATCCATCAGATACTCGAGCTTATACAACATAAAAATCTAGTGTCACTACATTTCTGTTATTAAAAATGTGTTTACTCCTGTTTATAATCAAATCTCCACCCAACACCATATCCTGATCTTTCATCGCTGGCTGCATTAAAATACACTTTCAGAAGTAAAGTTCCTTAGTGAGCATAGAGACCACGCAGGGAATCTGCTTCTTCTCACTGAAGCGTGGATCATCCGACTGGGATTCAAAATTCGTGGCAACCACATAGTTGACCCTTGTGAGGATCTGCATGATCTCAAGTTGTTTTCCATGCTCATTTAGCACAGAGCACAAAGACTGCACAAACCAGGAGCCTCTTCCAGGATTTCTCCAGGAGTAATAACCTTACAGGAAAGACAAGTAAGAAAGTACAGGGGATTATTTTTGCTCTTTTGTGTGAAAGATTCTGGGCAAAGATTAAATATGCATACAAAGGAAGCTTAACTCTTATCACTTGTGTAACATACCCTACTTCATTAGAGTTGAGAATAATGTGTATTAACTCTCCAAACCTCACACTACTAAAGTACCATTCTACATTTTGGCATTTGGGAAACTGTGCGAAGCAAGATTTCACGGGTTTCCTCTCTAAGAATAAGTTTTGTGCTGTAACAGTTCCTCTTCCTGCCTTCATCACATCTTCAACACACTTACTGAACTAGGACATGGAAGGGCAGGATTCCGAGAAAACAGTGTTGCCTTTGCCGTCTGCCATCTCCCATTCGCTGTGCAGCCAGTGTCAAAGGGGTGGACACAACACACCGGCCCAATGTACACTGGGCCTTTGTGTTTTGTCCATAAGTGCACAATGTGTCATCAATGAGGGTCCATCTACAATCCAAGCAGCACGGATGACTGGCTTCTATCTCCACCCTGACCCTCTTTTCTTTACCTGGCACTGTGGAATACGCAAACAGGAAATCTGCTTCTACTGGGATTTTGTATCTCGGGTTGGCATCTGTTTCCAGAGTGTCATTTGCAGGTCCAGAGTCAGTTTGTATACCTTCATCAAATTCAGAGCCTCTGCATGCCTGAAAGCAGAGAAGACAAATAGAATTTGTCCAATAAGGAGAAAAAAGGTGTTATAACAATAAGCATTCATCAATACTTTTAACAGATTTAGTTTTAAGCTTTTACAGAAGCAGAAATGCAATTCTGCGGGATACCTAATTGTTCAGCGATAAAGTTACTAGCTTAACCATTTTAAAATACACATCCCATACAGTAAAGGGAGGTAAAGGTGTTGAGGCTCAGTTGTTTGTCAGAGCGCCAGGGCAGCATTAGTTTATTCTAACCATGATTAATCTTACTAGTCTAGAGTCATTCTCAGAACTCAATTATTACATAATGCCTCGTGCAGCGGGACTTCTGGCCATTTTCTTTACAGCAGATTACACATTGTCACTGGTTCCTGACATGCACTGCTGAAGCACTGCATTTCTTAAAATCGCATCCTGAGATCATCTAGTCCCATCCCCCCCTTCTCAACCAGGGACAGCTACAGCTGTCCAAGTGCATGTACAGTTGGGTTTGGAATACCTCCACAGGTGGAGACTCTACAGCATGGGCAACTAGTTCTAGCATTTGACCACCCACTTCAAGTATATTGCGTTTTTAATATTCTTCCATTCATTTTTTTTTATTCTTAATTTTCTCCTAATCATGGGTTTAGCTAAAGGTCACACTGGGACAACAGTCCAGGTTATTAAGTTTCAGCTCGTGATCAGTAGCTTTGACTGACAGCTCTTGCAAAAGAATAACAGTCTGACTGGCTTATGTAACAGGGTTGGTTGCCTTCATTAAGATAATTTTAAAGGCTATGAAGTAATCATTACAAACTTATAATTAAAAGAAACATCATTTTAGTAGTATGAAGAGTCTAAAACAGACACAGTTTTCACTTTGAGGTTGAGGATTAATTGATGGAACAGCTTAAGGAAAACCACAGCTGCTGCAAGCCCCATACATAGACAATACTATGATAAAAAAGAGACTTCATCCCTGTCAGTCAATAGTTTGAAACAGCGGTCTTTGCAAGTTTAACTAATATGCAATTATTATATGATAATTTAAAAATGCAATATAAATTTTTTAGGCTACTGAGGAAGGGAAAAAATATTTCTTTTAGCAGAATTCAGTAATTTGTAGAGGCAACCGTAATTCAAAGAGACATGGACAGTATTACTGCTACTGATAATCATGTACTCTCTCTGCACAAGAGGAGTTTATCTTTCTGCTTTGAAGTTCATATATTTCCAAGAGAAACCATGTACAAAATTACAGTGATAATGTTCTTTACATCTGTGAATCTTGTATATAAATTACCTTTGAAAAACAAACAAGTCACCCATAGACAACTTCTCTCAACACATTTTTTTCCCAACACCTCCAGCAACGTTCTGTAAATTAACCTACAGGGCTCTTCTAGAGCAGACAACCAACAGAACATGTTTTTCCCACTGCAGCAGTAGGATACTATATTTACCTTGGGGCTATTACCTGAATGAAGAATAATTTGGGTTTGCCTATAAGGCTTTTACACTTGTCTCCTCTGAACAGCGCAGTCAAACTCTTGATAGCCATGGGTCCATCGGTGCCATAGATGAGTCCTTCCTCCCCGTGGCTCAGAAGGATACAGGCAAAACAAGCGGCATCACTGTGATTCTCCTCAGCAGCTACAAATCAAATACTTCTTAGTCAAAAGGCAGCAACATTTTAAACGACAATTATATTTAGCAAACACATTTTTTTGAGACTAAGTATACATTGGGCCTCTACTGGAAGGCAGGGGAAGGAGTGGATAAAGATGACACAACCCAGTTTTTACAATGTGATGAGTACTCTGAATACAAGGATACATCCTTTACTTGACTCTGAGTCTAGCCCACCGGAATCAACAGGCTGGATTCATTATCTAATATGACAAGGTTCTTCATCTAACACCCAGGACAGGTCCTTCACAAGAATACTGTGCACTTTTGAATTGATGTTGGAGGAAGAGGTAGGGAATTAAGCCTAATCTCTTCAGAAACAAAATCCTTCTATACAGAAAATTTTATGTGTGGGGCTTAAGCAATCTGTTCTACTGCAACCTTCTTTGAGCAGGCAGTAGATTCAGTGACTTCCAGAGGTCTTTTCCACCCTAGATTATTCTATGATTCTAAATTTTTACCTTGCTTCAGTAATTTCTCCATGTCATCACGGCTTTGGTCATGGTACGTAGAAACCTCAAAACCTAAGTTTTTAAAACTCTTAGCCAGGTCTTCAGCATCTTTATCAGTGCCATTGCGCGTACCCATTCCTGCCGGAAAACAAAGAATATGGTTGACTGCACATTACACAACTCAGAACAATTCACGTGTTCAAAGGTAAATTTTTAGGTTTATAACTGGTAAACCTAAACAATGTCGTGGTGACATGTTTTTAAAACAATCCTCTAACAGCAAGGAGAACAGATTGTGAGACTTTAAAAATAATGCAAGGTTCAATGTAAACACACATCTTATCCTGAAAAATGCTGGCATGCCTGCAGCACCTTGCAACATAGACCTCTGTAGATGATTCATCTCCTTCTGGTTATGCAGTGTACCACAGGCACACAGCACCCCATGGAAAAACTGTTGAAAAGAGTCCCTATGATGCTCAATAAAAACAACTGATATACAGTTGTTTATTTGTTCTCTTTGCAGAAAACAAATCGGTGTGTTTGCCAAGTGTATAGGAAAAATCCTATAAAGTTGACTGTAACACAAGTATCTGTCCACTTTGAAACCACATGTGGTCTGAAAAGTTAAATGCAGGAGTGTGAACAGAGCACAGCTACAGCTATTAGCTTTTGTAGCTCATAGCTGTAGCTCTCAGGGACTGAGAATTTATAACATGGGTTGCAGATGCCAAAGTTCAAATTTTAACAAGAGAGTCTTAAACTCTGGGATAAAGGTTTAGTTTGAAGTTGGTAGAGCAAGGAGACATGGTCTTTGAAACATATACTGCAAGGAAGTTAAAAAAAGCTACTCTAAGTTTTAAAGAACAGGAAAAGTTTTAGGATCGATTATTTATCAGAAAGGGTAAATAAATTAATTAAAATTCCATGTCCTAAAACTAAAATGATTACGCTTTTTAATGAGTACCTTCAAAGGAAGAACATTACCTGTTTTGTCCTCAAAATTTTTGTTGTTTATAATTATACATTTACCAACTTTCTTGTAGTCCATATTATACTGGAATGTGGGTGTAACAATTCGGTATTGATTACTGAGGGAGGGCTTTGGCTGCTCTTCTTCTCCATTCTTCTTTTTTCTAGGTGAACCAAATGAAATTATTGTTAGTGACCAGTCACATGCAAGGCCTATTTATCGTAATTCAAACCATTCGTGCAGCCCTACCCAGTGTTTTTCCTTCTCTAATGTTTGTTTTCTTCCTTCAAGGCACAAAGATCTTGTGATTTCCATGAAGTGATTACTGTGTGTGGTTGGATTCTGCTGAGGAAAAAAACTCTAGAGGGGACTACAGCCAGCAGCAGGAGACGCAGATCCTGACCCACAGATGAAACAAATGGCCTAAACATGAAGTCAGGCTGGCAATATCCTTCTGCAAACTGTTTCTGGACATGTTTTTACTTTTAGTACAAGTAATTAATGAAGGGACAAACAGATTTCCCGTACCAACTATTCCAAGCACATAAAGATATGCCATTTACTCAAAGGTATGGTGAGATTTGTTTACTCAGTCACCATCATCCCTAAATTCTCAAGATTAAGACTAAGCAGTAGGTAGTTTCTACTGATAAAGGCTGTAAATGTGAGCAAGTCATGTGTTAATTTAGTTTGCCAAATAGCATTCTGAACTCATGCAAAACCTAAGCACATTTTAATGTAATCATCAATACCTGAAATTCACTTCAAATAACACCCATGAAAAACCATCCCAAGCCAAAATGGATTATATTACCGGGTTATATTAATAAATATTCTCTGGTTATATGACTGTGTACTGACTCTTCTGCTGTGTACAGGAGTCTTAAGATTGGGTTACAAAGAGATGCAAAGGGATAGCGCAGACATTGGTCACCAATTCATTCTAAATGAAGTAATAAATTCAAATAAATGAGAGCCAGCATGCATGTCTGATGTATAAGCATGAGGAACTCGGCAGCACTTGCTTTTAGAAGTGGACTTTTTGGTCCAAGCAGGTGGCTTCACCTGCAGTTGTTGGTACAATCTCCTCAAGCAGAACTGTAGCCAGTGAGAGCCTATAAAGGGTCTGATTCAACCTCAGAATTATAAGCAACCTTTGGAGCAAGCCCAGTTAGAAAGAATGCTCAGAAAAGGGCAGGAGAAGTTACTGGTATCTCTCTTATTTGGTCCAGTACCCTGCTTCCAATACTATTTATTGCTGATGGCTCAGAGAAAAATACAACCTACTTTCACAGCTCAAAGAACTGTGTAATACAGTTGGTTTTAACAAAATCAGACTTTTTCCATAATTTCAATTAATTTAGGTACTTTCACTCTTCTAACTCTGACATCTTTCTAAAGAATTATGAAGCTCTTTACTTCAATAATAGTCTACAGACATGGGATTGCTGTAAATCAATTAGATGCTGATTAGGTAAACTATTTTCTTACCTGCCTGATTTAAGAATTGTTGTCTTTTAGCTTTAACTGTATTTTTTTATTACTAATGGACAAGACTAATTGGAATCTATAACAATCCTTCTTTAAATGATTCATCATGTATAAATGGTATTGCAATTCAATTTTAAAACAGCTTCCTCTTATGTTTGAATGTTGTCATGTTCTGTTATACAGGGCCAAATTAAATAGCTGCAGCTGGCACTCTTTTTACATGTGACCATCCTAGTATCATCTTCTCTTTTAGACTTCTCTGACAGACTACAAAACAAGATATTGAATCATATCGACTAGAGGATTTTGTCTGATACCCCGGAAACACAGGGTATTTTTCTTACAAATTGCAAGTATTGGTATTCTCCTTGCACACTGCTTCTTGAGGGCTCTGGGAGCAATAATTAAATATGCTTTGGCTCAAGAAAAGATTTTAACCATTTTAAAGAATTATTCAGAGCTATATGATGCTAATATTACATCTGGCTTTCAAAGAGATCTTGGATTCTTATTTTAATGTAAAATTCCCCCAGCCCTTCATCATCAGACAGCACTCTGGCAAATAGAGAAAAAGAAATTTCAAAACAATAAATAAGCACTCAGGTCAATGAAGAGGCATTTTGCTCAGTCCACAAATTCAAGCTTCTACAAATTTATCTGGCTTCATTGATTTCCTGAAAAAGCTGTATGACTAACAGTGGCTGTAAAAACACAAAAGGATATTTTCAAGGGGATTGTACACACATTTCTGTTTATGTCCAACCCATGAACAGCTGTGAACACTCAGGACAGATCCACATGAGCAGTACAGTATCATGTTTGCACTGCCTGCTCTCCTAAGATGCTGGAAGCAGTCTAATTCTAGTCCAGAAATCAGGCAGCCACATTACCCCACAAAAAGCCTCACCGAAAACAGCAGCTGGGGTCAAGTGGCGTAATAACATGGTCACACAACTTCTCTGAAACCACTCCACTACTGAGTTCAACAGTTTGCACTCATTCATGCAGAAATACTCGTGAGTGTAAGGGCTGTAGCTACTACTGCAGGTATTCCCAGAGGCAGGCCAGAAGCTGTGTGCTGGGCAGTGTCAAATGTCACAGACAAGCCCTGGCAGCACAGTAGCCCACACAACTCTCATTTCCCCATTCCTTTACAGAGGCTATTGTGGCTTTGTCCTAATGATTCCTCCCAAGCTGAACAGGTTAATGAGATACTAAGAAACCACAGCATGCTTTGTGGGGTTATGCCTATCATTTCTTTACTGGCAGGCAACAAAAAGTTCCAGAAATCTTTTGGTATCAGTCCAAAGTGAATGAGTAAGGAAGCAAAGGTTGTGGAGCGTACTTATCCTGGGCCTCCAGTCCAGACAGAAATTCTTTTTTGAAGATTCTGTTTCCTGTGCCAACATAATGCAATATGGGAATTGCCTGACTGGAATAAACTGACTGTATAATGTCCACCTCTTCAGTTTCAATAAGCTAAATCAGACCTTGTAAATAATGAGTCCTTGAGGGAAATGCTCTGTCAGTGACAGGCTGGCTTATGACTGAAAGCCTAAAGCCTTTGTTTTCTAAACTTTGAACTAGACACCTGTTAATATAAATGTTTACCGCTGTTGTTCTTACTAAGCTTTCTAATCACCATATTTTCTGAAAGGGTTTCCATAGGTTAGTCATGCGCTGTCATAAAATGTCTTAAACTATGTGACCTCAGTTTTATTTCATTCTGCTTCTCTGACACCCACTGTCTTTAATTTCCCTCTTTTGGGAAATAAAAATTTGAATTTCATGACTGTTAACTCATTCTTCAGCTCCTAATTACAACTGTGCCTTAACTCCTCACTCTGCTAGTCGTCACTGATCCTTCCCTTAGACAGAAATATTTTTCCTATCAGTGCTGTCATATATTTCATGTCCTCCCCCTTCGGTCAAGAGTTCAGCAGAAGTGAAACTCCACTCTGGCACTCTCATAGAGCTTGCACATTTTCACCCTTACAGTGTCTCTAAATCCAGGCCTTAGGCTTGACAACAGGATGTCTGGGAATGTGATTTCATCAAGTCGAGACTCAATCAGTGTCAACCCTATGAAAATTATTATTATTATCAACCTCTCACTTTTCAAATACAAAAGTAAAGTTATCAATATCATTTATCATTTCATTATTGAACTTTTAAATAGTAGCAGTCAAATTTCTTATCAGCATGAGTGGCTAAAATTCTGTCACAGTCCCTGGAGATACATCACTTGCACCTGTAGTGGACTTGATTGTCTACAGGACTGCTATCTATCACAACAAATTTTCTTTTTTCTTCTACTTTGGGTAAATCATGATTTCATTATGAGTCAAGATTTAAGGATAAAAATACCACTGATAACATTTAACTATACCTAAAGATTATTTAGAAAAAATAAAACATAAAATAAAGCGGTGTGTCTTAGCAGAAGAGATTTTCTCTCCTTTGGCTTCCTTTCTACTGGTACCTTACTGCAATTCTGGTTTGCTGCAACTACATGGATTCCCCTTGGAAGAGTACCAGCATAATGTAGGGAAAGTTCTCAAGAGAAGGGTGGAAAAAAGGGAAACATTAGGAAAAGAGTGCAACCTCTAGGGTAGATACTGCAACACCAATTCATTCAATTAACCTCAACATTAACAATCATTAAGAAGATGATAATAACTGACAGACAATAGAGCTCTTTTAAAAAATGAGCTGCTTGGCCTTAAAAGCTGCTTAGTACACAGAAGAAACAGCTCTCCTTGAAAAAGAACAGTCACTTAAATAGCCTTTCAGGTAGAGGTTTAGATGAACAAAGAGAAATTTCACAATCATTACTGCTCCATTACAGAATGGGAGTACTTTCCTTTTTTTTGTGGTTGGTTTTTTTTTTTTCCCTGTTTGTTTGATTTTCTAAGAGGAAGTTAATGTGTTAATCAAAATGAATTCTAAAACTGATATTACAGAAGGATATCCAGGCTTTGAAATCCTTCTCTCCCAGGAAAGCTAGGGACTTTTCTTGCTGTGCTGAAAAATGTAAGCAGATAACAAAAATTCTACAGTTATGATACTATTCAATCTAAGGAAGTTGACTTTCAGAGATGGGTGGAAAAGGCTGTGCTGCCTCCATTCATTTTTATTTCCAGTACACTGACACAAAAGAAGAGAACTTCGTCTTACTCTGCTCTATGCAGTTCAGTAAATTTGGGTTTTATTTGATAAGGAATATCTCAAAACATTATGATAGTTTTTACTCTGTCCTTAATACAATATGCAATCATATATAATCTTTGAATGACTTGGTAACAGGCTCCTTTTAAAAAGAAAATTTGCCTTTAAAAATATGGTGTCTTTGCAAAACTCATAATTTCAGGATCCCTTCTGGAGTCCAAATTTTGCTTTTTGGCATCAGAGAATAGTCCTATTCCAGTTTCTGTCACACTGCCAGCCTTTCTGTTGAGTCCAGGCAAGATTACAGCAGCGGTACAGTGACACAGTGCACAGGACAAATATTCTCAGGTAATCCATCAACATCCACTAGGACTTTCATACACTTCTTGTTGTGAGATGCAAGGTATATTAAAACTGCAATGCTCTTTACTCTGTTACAAACAACCCAGATGTTTCTCCTGTGATTTTTACATTTGGGGACCTCTTTACAGGCTTCACTTAAGTAAATTCCTCATCAAGTTACAATATTGGTGAGTGAGTGTATGGGACAACACATTAGTTTTAAGATTTCTGAAGAAACCTACGTAGCCCATATTGCTGATTTATTTTTATGCAGTTTGTGTGGCTCTAAGCTGCTCTTTCTGTCTAAAAAAACCCCACTCATTCCAGTGTTGCACACAGAGTATAAATTATGTTTGTGACTACTGCTCATCACAAGTGCTGTTTGCTGGGAAGAAATCATGGATTGGACTTATTTACTTAAATAGATAGTTAAAGGATAGACAGAAAACAAAGAAGATGCAAAGAGGAATGTGTTTGAATTCACAAAGCATCACTAAATTATGTGTAGTAAAACTGAGTGTGCTGGAAACCAATTTAAAGCTATTCTTAAAGAAAAAAAACAGAATTCATAAGTCAGACAAATATTTTCAATATTTCAATATATTCAACATTTTGTTCTACTTTCTATCTTAGCCTCAACAATTAGTGGCCTATTTGTATGTTTGATGCTTTTGCATAATCATGCATTAGTATGTCTTACTTCTACATAACCTTCTCTCCAAACCACAAGCTTTAGTACTTTTATCCAGATTTAATACTTTTATTCAGTCTAACTTCACTGTATTTAGTACACCCCTAATTACTCTGCATTCTCCCCTCCTTGATTCTTTTTTAAATCTTGAAACCTATTGATAATAACAAGCAAAAGACAACTTGTTAAACCTGAATAGAGCTTTTTAGATCTTAAGTCCTTTAAGGTAGACTCTTTGTTCTTTGTCAGATCCGTTTTGGTAGTGTCACACAGATTTAGAGCTGCAAGCAAATAATAGATTATCCTGTTGCCTTTTCCTGTTAATATTGCATCAGGTTGGCAGCAGCAACATTTCTGGACAAGAAGAATGTGTCGCTACTTGAACTGTCTTTTATAAAAAAAAATATTCCTTTACTATCAAAAACCAGAAGGCATAAATTATATGGCATAAAGACTAAACCACAAGTCTAGACCAAACACCAAAACTGTACTACAGTGCATTTGAAGGTGTGAGAGACTGAGAAGGCACACTAAAAAGGCAACGTGCTGGAACACTAAAGCCTATGGCAAACACTGAGGAGCCACTGCAAAAGACACTGGCATTTCAGAGACCTCAGTTCTGTTTCCAATCTGTCACATACTATGGCCTCACAAACCTTTTCTCCTGAATATACTCATATGACAGGTGCAATTTCCATCTTTTCTCAGACAGATAACACTTTAACAGAGGCTCTTCTGAAAAACAGCTCAATAGCTGAAACAAAAGTTTCCCAAGGAAAAAGAGACTACACCAATTATGTAGGAGGAAGTTCAAGTGAGTATTGCATACTTTTCATTTCCCTAATGAAAGCTATTAGCAAGTGACTACTGAATTTGATAGATGGGCACCAACAAAATACCCACTCCCTAGAAGGCTTTTTCTGAAATATATTCCAGATTGATGTCAAAAAGAGAATTTTAGAAATTTCTAATATTAAATCAATGTAATTGTTTCAATGCAACAGAAAGTCTCCATTTAGAAGAAAGAAGAAAAGTGGTTGTACAAAACTGCACATGAAAGTTCCTCAATAACATCTAAACATTACTTCACCTATTTTTGCTTACTATGGCAGGCAGATGTCTCACACAAAAGGCATGAAAACCGACAGCTGTGATTTAGAATAGCACATAAACGTAAACAGCACAATACCACACACACAGAGAACATTAAAACACAAAAACCAGGTCCTAGATTTCTGTTCCCTCTCTTAGCCTTGTTTTGCCTGCTAAAGAAATTTAAAATTACAGTGAAACATACTAAACTGGTAATACTGGAGTCTGAGATTCATATTTATCAGTGACATATAAAGTCTGTGCAGCCCTTGCATATTTATGCGCTATTCTGGTGAAACTCCTAACCTTTGAGAGTTAGTTTGGGGAAGGGGTAGGATAAAGGGAAATGGCCAGTGTGCTTACTGAACACCACAGCCCCCGATGAACACACTCCACTCTCCTCCTGGGAGCAGGCCTACTGAAAGCAACAGGGCTACTCAGGCAATAAAAAAATGACTGTCTGTACATGTCCTCGAAAACAAGGCCATAAGAATTATTTACCCTTCAGCTTCTATTTGAAAAGCCTTTTGCTTGAATGAACCTGAAGCTAGGAAGCTACTGGGGCAGCACCTCTTGTTCCTTTGGAAACCCATGTCCTAGGCTCTTCTAATAATTGTAAACACAGTAATTTTGAACAATATATTGCCGTAGCAGTCTTGAAAGAAAGGAGTTATTTAAACCATGAGACTATTTCCTTGAACTTACAAAGATAATAATAGAGATGGGATGGACCTGAGCTATCATTAATAAATTCTTTGCCCAAGACTGCACTGAGTTCACTTGTCCAATAAAACCATAACATATTGAAAACCTACTTTTGTTCTTGTTACGACATATGTAGCAGTACCATTACAGATTTCACAGAGAATCTGCAAAATAAAACATTTTAATTTATTTAAAGAAATCCTGGCATTACCCTAAGTTTCCTGTAGCATGCTGTATCATCTCCAAAGTAGAACACAAAATATATTTTTTAAGTCTATATGCTAGCTATGCTTTGCCCTATTAAATTCATGAAAAGCATTAAACCAACCAAAATGCTCAAATAGGGGGGATATGTTCTATTATCCACTAAGACTCCACTGATTGTGCTCTGGATGGAGAACTGAATGTAAATCGTTCTTCCATTCTTGAGTACCATTGGGAAAGTAACTCCATATCTCTGGGTCTTAGTTTTCCCACTAAAAAATGGAGCCTAAAAAAACTTATTTTATAAAGCAATTTAAGATAATATGGCTTCTTTCCAGGGGGAAAATACTTTCCTGGGAGGAGTGGCTGGCACCCCAGAGAGCTGTGCAGCCTTTAAGAAGGACCTTGAGAGGTTGGAGGGATGGGCAGAGAAGAACTGTATGAAACTGAAAAAAAGAGTCCAGCACCTGGGGAAGAATAACCTCATGGACCAGCACAGACTGGGGGTGACCTGAAAGGACCTGGGGTTCCTGGTGCACAACAAGCTGTCCCTGAGCCAGCAGTGTGAACTTGTGGCCAAGAAGGCCAATGGTGTCCTGGGGTGCAATAGGAAGAACATTGCCAGCAGGACAGGGAGACGATCCTGCCCCTCGGGTCAGCCCTAGTGAGGCCACATCAGGAGTGCTGTGTCCAGTTCTGGGTTCCTCAGTACAAGAGAGATGTGGAGCTACTGAAGCGGGTCCAGCGGAGTGTGGCAAAGGTGACTACGGGACTGGAGCACCTCTCTTACGAGGAAAGGCTGGGAAAGGTGGGTCTGTCTGGCTTCAAGAAGAGATGAGTTGGAGGGGACCTCAACAATGTCTGTCAGTATCTGCAGGGAGGGGTCAGAGGATGGATCCAGGCCCTGCTCAGAGGTGCCCACCAATAGGACAAGAGGCAATGAGCAGAAACTGATGCATAGGAAGTTCCACTTGAACGTGAGGAAGAACTTTACTGTGTCGGTGACTGTGCATCAGAACAGGCTGCCCAGAGAGGTTGCGGAGTCTCCCTCACTGGACATATTCAAGAACTGTCTGGACACAATCCTGTATAACATGCTCTAGCATAACTCTGCCTGAACAGACAGGTTGGACCAGATGACCCACTGTGGTCCCTTCCAATCTTACCCATTCTGTGATTCTGTACAGTAAACTAGAAAATAAATTTAAACCCCACTATTTTGTACACCTCTACAACGTTTACGTCCAGTGTTCGAGTTAGCTTACTGACACATGTCTCCTCGAAAAAAATACGTGTGAAACAAAGGCATTCTTATTGTCCACTGTGGAGATTTACAGTGGATCTCGGTTCAGAAACAAATTCCTGTCTTTGACTCCTGCACATTGACTTCCCTGATGAGAGAAAACCGCACATGATTATTTAGCATCAACTGCAAGAATGACAGGGCAGCAGTTCACAGAAGATGGCATTTCCCCAAAGTATCTGACAGCCCCAAAGGTCTCTGGGACCTTGGCTTAACAGGCAAGCTACCACAGCTCATCACATGGCAGCTACTCAGCTGAACTACAGCAACGGCTGTTTGTACATTCCTTTGAAACCACAATCTGAAGTGTATCAGCTTGAATCCCAACAAGGCCTCCCCTACCACAAAGACATACAACTGCAACAGCCTCAGCTGTGAACAGAACGCACTAGTGAGCTGCAATAGTAGTGCTAATTGCAGTAACTGACTCACCTGAGTGTGAGCACACTTTTCATTTGATCCTTTGCAAAGCAAGCCACAAACAAAAAATTCAGTAGTTTCTACAAATCTGCAGCTTCTGTTTAATGTGCAGAATATCTTTTAGATTTATACCCAATCTTTTTTAAAAAAAATCTATTTATGGATTAATTTATTAATTCTTTGCTCAGAAAAAGGGCCTCCTATCTTCTGATCTTCCATCACTTACACCTTCATATAGCACACTATATATTTGTATAGTACAAGCAAATTATCTTTCAACTTTAGTTAGAGGAACTAAATATATTTTAAATCCCTCATTAGAAGACATTTTTCAGACCCTCTTGTAGCTTTTTGTCCCATTACAGTTTCAGATCCACCTCCATTTAGGAGGGAGATTCTTCTCTAAGAACCTGGAAAACAGAGAACATGTAACAAAAAGAGTCGAGCTGTTTGAAAGAACAAGGCTCAAACCACAACCTCTGGCATACTTTGTAAATATCTTTTGGAGCCCTGATAGTTACATCTAAATATGTCTTCCCCTCCTTTTGATTATGTGCTAGTGATGGCCTCAATATAATTCAAATCAAAACCATGGCTGCAATTTTATTTCTTATATACAAATGAAGCAGACTAAGTTCACTGGGACTAAGACAGCTTCACTTTGTACAAAAAGTTTCAACACAGACTTACGTCTAATATTGTCCAACTTCTCAACAGTCAAAAAGACAGAAAAGTTAAACAAAAAAGAAAAGAAAAAGGTAGCAGTGCCCTAGTCTTTGTACACTTAATATTTTAAGGATCACTTACAACCTACATGACAATTTTGTGGTGTAATGCCTGCAAAACAAAGTAAATTCTAAACTCTCAATCATCACATTGTAATCCAGATTCAGCTTCCCAATCAGTTGCATGATATCTGCTGTGTAGGCCTCACAATACCGTATCCAACATAACAGTCAAATAACACTCAAAAGATAACTTTTTACAAGTAAAGAATTTTGCTTGCTGAAAGGCTTTCTGCTCATTTCTAGAAAACCTGCACGTACATGGGAGTTCCAGAAACTGAAATCTTGCATGCTCATATTCTAGGCAGTGTAATGCACATAGGCAACTGACAACTATGTGCAAAAAAGAAGAAGAAGCTTCTCTTAGCTATCATAGGTATTAAGAGCAGTTAACAGGTATATATGGATTGCTTGGAAAATGACTCAAAATAAACCAAGCTCTTCAAACACTCTTTCTGAGAGAACATTCTGGGCAGGATTATCAATTGCAAACTGCCAGTGGAGTTACAATTAGCTTGCTATAAGCACTGAAACTAAACTCTTCTAGAGTATCAATTCACGAGATTTCCAAACAGGTGGCAGAGAAGGAAGGAGACGAATAACATTCTACAGTACCTTGGCTCATCATCAAATGGTACTCCACACTGCATCTGAAAACAGCTTCAGCTTGTGCCCCGGAGCAAGTCTAATGTTCTTTGCTAATGCTAGGAGCCCACCATGCTCAGGGTTACATTGCAGAGTGGAACTGGGTGCTCTGTGTGCTCAGGCCCAAAGATTCGCATGTGTCAGCAGTGGGTCACGCTGGACTGTTCTGTGGGGCTATTCAAAGCCCTGTAGCCATCACCCTGCAGGCTGAGGTCATGCAGGCCTGAGCTACCTTTGCTGACAGGCGGAAAACACGCTCCCATCGCCCTGATTCTATCCCTGCTCCTAAACAAGAGTAGAGGAAAACAGAGCAGATTTTGAGATGGAGGTGGGACAGCAGACTTCCCTTTGTGATACGTCTTTCTTCCTTCTGATCCACCATTACTACAATATTTACTCAATGAATATTTCTAAGAAAATAACGCAAATTAACTTGCGTAGTTCACAAAACCTCTATGTACTTTAATTCATAGAACTACTTCCTAAATATTTGCCCTTAAACAGTTTTGGTTTATTATAAATTTGGCTTAAATTTGTTTGGATTGCTTTGAAAGCTTAAACGTGACACTACATAATAGATGTCCTCCAAATGTTGTATGATACAGCCCAGAGTTTGTTGTACCGAAGGAAATAAATTACTACATTAAAAAGTAATTTGGATACTTGACAGATACTGTTCCTGGATAACCCAGTGTTTGCTGTTCTTCACAATACAAAATCTCTAAGGAGACTAGAAACAAATCTTGACTGTGGATTATTGAATTCTTATAATTTAGACTAGATACTATTTCAAGGTACTTGGGCATTTCCTATATGGTACATCCAGTAAGTGTCCAAGGGAAAGTACAAGTACTGACCACAATTTCCACTCATTATTAAATACTCCTCCAGTGTTCCCAGAAGTTGAATTCCAGATCTAACAAACACTGCATTAACAAAAAAAAAAACCAAACCAAAAAAACCCTGGTTTGACTTAAAAGAGAGCAATAAAAATGAAACATCCCTTTGTTCCATGTTACAGTCTCTTTGTAGGAGACTTACTGTCTTTGTAGGAACAGTCTATAGATTACTTCTGAAATTTTATGGTCAGTGCTTTAGGGTGAACATAAAATACACATATTTAGCTTTTGATAAGCAGAACCAACAAACACCAAACAAAATTATATTATGGTAGATTTTGGAGTTATGACAATTAAAGGAAAGATCATCACCCTTTTACAGGACAGACTAAGGCACAGAGTGATTTACTTAGAGACATAAAGGAATCATGAGGCTGAAACAGGAGGTCAGTTCAGACATATGAGCTGCAGCCCAGAGCATAACTTCAGATAATGATTCATCAGCTGTTATTTGTTTTAAAGTAACTTGCTATTTTTAGTCTATCTAAGGATAAAAGAGATACTTTTCTAAGCAATATTTACTTTGAGAGGTCTGTAATATTCAAACACCAAAAAACCCATAACAGAACTGCATTTTTAATTTTAAAACTGTGAAAGTTATGATAAAAAAGATGAGCTATAATTCAAGGAATCATCTGTATTTGAACACACTAATTTTAAGGCAGGAACAGCTGATACTCATGCTGTGGAGGCCAATACATAAGCAGACAGTGCTAGCAGTAGCACCTTTTCTATAAACCAAGCAATTAATTTGTAAGATCAGTGTGTTGGGTTTATTTCTCATTATCCTACTCTGATTTGATTGGTAGTAAATTAAACTAATTTCCCAAGTCAAGTCTGTTTTGCCCAAGATGCTAATTGCTGAGTGGTCTCTCCCCATCCTTATTTTGACTTGCGAGTCTTTTACTGTATTTTCTCTCCCCTGTTCAACTGAGGTGGGGGGTGATGAAGTGGCTTTGGTGGGTACCTGGGGTCCAGTCAGGATAAACCCACCACAGATCAGGCCCATGGTTTTCAAATGGTCCAAAAAATAAAAAATGGACAACTCTGGAAAACATATGCACCTGCAGCACTCTGAAGCTGTTCTTTGTAAAGTTCTACCTGCAAAACAGTTTCTTTTACAAATCACATAAAAATAAGCTGTTTGTAATTAAAAGTGGATGGAAAATAGCTCCCCAAAAGAGCGAGGAACAACAGAAGAGCAGAGCTGAAAAAAAGACAACTGTCCACACCTGTTACAACTCCAAAGCTGAGGTTCAGCTGATGTTGAATGTCAAAAATGAATATTTATTCTTTGAAGGATGAGGCTATTTATTTTGAGAAATATGGCTATACTGAGACAAGGGCCATGAAGTTAAAACAGAAAGATGCAGTAACATCTCTGCTTCCCCACTTTGATGCCCTGTGACCCAAATAAACACTGGACACATGAAAAGAAAACTAATATATCCATGAAGCTTTTTCATCTAAATACTAGTTTACAAACCCGGTAGATATTATAACACTATAACAATCACAAGAATTGAACTACAGAAGGCAAGACGCACACTGACGTTTCCAGGAGACTTTCAGATTAAGCAAAACGAAAAGCTTGAAGTGTTAAACAGCTGAAGTGCTCTTGGTGACTACAGGGCCGTGTAACAAGCCTCTCAAAATCCTCAGTGGGATTTTCTTATAGTATTTCACATGCCTCCGTTAAGGGCATTACAAAATCTCACGGTTTCAGTTGTAACTAAATAAGTTACAATTAAGACTTCTAAAATATATATTTAAATTATGTTTTCTGTTTCCGGATGAGAAGGGAAATACTGATTGTAACACCAGACAGTAGGGCTGGAGTAGATAAAAGTAACCAGTGGACATATGGTTCTATACAATTACATTAGAAAAAACCTGGTACCTTGATACTATTCATAACCACCCTCTTCTGCCCTATGTTTTGTCAGTGAAGCCCATAAACAGTCAGGATTATTGACAGTGCAAGTGAAAGTCTACCAAGCCTTGAAAATTTTCAGATGCAGCTTTTTTTTTTTTAAAAAAAAACAACTTTGATTAGGATTAAGAGAAACCTTAGCTCTACTTAACACAGTGGAACCGCAATTTTATTCCATTTCGTGTTACATTATGTTTCCTGGATGCTAAAGTAGGTTTGCTGGTATCAATCTCCCTAACAGGGTTGCCCAATAAAACTCAAAAGATACTAAGTGGAAGATATTAAAACACCCTGTGAAGAAGTGAGACTGTTTGTACAGCCTTGAAAGTGTAACAGGAGCACACACAGCACAGAAAACAAAAATTTCTATGGGAATGATTCTATTAGTTTCTAACTATTACATAAAAAAATAATATACAGTTTTGAAATCCTCAGCTTAATTTTTGTTTAACCGTGTTTTAAACTTCTGTTGTGCACAGACTTGCCAGAGTGTATCCTGCTATTTCTGCTTTCTGAAACATAACGTTTTGCTCAACTGCAATGCATCCTAATTTTTGTTCACTCTTTGCAGCAAAGAAAATTGATGCCCTCCTGCCATCTAGTGGCCAAAGAAACTCGGCACCAAACACCGCTGGCAGATGTTAATCCGAAATTTTTTCCAGCTCTTTTCCCCACCAAACAGTTTTTCCTCTCCAACATTAATTAAGTATTAGCACTTTTTCAAAGAGAAGGAAATACATGGAAGATAACTCCCCTAAACTGTTGAGCAGCCAGAAGAACCTGCCTCCCCTGGCATGTTCTGTGGTAAAGGAGGCTCACAGACTTCTCAGAAAGACATACTGCAGTGAACAAGATTTTATTTCTATTTACTGCTCTTGCAAGATAGAACTCCAGTCACAGCTGGAGAGTGGCAAACTGAAGCTGCGAAGCTACTGGAAACAGCTGGTCTTTCTGCACAGCTTTGAATTCAGTTTCTCACCACTCTGTTCTCTCAAGTTAAAACTGATGAGCTTATTTAACAATGCAAGTTACTTGTTTTCTTATTGGACTTATATCTTTTAAGCAATACAAATGTAATGCAATGCAGAATTTCACTGAAAGTACTGCACAACTGGTAAACAATGGATTGCTAAAACAAACAGAAAAAGGGACAACAAAATTGTAGTCTCTCTAAGCCTTTCTAGACATTTTATTTTACAGGTTCATGTTGCCAAAATGAAGTTTTGGCAATCAAGACACAGAGACACATTGGTTCAAGTAAAAGTACATCTATCCTAGTATTTGGTACTGATTAATAAGAGTTTGAAGAAAGCAAAGACATTGGGTACAGAACCTATTCTCACAGACACCTGATTTAGGAATATCTTGCACCAAAGATTCTAACATCACTATTCCCACTGGACCCTCCTTCCACAAATACATCTAATCTCTTCTGAACTTATCTAAAATCTTGACATCTGCATATCCCATGACTCTAAGTTCTACAATGGCATTCTGCACTATGTGGAAAATTACATCTTACCAGTTGTTTTAACCCTATTGCATGAACTGTTCATTGGATGCCCCCTTGATTTCCTGTGAGGCACAAACAATGATCATTCTCTCTTTATTTTTTCCTTCATTACAGTCACAATTTTAGATCATATCCCATCTTCCTTTATTGTCCCACATTGTTCTTATCTTTCTTCAGGCCAAAGAGTTTTAGTTTTTGTAAGACAAAGACCTTGTCAATGTGCTTGGATTTTTAAGACCTTCATTGTCGAGCACCTCATTACTCTTTAGGCAATCATCACCTTCTTCAAGAAGCTCTGTTAGATTTCTCGGACTCATTTTCTCCTACAAAATCCAAGTTGAAACTTCGCAATTACCTCATACTTAATCTGAGCAATTTTTTACTTCTGAAGAAAAATGTTTCAAATTGTATCTTCAAGGAGTTCCCAAAAGATGAATGCCTCAAACTGATGAATAGACAAATTATTTGAAAAGTTTCTTATAGAAAAATATGAAAGATACGCTGATTATTGCCTTTCCTTCGGGAATTATTAACTTTGTGTTGCATAATTTAATAATAGTATTAGCATATCACCTCTTATAAAAAAGACCAATTCAAATATTAAACCACACATTTTATAAAGTTTAAAAGAAAGCTTTGAAAAATCTTTGGCAAGATTTAGAAACGTTACATCTGTCTATTTTTTTTAAAATTAGTAAGACACATACACATCATAAAACATATTTGAGGAATAATAAGACAGAGAAAGTACAATGATATTCTAAACAGCACATCAAAAGTCTTCCAAGACTTAAGCATCTTCACTTCTCTCACAGATTTGCTACCCCTATTAAACTCACAGAGTAAACGGTAAAAATAAAAGTATATTCTCCATGTACTTGCTCTGAATTGTACCATTCACTTGAATGTAAATGTCCAATTGTAAAAAAAAAAAATCAAAACCTTTCTCTAAATACATTTGCCTTTGCATTAAACACCTCTTACAAAATCTGACTAAATTCAATGTGAGGTAGCCTTTTGATGACATTCAATAGTATTTATAAACTTTGCATGCTTATTTATCATCTTTTGCATTTTCAATCACATCTCATGTTTTCAGGACTACAGCAAGCAGTAAATAGTTCTTGCTTCCTGTTGATTTAATTAAAGCTTATGCCTCAGTGAGACTACTATGCCTTAAAATGAAAGGCTTTTCATGTATTCTGTAAGGGGTTACATCTCTAGACTTGGTGAGGCTTCTTTGTACTACAACCTAGATGGCCCATCCAGGCTTTAAACTCACTTAAATAGTCAATAGGGGATTCCAGTGATGCTGGAGATTAGCTGAGCTGAATGCAGTAAAATTACTGGCTTGTTTAATTCCCAGCTCCACCAAAGGGTGATGTTTAAGATGAAGGACTATAATTGATGCTAAATGAACTTAGTGGTCCCTTGACTGCCAAATAAAATTTTTTGGAGATATTATAGGTCTCCCTATAGGAAGATACTATAGAGAAATACTCTAAGGTACAGACCAGATACATTCATACAACACAAACCCTCTCCCTATCCAGACCATCTACGACATTGGGGACATGGTAAACTGAACACCAAGTCAATCCTTTCTATGTTTCTATGATTAGAAGGGTAGCATTACAGCTGATACAACAACAAGAACAGGAATAAAAGTAGTAACTTACTTTCCAAAAAGTGAGAATCTGCTACTTCTGTCTGGCCTTGCATCAACTACATCTTCACCTCCCTCTTGAGTAGAATGGTCACTGTGCTGGTGTTCCGACATCTACAAACAAAAGTGCAAGAATGTAAGCATCTCTCAGTGAAATACTTCCATAAACCAAACCATTAAATCAGACACATGTGAGGTTGTCAGTCAGTTATATACTTTACAATATTCCATCAAGTAGGACTGTCTACAGATTTCTGGCCCTGAACTGAGATAGTGTTGCTCATGGTCAGCCGTTTGTATTGCTTTGTGGCAGTTACCAATAGAGCTTGTCAAATACTACTCTCAAAAATGCAGATTAGAGCAGAACTAAAATTAATTTTAGGGTGAAAGATCACAGAATCACAGAATAGAATCATAGAATAAAATCATAGAACATTATGAGTTGGAAAGGACCCACTAGGATCATAGAAGTCCAACTCCTGGCTCTGCACAGGACAGTCCCAAGAATCACACCCATGTGCCTTAGAGCATTCGCCAAATCTTATGAGTAATTAACATAAATTTTTTCGTGGTCTGGAAAGAAGTAATTGCCATGAAAGCAAGGGCTACTAACATCAAGATATTTGTATTTGCAACTCTATGCAGGACCAAATTCCCCAGGAGCGCGCAGGCCGCGGGTGGGGCAGAGCGGAGGGGAAGCGCGGGGGCTGCCCCCGGCCAGCAGATCCACGACCAGGAATGCGAGTGGGAAACCAGCGCCGGGACGGAGGCGCAGGGGAGCGGGACGGCGGGGGCGGCGGAGGGGCCGCGGCTGGGAGGGGGTCGGGGCCGGGTCTTGCCTTGGCGAAGGGGTCCGGCGAGGCAGCAGCAGGAGCGAAAGNCGCTGTCCCCATCCCTGTCACTTTCCCTGTGTCTGTCACTATCCCTGTCTCTATCACTATCCCTGTCTCTATCACTATCCCTATCCCTGTCCCCTTCCCCGTCCGTTCCCCGTGGCAGGGGGTCTCGGGCGCATCCCCCTGGCCGTCCTCGCTTCCCAGGTAATGACTGCTACATCACAGCGAAACCGAAATTACCACTTCTTTAATAACTATGCCCCGTCACACCCCCGAGAAAGAAGAGCCTTAAGTTTCATGGTGACACGAGATTGTCTAGATCTAAGGAAATTTTATCCCCTTGTATAAACTTCAGTGGCATTTCCTCATCTCCCCAATTATTCTGTGTGTTGCATCTCTACTAATTACGATATCCTACTGTGTAGCTGTTGCATCAGGCCCAGCAGTCCAGCACACGGACTGAAGATTGGCACAGTCTTGCTAATTACTCCTGGATGTAGGCTCCGATCCTACAAAATCATACACCTACCCAGCGGTGCATGGTGTTTAACATTCACTACCTGAAGAGATTTACATCAAAGAGACATTTTTCAGTGTAACTGCCACATAATTGGCGCAAAACACAGGCATGGCAACAAACAGCCTTTTGCTTCCCGACAGGTCACTGCTTCGATGTGATGGAGGAGCACCTGAGCAGCACGGGGCTCTTGCCGTGTGTCTGCGTGCTGCCACTGGGACCAGGCTCTGCTTCATGGGGTTGTGCCTGTAGCTCCTGGCTGGATACGTAGCCAAAGTTTTCTCCTGAAAAATCAAACTAACAGAATCCTGTGGTTCCTCTCATACCCCCTCTTAGCTGCTTCTTTTCAAGAAGGCAGCATCATTCCTAAATCTGTGATTGGTCATCATGGAAAACAGAGACACTGGAAATGTATAGGTCTTCAAGTAAATGCATGGAGGGGAGAGTGCTGTCACCAGCAATGACTGGCAGTGGCACCTGAACTTCAGCACATCCAAATATGCTTTCCTAGCTATGTGTATGGGGGTTATCTAGGAAATCCAGAAGCTATTGTCTTCTATATCTTGATAAAATGTTTATCCATTACCATCTGGCCACTACAGCCAAATTAGCAGACCTAGAAATGGCTTTTTTTGTAAAGGTTATTATGTTGCTATCAAAAAAGTAGCCTGATAATCCTTGCCAATTTTCAAGAGTTTACCAATAGAATTGGCAATGGGGCACGTCTGACTCAAATGGTTTCTTTTTTCCTTTCATGTTGGTAGCCGGCATTCGCAAAGAGAAAGTTTGATTCCTCAGTGTGCTGCAATAACTTTCTTCAATACATGTTAATTTTAATGCAGTATAAGGTGCTAGTTTGTTTTTTGGTTTTGTTTTGTTTTTTTTTTTTTTTTTTTTTTTTTTTTTTTTTTTTTTTTTTTTTTTTTTTAACAAAATCTTTCTTGTTTTCAGTATGGAGTAAGGAAGAAATTAAAAAGATAGTAGAAGTAGGAGGAAGTATCTTGCTTCAGGGCATGGAGTGATTGCCACCTAGGGAAGGGCCAGGAAAAAAAACCTTCTCGTATAGTATTGCACGGCTGGCCATATGCATTACTGGGCAGGGGGAAGAGCCAGCAATGTGATACCTATACCATCAGCATTCCTTTTCTTATCCCTGCAGACCCACTCTACTCCCTAAAAACATTAATAATGAAGCCTTTGACTGGATATTTGCATGTAGAAAATAAGTGTTTAACCACTGCGTAAGCAGCTGCAGGATGACAGTGGAATAAGCCTCTGGGAAATCGAAAGGTAGATGGCAGGTACAAGGCTCGAGGCAACTAAATAGTACCTGTCTGGAATAATAACTGTGGGCTGTGTTCTGCACAAAATCTGTGAAAACAATGATGGGGCTTCACTGACCTGGGAGACAGTTGTGGGGATACTTTTAGGATGGAGGATTTGAGTGACTCACAAAGTGGTTGTTCCTAAATGACAGTTGTTAGGTTTTTATATACTTTGCAAGAAAGGATGGAAGGTTTTGATGTTCTGCGGGGAATATGGGGGCAGTATGGTGTGATTTGGCACACCACAACTCTATGGAATTCCACAGAATAATGCATCTCAGTCAGCTTAGTGTATGTGTTTTGGTGGGATTTCTCTGTAATCAGGCAGAGATGATCTGTTGCACATGCCATGTTTTGAGTTTTAAATATGGGTCTTTTTTTATGTTATGATACACAATAAATGGGCATATTTGGACACTGATGGTCTCATTGTGTGCACATGGGCTATGCTGTGCATGTTTTACACACATTTCTTCAATCTTTTGGCTTAAATTGTAGCACATCCTCACCAGTTCTTTCTCTGCTCTCACTATAACATGATGCCTTCTCCTGTTGGTTCTTTTTTCCATTTCTCTTTTACTTTATCTTGCTCTATTAGAAGCATTTTCAAAATCCCTACACTCTCAGATTTTCCTGACTGTGGCAACAAAGGGAAAGTGTAAGCATAAATCCTTTCAGTCATGAAATGTAAGCAGCTGTTGATTGGTTTCCAAGCCAGCAAAAATGTAAAAAGCAAGTGTGTTTGTTAAGAAGGTAGTTCTTTAGAAGTTTTTCTTTGAGTCTTGGGAGATTTTGGTGTTGATAAATCTTTTCCAGCTTTCTTTCAATATTTTTGCAAGCTGGATTTGCTACTGTGCTAAATTTGATTAGCATGGAGAGACTGTATGAGGCAAAAGACTCTGAGCCCAGGTAATAATCAATCATGGGATTCAGAAAAGGTCATAAAGAGGCTGATCTAGTGTTTGAAATTTTATAGGCAGCTTTTAACAGTGGGTAACACTCCCAGTTTGTATAGTGAATCAGCACCAGTTTTTGGATTTTTTTTTTTGCAAGCAGAGGGAAGATAGAGTTGCCATAATTTGTGGTGTCTGATTTCCCGCTATTCATGTGGTTGGAAGGGCACAGCTCCTATTCAGGAGGGACAGAAGGGGTGACCCTGACTTGAACATCTCTCGAGAGGTTACTTTGTGTAACTAATGTGTGCTTTTTAGATTCAGATTGAAGACGCAGACGTGCTCCAAGTTTTCTGTGCAGTTAATTCAATGAACTTAAGGAGGGTGGAGAGGTAACAATGTTTCTTCCTACTAATTTGCACTTTCAAGGTACTGTCTCCTTGTACTTTATGTGTAACTACAGTACTTTTAAACCACATTGATTAAGGTTCTACTGTTAAGTAAAGCCTTTTAAGATTTTCATTGATATCAAAAAGCCTTTATGGGGACTTACTAAAGGAGGAAAAAAGCCACAATGAGCTTTTAACTGACGAGAAAATGTCTTGCTAAGATTTGTCAAGATAACAAACTTGCACCGGTTTTGTGATTTAATTCCTTGCATGATCAAAATGCAGCGCGTACTTTGTAATGAGACCATACAATGCTCATTTTCAAATACACCCTCTTTTCTGTTAGCAACTCAGCGTTAATCCAGGGTGCTGAAGAACAGACCATGCAACAGGACAGTTTTGAGGTGCTCAGAAATGGGGAAATCTTCAATAGACTGCAGCAGAACCTGTGCACAATGGATGTGAGGGAAGTAGTGTGGCTGGGAAAGACAGTGGCTGTACAGGACACTGTGGCTTACCATGCTTCTCCTCTTGAACACGCTGTAACTTGGGAGAAGCAGAAGAACTCGGAAAATGTATTTGCTGACTTCCAGCCAAGTTGGTAGTATCTGTCACTATGAAAAGAAACAGTCTTTGTATAACTTGAAATGAAATACTATTTATCTGTGAAATAAAGGGCTTCTAGCTGTCTGAGAGGCCTCTTGGAAGGAGCACATGGTCTCATTCCTTTCAGGGACCACCAATATGCTCTCTGGGTGCACAGTGTATATGGGGTCTATACACTTATGATCCACGCTGGAGTCCTGGCCAGATGATCACTGTTCAGGTGACTCCTGGATAAATTATTTGTTTGGTAGTTGCCAAGACTTTATGTTTTGTATGGTTGAGGAATGTCCTGCTTTCAGCACCTCTCCAAACTCATTTCAGGGGGGTCTTAAGCAATATACTGTCTGTGCTGGGACAGGAGCAGGTTATGCATCTTTTTTATTGCTAAAATGTGAGATAAGGGCTCTAGCATGGATTCAGGTAGTGTGAAGACAACTAGGACTACCGAGAAAATATACAATATGGTGACTCTTAGAGTACAGGAACACAAAGAGGCAGCAATTGGTAGTGTACCAAGTGCTAAATAAGGAGGGGACAGCCAGGCCACTGTGACCCCAATATAGGTCACTTGCATAAACAGCGTGGCAGTCTGGGACAAGATGCAAAGGTGTGTGAGAAGGGAGCTGGAAGAATTCCAAACTAATTTTGTTCACAGATGTGAGTGGGATAAATATTATTGTGATGTAACTTGGTCAACATAAATCGCTCTTGATCCCAAAAGGAATAACATGAGGTAAATCGGTGGTTATTTTAATACAAACAATTATGTTCTGTGAACTTTTTTTTTTTATGAAAATGCATCTGTTTATATACTGATATATCACTTTGAAAGGCCTCAAGTGTTTTCAGGACTTTGTGCCACTGCTCTTCAGATTAGAGACTCTATTTTCAGCACACCAGTTGCTGACAGTACATTGTGCCAGTACATTGTCAGCATTCAGTAAAAGGAGTAATAATAAGTTAAGCAAAACTGCATATCTCTGTGGAGAGATGAATAGGAGGCTCTCTAAGCGTATCCGGAAGGTTTAGACAGAAATTATTTTGATGGAATTGTTTGCAATTTATAGAAAAGGAAAGTGCTTAGCAATATCCCAGGACTGCTGCAGGCGTGGGAAGTGGTGCAGATGTAAGGATGACTGAGTAGACTTTTAATCAGATTGAGATAACTTCTAGTGTCCCACGGTTGTGGAGCCCTGCAGCTGGAAGTATTATGATTAGGTGAGAAGTAAATCTCACATCCTGACCATTTGTAGCTGGTAGAATTTAATAGCTTCTTTTTCTCAGAGAAGACTTCACAACCTTAATAGCTTGCTTGAATCGTAATATCAGACATAATAATTCCTTATCATTATTTGGTGGAGGAATTTTTATATTCTGATCTATGCCAGCCTACTCATTGTGAACACTGTTAAACAGCTGCTTTGTTCATTCTATGCAACAGTAAATGGTTCCTTTTTGAAGTTTTTCCTGTAGTAGATAGAAGTTTGGATTTGTACCCATCATGTTTAGAACTATTTGAGATAACAGGCTCTGCTTGTTTCACTATGCATCCTCCTGCACCTGGAGATGGAGTGACAGGTTGATGGAACAGAAAGATATGAGAAATAAGTGTGCTTTGTTCTGCTGCCTGTAATACACAAGGTGAAACTGAGCTGGCACCAGGGGAAGAAACTAATGGCTGGTCTGGGACAATGGTTCTGCACCTCTTCTAGATCCACCAAAGGTCCAGGAAGCTCCAAACCCATCTCTGGCCTATATCTCTGGTGGTACCTTCTTCTATTATGAGGCTGTTCCTAAATATGCAGTAGTCCTCCATGAGGTCACTTGTATATGAGGGTGAGGAGAAACTGTGAGAAATTGCTGCTGTTGTGTATACTTTTCTCTTCATCCTGGGCTTATGACAACAAAACTGAAATACTAAATGATCAGGCTCTAACATTCACATGGACATGATTCGTTTCTGTGAGTTCATTCTTCTATTTAGAGAAAGATATTGCTGCCCTCCCTTACGCACTGACACAGTTGCCAAAATAACCGCTCTTACTAACTGGCAGCTTTAAAAGCCAGCCTGCAGCTGACTTTGAAACAGAAGGTCAGCAAAAGGAGCAACAGACTTCAATTCAGAGCTTTAATGGGAGCCATTGACCACAGCAAAAGGCCCTGACTGGAGTGTCTAGAGTGTGCTTTGCACAGGCCAAAAAGTCACTTTCATACTCTTTGAACCTTTTGTATAAACCTATATATTTTTCACTCTGTGGATTTCAAGATGAATGTGCAGCCGTGTGCTAGATGTGGTTATGGGGTTTACCCTGCTGAGAAGATTAACTGTATAGATCAGGTCAGTTCTCTTTCTTTATCATTTTGGACTATAATAAATGTTCAGATTGGCACTTTAAACACAGTGCAAATCTCTCGGTTCCAAAAGTTCTTTACTCATAACTGAGTTCAGAACTGAAATGAGTTAATTATACATATATATTTGAAGAAAAATGCTGCAAATTCATTAACTGAACGGTAAGGATCAAAACAGATTTAAAACTTAACATAATGATAATGAAATACAAATCATATCTATTTGGTTTCTGTTTTGTGGTATTTCTAGACATGGCATAAAGCGTGTTTTCACTGTGAAGTATGCAAGATGATGTTAACAGTAAACAACTTTGTTAGCCATGAGAAAAAGCCTTACTGTCAAGCGTAAGTGTGTGTTCTTTTCTCTCTCTCTCTCTTTTTTTTTTTTTTAATTCCCCTAATAATTTTAAGGGAATAGAACATCACCATTTGGACTCATCCTGGTTCCATGTGTGATGTGAAATTGGGTATTGTTAAGTGCCTTGGTGCATATCTTTGGTTTTTTGTGAATCACAAATGATGGGAAACACATGTTACTGTACATAAAGCTTCCTCATTTGTCCAGTGTGTTAAAAGATACCAAATTAAGTTCCATTTTCGTATTAAGGCAAGAAAATAAACCGAACCATAAAATTCGGTGCTTTCCAAACCAGTGGTTAAGAGTTAACAAGGTTGAGCTAATCATAAAGAAAATATATAAAATGCAGATTTTTGAGTCGGTTTGTTCTAGGAAGTTTTTATTTTATAATGATCAATTCCTGTCAAATTTGTCAGTAGAAAAAGGAGAGATGACAGTTGTTTTTTATTCTATTATTCTCTTTTGTTATTAGAAACACAGCATTGATATGACGATCATTAAAATTAATTTTGCTCTAGGCACCTACTCCATGCTATAATAACTTGAATGTAATCTGAGATCTCTGTGTAAGTGGGGGAAAAGTTATGTATAGAGGGGTGGAGGCTGGTATTGTGTTTTTGAGTGCTTAGAGAGAACCTTTCTCATGGGCTGCCTGGTACATTCCTAATATCCTTTTACACTTTCCACTTTTTAGGCATAATCCAAAAAACAACGCGTTCACAAGTGTATTTGACACACCAATAAATATGAATGCAAAAAAACTGTCGGAAATTGTAAGTGAGGTAAGAATCTTGAGGGTCAAATGAGTTAGTCTTTGTTCTACATTTTGATGATGTGTCTTGCTTTACAAATATAAATATAAATATGTGCTTTTACTTACCCCTCTGTGTGCTTTTTGAGCAGTAAGATCTCAGCTGTGTTTGAATCATGATTTTTTAAATGCAATTATTCCTGAGGAAGAAAGGTTAGATCTGAATTTGCTTCTGCTTTTAGAAGGCAAAATGGCGCTTCTTACCTGCCATATCTGACAATCTGTATGGATTCACTGCTCGCATAAACTGCCTAGAGCTTTGTGAACTTAGCAGCTAAGGGGGGCTGCACAGCCTTCGGAAACAAGAACGAACTATTTGGTTTGTGATCTCTCCAGAAACTGATGCGAAACAACAAATGAATTATGCCTGGGTGGGACGCGGGCAAAAGTTCTCACAAATACTTCGTGAAGTATTTCTGGCAAACCTGAGGCGGGTAAACACGAAGTCCAGGGGCCTTTGCACGGTTTTACTGGAGGTGTTGGGATGGAAGAGCTTCCCGTGCCCTTTCGGCCGCATCCACCCTCCCAGGGCTGCTGTGCCCCGGCCGACCGCGAGGGGCGCTCACGGCCCACCGGCTTCCCAAACGCCATCCCTGGATCTGCCTTGTTTCCCTACAGACGCATCGGGTTCGAACTTGCATTTCTAAGGATGCAATGAAATTAAAATTACAGGAACGGCCAATGACCAATAGATACCTCACTTCTCCACGTGATAGTATTGTCTTGAATATCACGTGTTTTTATATTCTAAAATAGTATTGTTCATTGTGTAAATCTATTTAGTGGGCAAAGCAATGTGTTTTAACGTGATTAGCCATCATTAAGTAGTATTTCTTAGATTATAGCATGCCAAATTCGTTCTGATGTTCTGTGTTAGCTGTACAAAGTTGATACACGTTTATAGCCTTCGTCAGATGCTGTGTCTTTTATCATTTTGTACAGCAATTCTTGTGCATCAGTTTTTGCAATATCATGGGCCATAACTACTCCAGCAGTGATTATCACACTTTAAACTGTGTGTGACGCATCTGGTCAGGAATGAGTCTGGGATTACTGCAGGTTCTATTTCTGGTTTTAGGCAGTGATATGAGACTGATACTTCCAGTGCATGTGAATATACCAGGCAGACAAATTATAGCTCAAAGATCACTTTCCCTTGTTCTATACACCTAAAGCACCTTCTGTCCTTTTCAATCACATAATGAGGTTCTGTTCCAGAGAGAAAATTGCTAAGAGTAAAGTAAAGAAGCTGATTCTGCAGTACCTACTTAAAGGGAGTGCTTCTGCAGAGATTTTGTGAGGAGGAAAAGTTTTTCATACCAGTGTATAAAATAATGATAACTTGGGAAAAGGTTTCACTTGCTACTGCAGGTTGTTGTTTTTTTATATGTAAGGTTATTTCTTATTCAAAAAAAAGAACATGTTTATTCAATCCTAACATGATGTTCTCACTTAAGTCTTATGCTGAGATGTCAACTTGAATGCAGAGATAAAAATTAAGCTCACCCCCTCAACACAGAATTTCTGTGTGATCAGATGAATCATTTAGCTCTCTGCACCTCTGTGCTCAATTTATAAATGAGAATAATGGCATATACGCTCAGTAATATTTCTGTCCCGTCAGTTTAAGTTTTGTACTCTTTGGGTTTTTACATCTGAAGAGTGAATTCTATACCAGACCTGTGATTTCAGTTGGATTTCTATATGCTATCATGATAAAAGTAGCACTAGGAAAATAATGACCCAGGACTAAATGTAGTAGTCATTTACATATACAGAGTTAGGATACTTAGTGGATATGCAGGGAAAAAGGAGAGTGGAATATCGCTCATCTGGTAAAAGTTCTTTCATCTACATTGACATGTCCTGCTTAAAATTTCTTAATTATTCTCGTATTTTATCTCATCCAAAAGTGTCATCTAATATAAATATCAAATTATTCTTTCAGACTGTCATGCCATATTTCAGGTGTAATACACTGCTCCTCTACAGGAGCTCTCCAGTATTAGCAGAAATCTTAGGTAGAAGCTGGGTGTGAACTAGAAAGCAGAATTTTGACCTTAGGGCTAAATGCAATCTTCACCTTGTTTGTCTCCTTTCATGTTCTTCTCTGTAGGGGAGGAGTGTTAATACGTACTCACATACTACTAATACAAGTGATTATCTTTTTTTTTGTAGATAAAATATCGAGAAGAGAGTGAACAATTCAAATCAGTCTTTCAATGGGATGTAAGGTCCAGAGAAATTGAAGGTGTCTATAAAGCCCAACAACTGGCTACACAGGTAAGAAATATCCCTCAAGTCTCCAAGCCACTAGCCTGGAGGAGACCAAGGATTGGCACTGGCAGTCCTCACTGTTAGGGGGTTTAGTCCCAGGATTTAAGGGCTAAAAAAAAGCCATTGCTTCTCATTTGGCTAAGCTTTTCAAGGCAACACAGCTCAACTATAGCTTAGGATGCAAGAATCAGAAGAGGAGGAAGTGTATCTGTACATTTAACTGGGCTGCCACATGTACAGCCGTGCTCTATGTGTCTTCTTTCTACTGGCACTGGAGTTCCACAGCAAGTGATCTGATTCCCAGGGGGTGTTATTTGAGTCTCACTCCAGGATCCTAGATCCTGTCATCTTGATATCAGTTCTTGTTCTACAAGTTCCGCCTTGGCATTTTCTGAAGGTATTTGGAATGTAGGCCTTGTGCTGTACATCTGCAGAGAGCAAATTTCACTTCCACAACACTTTGTGTGTTTCCTTTTTTTTCTGTCAGATCAGCTGTTTGACTATTAAAACAAGGGTGAAGATTGGTAGTTATTTAATTTTTGTTTTGTAGAATGCTTACTATGCTGCCTGTGAGGGAGGAAAATCGTGGTACTCGGGAACTATCCCAGATCCTGAGATGGTCAAGATAACACAGGCACAGAAGACTCTGAGTGACGTAAGTGGACTGATGTTTGGAATAGCTTTATTTTCATGACCTATCATATTCTGAAGACTTACAAATGCATCAAAGTCAGCCTTTGGTAAGATTCACCTCCAGCCTTTGCATGACATACGTCTGCAGTGTCTAATCTTTGGTAAGATGTTACTGTTGGAAAGACTGACATGTTTACTTCTGTCAATAACAGTATTTAGCTGTGGAAGTGATTAAAGTCACTTAACAATTCTATTGCCCATCCTGGATATCATACATTTATATATCGAGAAGCACTTCAACTACTGACCAAACTGAGGTTGACCAAACTATCTAGCAAGGGGTGTTGTTTCAGTAGAGCAGAACTCATGATGGAAAACATCTTATTTCCATTGACTGTATTTCTGTGACTGATAAAAAATCACTTCTGAATTATGACTGATTGTCTATGTCCATACAATGGGTTAGTGACCCAGTCAACATAGCAAATTAACTGGATAATTGATATGAATGGGTAATGTTTTCTGATCCATGTAGGAAATAGTTTTACCTAACAAACTTATAAGGTGTGAGTTCTTTAATTTGTTTACTTTTAAATAAAGTGATACATACCTTTAGGAAGAGTTTTAATTAAAAGAGTAATCACATTAAACTATGGTGGGTTCTTCTGTAACGAGAAAACAAATTCCTTTTCTAGTTTCAGTATACAGAAGAATATGAGCCAAGGAGAGGCAAAGGCAGCTTTCCTGCTATGATCACTCCAGGTTATCAGGTTGCTAAGAGAGCCACCCAACTGAGCAGTGATGTAAGTCACAGGGGCTTTTAATTATGTTTTAGCCTTCTGAGGCTGGACAATCCTGGGTTCAGGCCATTCGCTTTAGACATTAGATTCTATGATGAATAGCTATTGTCCTGTTAATTCTACAAAGTGAGAAAATTTAAACAGGATGCAGAAAACAGGTTTGACAAATTACTTGGCCTGGGAAGACACTTCTATAGCATAAATGACAATATAGTTATTTCCTTAAAAATGTAGTGACTTTTGCTGTAGTTTATCACAACCTGAAAAAGATTGTGACTCACTCTAAACTGTTCATTTAATTAATTACCTTTGTTTTCACATTATGGCTTTATTCATCTAATTATTTACATTTGAAATTTTTCACTTTATTTTTTGAAATTAACTGTAATATTAGAACTATTTAATATGAAAGTGACTCAAATATATGCACAGAAAATTGCTTAGTTATACAAGTAATATTTCAACTGAAAAAGATCAACTAAAAATAAATCCTGCAAAAGTGATTTTAAAGTATTGTTAAACTATTTCATTGTTTTCTGCAAACACTGCCTGCATTGTCATTACGGTATGATCTTGGGGCATTATTGCCTATTCTCATGACATTTTGATCAAATGTTTGACTCACATCAATCCTGTATAATTTGAAAATCTGATTATCTGGGTCCATTTCTGTCTATTTCTGGGATTAACTTTAAGGAAATTGGGCCTTAAATATAGTGATAGCTTGACTGTTCAGTGGGGAGTGCCATGACTGCTGTTGCTCATTTTCTTTAGAAGCTTTCTCATAGGAAATACGTATTTGTTGCTTATTGTTTGTAATACGGATTTATGTGCTTTTTCTTCAGGTAGAATACAAGCGTGGACACGAAGAGAGAGTTTCAAAGTTCACCTCTGTTGTAGACACTCCAGATATACTTCATGCCAAGGCTGGATCACAGCTTTCAAGTGATGTAAGTAAAGCAAATTGATTGACTCCTTTCTCACTCTCCAAGTGATTCTTAGGATATTTATAGATCACTTAAAGCCATGAACTTCTAGTTACAGAGACCATATTCAGTTCTAGGCCATTTTAGGGATTAGCTGGCTGTCAGAACTGAAGGCAGCGAACTAGTTTGTGCTATACCCAACAATTAGGTGCCATGCAAAGTAAAGAAAGAAGATGCCTGACTCTAACATCAGTAGAACAAGCATCTTGCAGACACCTTCAGTATCTTTTTGAAACAACTATCATTCATCCTATACCCTGAAGGAGACAAAGGGTTCACGCAGAAGATGCGTGATCATGTGGTTAAAGACTACATTGCAAAGATTCAGACTTCATGGTTCATCCTCCTTTCTGTGGATGACAGCCATCGAGCGCCTGACTTCGCAGCTTTGAAAATTGACTGTGTGTGCAATCAAGATACATTTGATTTAGTTGCTCCTGAACTGTCTTGAATTTTTACAGCTGAAATACACAGAAGACTTTGAAGAACGGAAAGGAAAAGGCAGCTTTCCTGCTATGATCACTCCAGCTTACCAAATAGCCAAGAGAGCAAATGAACTAGCCAGTGATGTAAGTGTCCAAAGCAAAGTCTCTTTTGGGGAAGAAAACAATAAATTGTCATAAAAAATTTGGACTAAAAGATTTACTGGTATAAATTCCATGAGCATTGTGGAGTTATGCTAGCAGTGCACTTCATACACAGATTGTCCAGTGACTGTCTCTTCTTGCAGGGACAAAGCTGAGTTTTATGCACAAAAAGAAAATGAGGCATTTTTGAATCAACACTCTGGATTTTTATGGGCAAAAATGTCCCCTTTACCCAACCTCATGTTGCATACAGCTGAGAAGAGCAACAATAACGAGTCAGCTGGAGCTCTTTTGATTTCATTCTGCCCAACTCAATATGAGTGAGCAGATCTGAAGTGCAGCTCTTTTACACAGCCACAATATTTCTGGGTGGCCTTGTATCAGGGGAGGGCTGTGTTTGCAGGGCTCTGCTTTGCATGTATTTCTATGCTCTGAGTGGATCCTTACTGTTCATTCTCCTATTCCTGCTTTTGTGCTATTGCAGGATGAGGCTTGAACATGAACTTGAGAAACTACCTTTACACAAACACAAAACATAGGTACACACACAAACACATGACACGGGTATAGATTTATAAACTATAGCTTTCTACTCCACTCATTTTACTCTCCTTACTTTTCCATGTTTTTTTTTTTAAACTCTTTGATATACTGATCTTTATTGGCTTTCTTTTCCTTTCCAAACATAACAAAACCACAACACCACTGTACTCTTTAATAAGCATTGTAAAAGGACATCATATTGCTTCAAAATGTACAGTTAATTGTTCTTTGTTATTGGAAACTGAAAGAAAGGCTCTTTTTGTTGGAGAAGATAACATATTGTGCTAACTCAATGGAATTGAATTTAAAACATTATTAAGAGTCATTGAGGAAAATAAGAGGAGATCTGTAATTCTGAAGGCAAAAGCAACTGACTCTTAAAAAATTAAATGTTTCTGTTTGCCTTTGATCTGTGGAAAACCGTTCATTTTTGTCAGCAAACACACATGGTGATTAAAGGGAAGCATCAAGTTACAGGCACTATTTTGACTTCAGCAAAGGTAGTGCAAATCTTGGTCTAAACTTGAAGGTTGATTGCTTAAAATTCCCTTGATTACTGGGAAGATCAGCATCTTTCAGAAACAAATGCATCTATTGATGGTATTCTGGTAGGTGACTCTGATAAAAAACTGCTCTGTAGTAACCATGAAATTACATTATAATCAGTTCTATTTTTTTAAGCTGCTGGAGCATCAGCACGACAAGCAGGCGGTGCTGAACACACTGAACTAATGGTCTGGGTTGAAATGGCAAGTCCTATGTTCCTAGTGCATCATTAAAAAGGACACCACTAGTTTTGTTTTTATACCTTCAAGTGGCATATTTGACTTGTGTAGATTGGTGGCAATGAGAATTTTGACAATCCTTTACTGGCAACATGTGCATGTCATTGATTGTTATTTATCATGCAGCATCTGTGTACCAGACTAAACTCACCCAGACTACTCGTTTCCTTTTTTCCCTGTTAGGTAAAGTATCATCAAAGATACGAAAAAGAGATCAAGGGAAAAGCCAGTCATACAGCTGGAACAGATGTTATTTCTGCAAGAGAAAATGTAGATCAGTATGGCCAGGTATGCAACATCCAAGAGATAACCCTGCTGATGTTGATCATTACTACAGCTGATTGCTCCAGACTTTAGACACTACAGTGAGACCTATTTTCACTTTGTTTTTGCTGTATGAGAAAACAGTCTCAGAGGAAAGGGCGACATGCAACAGCACCATGCTCCTAATGTGTAATATATTTGGCATGGGCACTAAAAAGGTGAAACCACAAGGGGCATGCACTGTCTCTGCATGATCCTTGTGGTAGAGTCGTTCCAAAAGGTGAGCCTTACCTTGGCAAATTTTGTCTGTGTGTATGTATGCACTATACATTTCTATTTTGGTGTTGTTATGTATCACACTGAATGAAGTGTGTCCACTTGTGGAAATGCTCCCATTCTATGAGTAAGAAAATGTAAATTGTCAGGAGAAAACTCAAAGGGTTACGAAATGGTGGAAAGTTGGTAGATAGCTAAGTGACTTATCCCTGCCAGTATTTTCATGAATCTTAGGAGCTCTGCAGCTCTAAATATGTGTGAGCAGCACTGAATCTCTTTTAGACTTTAACTCTTCTACAAAAGGGATATTATGAGCCTGACAAGCTGTAGTTCTGTATTTGTGGAACCAAATAGGCCTTAGCTCTGTTTTGGTTTGTGGCTTTTTTTTTTGCTTTTGTTTCATTTTTAAGGGAATACAACTGGTGACCTCCCAAAATGCATGCAAAGTTCTGTTCCAATTAAGTTAGGGAAATAGCACAGCTAAATAGAACTGAATACAGCTAAAGGGAACTTGAAAGAAACTGAATAGTGTTCTTGCATAAAGAAAACTATATGGTTAGTCTTAGGGTTTTTTGTCCTAGCTCTTCAGTAGCTTCGTATACTTCGGAGAAATGAAGGAACAGGGACTGTAGTACCCTAAAACATTCATGATTTTACATTTCTTCCCTTCTGTCCAAATCTATATCTAGTAATCTGTGAAACGCAAATCATCCTTGAAGAATATGAGTTTAGAATTGTAGCAATAAAGCCTTCAATTAGTTTCTATCTTTTGAACTACTACAAGTTTTAGTAAGAATAAACAAATAAAATGAATTTGAAAAGGCACTAATTACATTTTCAAGAATTAGAATGCTTCTGTCTTTAGAATTGATTTAAGTTTTTTTTCTTTGAAAGTGTCTTTGAAACTTCAGTCACAGACTTCAAATTCAATTTGAGTTTTAATCTTCATAGATTGGATACTGATATCATTAGTCAAATAACATAGAATCACTGAAATTAATGGATCTTTCTGAGTAAATTGTGACTTATGATGGGCAAAGGGATTAGATTTCTAACTGTTGAGATCATGAGGTACATGATATATATATAACATGAGACAATTTAAGGAACCTTACTGTAAAATTCCTGTGTGCTGAGCATCAGTTTTGTTTGTGTTTAAAAATCTTAGAAGTGGCTAGAATAATTTTCTTAACATTGGAAATATTGTTTTGTAACGTGAAAAATATTAGAAATAATATAAAAATTTGAGAAAGTTAGAAGAAAAAAACATGTTGCTAAATTATCAGAAGGGTTATCAAACTGTCAAGCATTTACACAAAAATTTACCAATAGATAGATTTAAGAGCATTAATTTCACAACAATTGTGGGTTTTTTTAAATCAAGTAGACGGAATTTTGTGGCTTTGTTCCCTAAGGAGTTTGCCATTTTAATATCTAGGTATTTATGCTTCATTAATTAATCCCTCTTCAAAATATGTCACTGCATCAGAGAATTTTTATTTTGGGCCAGTTACGATGTGAAAAATGGCAATGGAAAGATCAAGTGACCTCTGTAACACCACAGAGGAAGGCTGACCCTACATTAAACTTAACAGAACTTGTTGAGTTTAAGCAGATCTCCTGGCTGCCCAAACCATTAGATGTTTTTATACTATTAAAGGGAAACTTGTATTGACACAGAGAGAGACAAGTAGATATCATCTCTGTAAGAAATGAGGTGAGATTAGAAGGATGTATATCATTGTATACTTGAATGCTGTCTTGACCACATCTAATAGCTACCTGAATTTCTCTTGCAATGAAGCACAACTAATTATACAGGTGTAGTTATTTTAACAGATAATTTTATTCTTAAAAATGGTAATTTTATTCTATTTTTCATTTAAAAAGAAATAACTGAAGCAATGAACCTTCCTACTAACAAGGTCTACGGGGCTTTGTAGTACCACCCATGGCCCCACCTGCTCATGTATGATGAGTAAACAGTATGAATTTTCTTCAGGGATATATGGATGAATTTGAAGAACGCAGAGGGAAAGGAAGCTTTCCTGCTATGATCACTCCAGCTTATCAAAATGCCAAGAAAGCAAATGAATTGGCAAGTGATGTAAGTATTAAACCTGAATCAATACAATTCATAAACAATTAAAACCAGCAGTTTGTCAGAGCAGTGCCTGGGAGGGGAATGCTAAAATGACACTTGAGAAGTAAACAAAAATGACATTTCACTCTCTTGGTGGGAACTGAATGGCTCAGGGGATTAATAATATCCATTAATAGAAGGGAGCATAGCTCCAACTTGCATGAGGGAGGAGATGGATGTAGCAACTAATGGGGATCCCTACTGTTAGGTTAACCCTCCTGGCAAATCTGCACCTGTATTATTAATGAAACCTTCAACTGCCTTAATCATCCCGTGGACTACTGTGGTATTCCCAGTAGTGAATAAATGGAGGATGAATGAACTGTACTGGTTTTGATATTTTGATGTATCCTGCCTCTAGCACAAAACAAGTCATTCGGAGGAAAAGGAACCATAGACTATGACACTGTCACTTCACAAAAGTGAGCTTATTCCTAGGCTGGGGATTTTTGGGTTTGAGTGGTAAACTAAAAACTCGGCAAAAAGGTGGTGGTGTGTGATTCTTGCATACAGCTCATCCATTAAAGAGCCTCAGTCCTGTTTGAGGAGACTGTTTCTGGCAGTGGCAAAAAATGGGTCAGTCTGTAGGTCACTACCTTGTGACTGCTCTGAAGGGTTCCTGCGAGTGACAACCTTTGTAGTGTGGACACCTGTCCCCCACGGGGTTGTCTGAGCTGATGAGCTCAGTCTGTTTTCTGGGGAACTAACAGATGGTTGAGTCTTTCAGCTTGCATTAGCCTGGACCAGACTTGAGCAGTGAACTAGAGTGAGAGAATCAGTCATGTTCTGTTACCTGAGCTTATGACTGAGACAATACAGAAAACCTCAGATCCTCTGTGACAATCCCTATTTTGATGACAAACTCAGTGATCCTCTGGTTAAACATGGAATATTTAACCTTTCCAGGTAAAGATGGCAGTTTCATAGATTTTCAAAGTGCTAATGGTCAGTATTAGTTTGCAATACCTGCAGTGAGGAGGAGGATTGGTTCATGGCAGTAACACTTGCACACTAGAGTTCTTATCAAGCTGCCTTACTGCTTTAAAGCCTGAGAAAATATGTGCAGGCTTGGAAAATAAAAAACCCAAACACTTTGCACTTCTGCACACATAAAATAATTCATTATTTTGTAAATTATGAATCTGGTTTTTGCAGCAGTAACATAAGATGTAGAGCAAGAAATATGGAAATATATTCCCAACAGGCATTTTGCTGGACAAAGTTTGGCAAAAGGCCAATATATGTATTGTCTCTTTTCACCCATCCGAGCCTAATTTAAGTCAATAACCTCATGTCTAATTTAAATTAACAAGTCCCTTATTTCAATCTGGATTTAGTAGAGAAATACAATTCCCCTAAAAACACTAACAGTGCAAAAAGATGCAGTTTTTTTAAAAAGCTGGTTTCTACAAAAGGAAAAGTTTACAGAACATCTGATGACCATCTGCAGTTCTTTGCCTAGAGGTTTAAATTGAAGTACTGACAATTAAATTCAGTAATAGAAGAACGCACAAGCTCCAACCAATCAATAGCCAAGAACCTGCTAGTTATCTGTTCAAGCTATGAACAACAACCAGTGTTCAAACTATGCATAAAATGGATTAAAAAAAAAGCTCTCTAGTAAAATGTCTTCACAGGGATTTTAGGGCTGTGGGGTTATATTTGGGTTGTTTCAGGAAGTAAGTGGTTCAACTTAGCAATTTCCATTTACTTACCAAAGCAAGAATAGGAAAAATCTTATCCTAACTCCTGAAGCAAGTCTTAAGAGTAATAATGAGAAGGTAGACAACTATTTTATAATTTTCCCTACTTTTTTTCAGATAAAATACAAGAAAGATCTTTCCAAGATGAAAGGTGCAGCTCACTTTCACTCCCTAACGGCTGAAGACAACCTAGTCCTTAAACAAGCCCAAAGTGTTAACAAGCTTGTCAGTGAGGTAAGGGCTTGAATCGATCTGTTAACGAGTTTGAGAGCAGCTCATACAAACATCTGTGTCTGATGAGTAAGGACTACAAATATAAAAAGATGTTGTTCTTACTGCACTGTATGCAACAAAAATCATCTGTGTGTGGCACAGTAACTGGAGAGAAAAGTTCAAGAACAGGTCTTCAGATGCTGTTTCCTGGTCTTTCCAATGATCTGTATGAAAATGTGGGAAACTAATGCCAGAAGGGTGTTTCTAATTCTGACCGTGTGAAGAATAGAAATCTGAAAAAAAAACCCCCAAATCTGAATTGTGCTCTTAATGCACTATTAAGATGCAATCACAAATGCTTTAGGATGACTTGTGTGTGTACCTTAGAGTATTTCAAAGAATGTTTTTTAATAATTTAAAAGTAACATGAGCAAAGCCAAAATTCATGCCATTCTGTTAACGCAGATTTCTGTTTTCTTCCATAATGTGAAAACCTGTGAGTTACTGATAATTGATTCTTTTTCTGCTTGGCAAGGGAAGATTGCTAGAGAATTCTCAGTAGATTCTGAATTATTAATTTATTTATAGTGTCATATCAGCTATAAAGCTATTAATAAATGTGAGTTTCTAGAACTTCCCCATGGCAGTTTTAAAAACTTATACTCTTGAGATGTCAAGGTATAAAACCTTCAATAATGAAAAACCCCTGGAACTAGGACTAGAAGGGGCCTCCTGGGCCAATGATTCCTGGTTCCTGCTGTTTTGACACAGTATTATATAATCCTCCTCTTCTAACTTTTAGCCTACATTTATTCCTGTCCACTTTATTACTCCTGTGTTTTGTGCTAACATTGCCTTTTAGTTTAAAAAGTTCTTCTCTCTGCATGACTACTTTTTAAGATGTTTACAAATATATAATTTTCTTCTCTCTGCCTTTGACTTCCCAGACTAAGCAAGCTAAATTCTTCTCATCTCTCACAGTGTGTCACTGCAGCTGTTACAGGCTGAGTACATGTTCCTTAAACAGGAATGATTATAAGAGTGCATAAGTTCTTAATGAGGTCTTGCTGGAACCTGGTACATAGCACATGTAATTCCCAGTGCCTGCTCAAAGCTCTCCACGTGGCTGGGTTACTTTTGCATCTTGACTTCTCTCTGTGGTCATCCTACACATGAACAGCTTTCTCTTTCTTAGCCTTTTCAGGTGAAGAGCTCTTGTAGCTGAAATTTATGTGACTACTCCCTATATATATGAAATTCTACATTGCTGAATTTAGTCCCATTTCCATTAACCCTTTTAATATCACCCCCGATATCCTACTTTAGAGCAAAGATACTTGACGAAAATATCAAACCTGTTCTCCATTTAAACTTACTCTGAAGGATTCTGCTGGTAAACTTCCCCTTGTTCAATCCTTCCTACTTTTTCTGTTTTAATTTGCTCCACACTCACCTTAAAATTCCTTTGTATGTCATTGTTTTAGTCAACAATTTTCCTCATGTCATGTCTCATACACTTTGCAGAGGTCCAAATGGATGGAATTGTTTGCATTTCTTTTGCCTATAAAATGAGAACTGAGTATATGAAAATTCTCCTCATATTAATTTTCATCATATGCCATCTGTATTAAAATCTCAGAAGAGTGGCTCTGCCTAATAAAAAGTGCGTGAAGGAACTTGACAGAGCAGATTAAGGTTTTACCATATCTTCCTCTTGTGCATTTTTTTTTCCACTAAGGTGGAGTACAAGAAGGATCTTGAAAACAACAAAGGCTACAGCATGAACTACTGTGATACTCCACAATTCAAGAATGTGAGCAAGGTCTCAAAATTCACCAGTGATGTAAGTTTTCAGCCCCTTGTGTGTGTCTTGCTTAACCTGGCAGCTGCCAGAATCACTAGTCGTCTGTGTGTGTGTTTCAGAGAAGTGTGCACTGGAAATGTGATTGTAACTGTTTTTAACCCGTGTCTGTACAGCACCTATCCTAGTCTGTCCTCATGAATAACTGGGGCTCATTTTAGACAGGATTATGCAAAGAACTATTATGTATATAGATGAGAGGTTACTTACAATGGACTGCTAATCTAGAGAGGTAGCTGTCAGTTATTACTGTTTTCTGTCATAATTATTCTTTCTTTCACTGTGTGTGTCCATGTCCTGACTGGAACATTAGGCAGAAGATACTTCACCACAGTTCATGCCACAGAGGAACATAATTACTATGTCAAAGTAATCAGTGTTAATTATACCACTTGTATCTTGTGATCATGAAATATAATTTTATACTGCCTCCTACCATTCCCTGAAATCCCAGAGGAGTAAATCTTTTGCCATATAGTTGAGATGGTAGAGGGATTAATGTTTCTTGTCAAAGTCCCCACTCTGGGCTTGGTGAAAGATGCACCAAAAGAGTCAAATTTTGTTTATTTGTTGATGTACAAATATTGCCTCCCTGGAACTTTTTTCTAGTATTTATTTCTGTTGAAATAATATGCAGCAATAGAATGCAGAGGTGTCTTCATGTGGCATCCAGGTGGTATGAAGAACACGTAAAAGACATCTTGTAAACCAGGAAACTCACAGAGCGTTTTTGTTTCTATTTTTTAAAGTACCAAGGTTGTGGACTAACGAGTTTCTGTATTGATGCAACACTAGTAGACCACAGCTGAGATGATTTGTCTCCCTGCTGTGAAATATGAAATAGTACAACTGAACATATTTTCTCAGTGTATTTTTTTTTTTTCTACAGCTTAAATACAAAGAAACCTACCAGAATGAAATGAAAGGTCATTATGCAGGTGTCGGCATGGACAAGCGAATGCTGCATGCCATGAAAGTTGGCACGTTGGCAAGCAATGTAAGTCTCTTTTAATCACACCTGGACGTTTGGTGCCTGCTTGTCTTTCAGTTTTTTCCAGAATTAAGTTGATAGAAAACTTCAGATCATATTTTACTGGGGATCTGAAGAACAGATATGTTGAGAAGAAGGGAGATTCTGGAAACCCTTTTGTACTGATTTATAGCTCACTGTGTGGAAGAAGTTAAAATAAGAAATTTCAGTGATCTGGCAACATACTGAGATCCTTCGGTTTTCTTTGACATCAGTAGGATGCTGAAAGTTGTTTGTCACCACCCCCAGGGTCAGACCTTTGCTGAAAAAAACAGTCTTTAATGAAGATTTCTGGATTCCAATTTAATTTACTGGGTTAGTCAAGAAGCTATTTCATTACATACCATTCCTTCAAGTACATTATTTACAAATCTGTAAGAAGCTCGAGAACTAAGCAGAAAGATAAAAGAGATGTGTCATAGGTGGAAGTTAAGTTAATGCTCCCACTGTTGGCATTGGATTAATTGAGGAGCTGAAAAAGAATCAATTAGTGGCTAAACTATGCAAATAATTTCATTTTCTTTGTCACTCATGACATTGAACTTACTTTGTTTTCTGCATTTAAAATTAATATTATTGTTTCTCCTTTCCTCTTGACTGATTATTATTCAAACAAATGACAGCTGAAAAAAAAAAGAATGATTTTTTTTGTTTTGTTCTCCTTGTGTTTCAGATAGCCTATAAATCTGATTACAAACATGATGGTGTTGACTACAATTACCCAGCTACTCTCACTCCTTCATACCAGACAACAAGGAAGCTGGTCCCTTTGAAAGATGTAAATAATTTCATATTTGGTTTGTTTTTTTTTCCTATGACTTGCATAGCTCATCATCTCTCTGTAGGAGAGATTGTGATAGATCGAATGTGTCAAATGATGATTTAATCATGGGAGCAAACAGCTAGTGGTAACAAAGTTAAAGCAAAAAAATTGCAGTGTCAAGGGGTCTCAGAGGAGTAGAAAGTGCTGCCACCTCCTGCTGTTGGCTTCAGTTCAGCACAGATTGTGCAGTGATGTGAAATCAGTGACTTCTGCCCTGTCCGTGGCCTGTGCGGCAAAACATCTCACCGTTCTGGTCTTCAACATCAAGCACTGAAATGATGAGGAGACTAAAATAGCCACCTCATCCTCTGTAAATTCCCTGAAGATGTGTGCTCCCATTTGAAGGGGAACTAACTGGTCACATAACTGTCCATAAGCTGGCAGTCCATCCACGCAAAAGAGATGCCCTCTTTGCTTGGGGTTGAGTTCCTGATGGAAGGATGTGAGGAAATTCATGTACTGCTGTGGTTATATATGTTCTACAGATAAATGGAGAATGGCGGACTGTACAGCGTAACATACTTTCACCTCTCACAAGCATTAAAAGCTTGATTGATCTCATCTATGATTGGAATCTTAACCTGGGGCTTAGTTAGGATCATAATCACTAGGCATCACTTGTAAAATCAACAGGAAGAGAGCAGCAGCTCTGCAGGGCGTTCCTGAGCACCTAAGATGTACGTAACATTGAAATTGCGAGAAACCAGAAGGAATACATCTTGGAAAGGTCATTGACGTTAAATGAGACTTATCAGGGCCTGAATACCACTTCTGAGAAAGAGATGGTAGCGTGAAGAGCTAGAATTGAGAACTCTGATGTTTTTGAGGGAGTACTTGAGATACTTCAGCTATAAGACAAACTATTGCCTCTTCAGCAGTAATGTCAGCTTTGTCTTTGTGAAAACTTAAAGAAATGAAGTTCAGAGTTTGATTGCTTAGTGTTTGAGAGAGCTGTATTCTTAAAGAGTTCGAAGTAAGTAGGAATTCAAGTCCAAAGTGTATAAAACCTTCTGGCACTACCTGTGACTCTACAATTCATAGTCAGCATCTGGGTTTGAAACATGGAAATCAATTGGCCACAGAGACTCAGTTGTACTTGTCATGACCATCATCTAGTATTTTGAAATAGTCCCAGGACTCATCTGCTCCCTGGTAACCAGCTTTGTTAATATGAATATTTTTAGGAATACAACTCTCTCACATTCTAAGCAATCACAAGTAGCAATAAATACATAGTTTCAGTTAAAAAGAAATGATCCCTTTCTGTGGATTTAAAATTCTCTCTGTCTCCGAGGAAGCAAATGAACTGTTTTAAGTACCTTGATCACTTTGGACCTGTGAGATAATTCAGGCCTTTCTTCCTAGTTTTTCTCATTCTGGCAGAATGAGCAAGTTTACGTGAGGATACCTGAGATAAGAAGGTTCTCATTAAAATAGTTTCAGCAACTCAAAGTCTCTAGAAATGTACTCCACTTTACTGGAAAAAGAGTGCTCTTGAGAAATGAGTTTTACGCAATGGGATTTGCAATGTTTGCAAAGTGGTGATTAACTACAGTGAATATTAATTAAGGCCTACAGAGAATAATAATTGTGATAATTGTGTTCTGTAGTATAGCACTGAGTTCTTTGGCAGCAACAGGTTTGAAAGAAAGCTTTGCTATAATTTTTTGATCTTGCATAATTATGGGGTTCTTTAGCTTGTTATTATTGCTACCACGTTAATGTGTTAGGAATGTAGTGGGCTCCAATCCTACCGATGGCTGACATTAAAATGACTTTTTTTTTGTACCATAAATATATATTTTTCTTTTCTCATCATCCACACAAAACTTGCATCACACAGGGAAATTCTGTGATAAATTATTACATTACAACTCAGTAAAGAAAAAGTGTAAGAGAGTCCATTTGCTCTGCTCAGTGTTACACTGGACAGACCTCTTAATAGACAGTTACAAAGTTCCTTGTCTGAGAAAGATGAAAATGGACTAAGTGATGGTTAAGAATATCAGTCTTACAGCAATGATTTGGGGGACCAGCTGGTACTGCATCTTTTTAAGAATTTGTGGCTTTGAGGGGGAGGGGTTATAAGTAAACTTCATTTTCAAGGTGGGATAAAAACTGTGATCTCAGACTAGGAAATTTTCAGAGCATTAACTCAGATCTAACCCAAGAGATCCTGACATTTTTCCTCAGCTCAATTTATTATGGTTTAAATAATGTTTTATCCAGAGTGTTAGTTGACAAAACTTTGTCGATTCATTCTCTCATTTTCCAGTCTGACCATTTCTTCCTTTATTAAATTTTTTAAAAAAATTGTTTATTTTATCTTAAATTAGGTGAACTACAGGCAAAGCATAGACAAGCTGAAGTACAGCTCTGTTGCCAACACTCCACAAATTGCTCAAGCCAAAATAAATGCACAGCAGCTCAGTGATGTAAGTTCTGTCATCATTAGCCACCCTCGTTTATTAGAATTTTATGAGATAATTTGATTTCAGACCATTTGTAGTTCATCAGCAGATTTATAGTGAAAATGAGAATACATGTTGAATGAAGTAATTTGCAAAAATATAGCAAGCATACCAGTAGATCTAGTACTTGTCTCCATTTTTAAGATTTGTATTAGTGTGCTTTGTTAGGAATTTATCTCCTGTGTATTTATTAATAATATCTTTTGTACTTACAGATAATCAGTAGCTCTTCCATTTACAGAATAATATTATGCTTCCTACTACCTCGGTTATAAGTTATGAAGTTATAATTGCCTTATTGCCCTCATATTTACATCAGCCATACTTATGAGTGTATCTATAACGTGTGGCACTAATGGCATTGAATTTAACAGCAAACAATCGGTCTAATGGTCATATTTTTAGTGAGTTAAAAATAACTGAGTTTCTTGTTGACCTTTTCAATATATGCAGTTGAACTACCGAGCCGAGTATGAGAAGACAAAAACAAACTACACTCTACCTCAGGACGTACCTCAGCTAGTGAAGGCAAAAGCCAATGCTGAGTTATATAGTGAGGTAAGTCAAGCCACCTGGAAATGCTGGCATTCATGATGCTGTTAATAGATAGAAATGAATATAAGTATAAACATGATGACACTGTTTCTGGAAGCATTTAACACTTATCATTGATCTTCATACTAAACAACATGAAATATGGCACCCAGAATAGATAGAAATCCAATCTCAAGGACAGTGAAACCACTAGACTTTTTTTTTTCAAGACGTTTTCAGATGATTCGAATTTCTTTATTAAATCAGTATTCACTCCACAAAATTAACTGCTTCTGAGGTGATATTTGTATGAAGAACCAACACGTGCACAGTTCTAATAACTCAAAGCCCACTGAAGTCAGTAGGAAGAAACAATGACTTCAGCAAACTTGGATCAAGCCCACTGTTGCTACCATTCATAATTCATGACAATATATAGTGATTGACTGAGAGACTTGCGTGCAAAAATCAAGTGCTTGCAGGAAAAGTTGATCTTCTATTTTATTTTTAAAGCATTTTTCAAGCCTCCATCGTTGTGGATAGTTTTGGAGGGAAAAAAAAAACCCAATAAGATAAATAAGTGCAAAATGAGAAAAAAACCTCCAAACATTACTGGTGTGGCTTATTTTTTAGCCAGTTTCATAATTTTTCATGGTTGTGAGTTGGCCTTACTGCAAGTTTTTCGTATCTTGTGTTCTTCCCATAAGTTTTATTCTCAGTGGTGCAAATAAAAGGTTGCAGTGGTGGAGTGTTGTGGAGCATCACCCTTTGTGGCTATAATGTGTTTAGATGCATGTTCATTGTTAGACACTGGTAAAATATAAACATACAAGAAGCCAAATCCAGAAACTGGGGCTTCCTGGAGACTTCATTAGGTGCATTCATACTATGCATGAAGGCATACTTGATCCTGCTCTAATGGAATTTCAAGTTGAATCTTGAAAGAGAGCTTAAAAAATATTCCTTTAACTTCCGCTGACTTTCAGAAGTTAAGCACGTGATTCTCATGCATTTTATCTGCATTTGTGGTTTGTGTGGCTCATGGGTGTGATTTTGAAGAAAATCTTCTGATCATAAAGGCTGCTCTGCTGAACTGTGCTTCACGTTGTGGGGTGGTCCCAGAGCACACGAGCTGAACGCAGCCAAACTGAAAAATGCTCTCCAGCAGCTCACATAAAGAACTGCAGCTACAAATATACATTCAGGGCATGGGACCTGACTAGAACTAGGGTGGGAAAGAAAAATCCTGAAGTGAGCAGTGCGATGTTTGATTCTTAGCACCAGCTGCTCTGTCCTACAGATCAGCTCCTGCAGATCTGCACTGCTTGCATAAGGAGACGTAACCAGAGACATTTTTGAAAAACCTGCCCTCCCCCATGTCTGTTTGAAAATGAGAACTGTTGGTGGAATTTAAAGTGCCTGTAAACTCCAAGAAAAAAATTCTTGACTCAGTCCTGGGCAATTAATTAGCTCAAAATGATAATGAACTGTGACTTAAGAATATTCCAGTTTGTGGACTGAGCATTTTTAAACGTCTGTTGTACTCTTAGTAATTTTCATGTTTCTTTGAAGACCTTGTGTGTTTATGTGTTTATGTGTTAGTGACATATTGCTGTCTTTCCTTTCTCAGATTAAGTACAAAGAAGGCTGGGAGAAGAGTAAGGGCCAGGGCTTTGAAATGAAACTTGATTCTCTGCCTTTACTTGCTGCCAAAGCTTCAAGGGATCTTGCCAGTGATGTATGTTATATTTAGTTACCTAGGAATTATTCTTTATATAAGTCTCTGTAGCCCAGGGAAATAAAGCTTAGCTGGCTTCATCTGGATTTCTAAGTCCTGCATTTAGGTGTCCATCTTTTTCAATGGCTAATGAACAGTTGGAAACTTTCTCAGATTCTGCTATCAAATTTCACTCTCTGAAAATTCTTGTCTTTTAAATCAAATGTACAGAGCAAAGCAAAATTTGCACAATAACCCCATAGTAAAATTCAGTGTTGTGAATCGTTTTTAGCCTCAAAACTGCTGTTCTCATTCAGTGCAAAGGGAATGCATATTTGTTTAGTCTGCTTCGTTAACATAAACTCATGTATGTAAAAAATTTCTAAACAAAGTCTTTCTAAACAACTTATATCATGATTATAACCCCGTGGAGAGGCAGAAAAGGCAGAAACTTTTTCCTGCAGCTGGAAAGTGTTCAGCAGTGATGGAGATTATGAAATCTCAGCTCATTAAAAAAAAAAATCAAATCTTGAATTCCTTGCTTGAATTGATTTCTTATCTTTACCTTTAAGAACCATATAATTTAGCTAATCAGAAGACTTTAATTTTTCAAGCATATCCTCCTCAGAGGAATGAGCCTTAAAGAATGAGGTTAAAGACCTCATAAATGAGACCCGTCTTATACCTCCGGAATTTCTGAGAAAATCTAGGAAATCTGAAGTGTCAAAGTGAAAATCAGACTAAGCCCTTCTAAATTTTCACCATCCAAATCATTATTGAAAAACATATTGCTTATCTCTTGAGTAATAGGAAATGCCCTTTGACTTGAACTATTTTTTTTCCCACAGATTAAATATAAAGAAGAATATGAAAAAACAAAAGGAAAAGCAATTGGAACCAAAGATTCAAGGCTTTTGCACTCTCTGCAGGTGGCCAAGATGAGTAGTGAGGTAAATTATTCCTCTTACTCAAAAGGTGTTTTTCATAATTATGAATCTTTCAGCAGCGATATGCAATCTACCACTGTTACTGCTTTCACTGTAAGGAACTGCTGAAAGCATTTAATAAAATTGATTTCCTTCCTCCATCTGTTAATCTGCAGTGATTGCATAGTATATTTGTTCTCATAGGACATTTTGGGTTATGGTGTCCTTATTGTGGGGCAGGAAAATAACGTCCCACTAAAACCTCAATATAAAAAGAAATCATGTTAAAACCACAATGTTAACATCTCTACATAGAACTTTCAAGTCAAGAAAGGTATGTTTAAAAGTAGGATGTAATGTAATAGAGAAAATGTCTCTAGAGTCTCCAAAATTCATGCTGGCGTGTGGTTTCTCCCTTATAGGACCTGATTTCTATATGTGTTTGGTTTATTTTTTTTTTTTGCTTGATCTACATAAGGACCCAAACAAGAGTGACTTTGCAATTTACTGATACAGACGACTTAATTCCATTCCTTCTATTTCTAGATTGCCTATAAAAAGGGTTTTGAGGAGAGTAAGGCCCATTTCCATCTGCCTATGGATATGATGAACCTGAGACATGCTAAGAAGGCTCAGGCACTTGCTAGTGACTTGGATTACAGAAAGAGACTCCATGAGTACACAGTGCTCCCAGAGGATATGAAGACCAAATGGGCAAAGAAGGCTTATGATCTCCAGAGTGATGTAAGATGATGTACACTCAGCTTAACTGTTACAAGCAGTAAGAGGGCTTATAGAATTTTCCCAATTTGACATTAGTTCTCATTTCATATTGATGCTGTCTGATTGTACTGTGACTTTTTAAGATGTCTTTGCAATGTCTTTGAAACTGGAAAGGTTGCACATGTTCACTTGCAAATATTATACCTGTGGTCCTTGTGCCAATAAATGTAATTTTCCCCTACAGCTTCAGTACAGGGCAGATCTGATGTGGATGAAAGGAGCTGGGTGTATCACAGAAGGAAGTCTCAACATACAACAAGCCAAAAAGGCAGGAGATTTGGTCAGTGAGGTAAGCAAAGTACTCAGGCTTCTGCCTGTTGTTTGTTCCAAGGTTTATGCACTCTCATTCCACTACATTGCATGGAATAGGTAAGGAATTCCTGATAAGGAATATCTGAGAAATGATAAAACTGATGGACATCATTTAGTTATTCGATAGTTTAGGAGATCCTGGGTTAGAAATGAAAATTATGTTTTCCCATTACGTGATTGTTGTGTCAAGTTTGTGAGGCAGAAGTCCCCATAGTTGTGCTTCCACCTCTTTTCATTCACTCACCCATTTAGCATTGAATTTCCTATGGCACATGCTACATGAAGTGCACAGAGGTTTTAAGGAGTAGTATTGAAAAATTAAATGTTTGTTACCCATGCTTGAAAATTTCCTTACTCTTTAGCAAGTAAGGGCTGTGACTTTAGTGGCAGCTTCAGCTTTTGCTGATTTTCATTACATTCTCTTGATTAATTCATGGTTTTGCACTGCCATTAACCTTTTGGAAGTATACTTCCTCAGCTGCTTAGCTATGGTTGAGTTGTCTCGCTACTACCAGGAAAAATAGAGGACAGAGAAAAGAATAAATCACAGGAAGTTTGACAAGAAGGATGAAATACCTCTTAGTTCTGGAAGAAGAAACAGAAGCCAGTTAGTTACTGGGGATCACACTCTCTGGTACCTTGGGTCTCTGACATTCTCTCACTACTTCCGCGAGGGGAAAAAAAAATCTTAGAAACAGAAGAAGAGCACCTACTCTCAGATCTGGTGCCTTGCTAGGGACAGACTGACATCTGCTGCTGGGGTGTGCAGTAGCAATAATCACTTCCACAAATATTTAATCCATAATGATCTGCCTTTACATTCCAGTGCTGTGTAAGGCCAAGAGATGGCTGACAGTCACTTAAACTGGAGAGTGGTGGATGTTATTTGAGAGATCTCTATTGCCATACAAAGCCTGGCATTTTGTCATTTCTTTGCAGAATGTCACTACATTGTGTTCCATGCAATGTGACAAAACATGCTGGTTTTAATCTGCCTCCCTCCCTTCCAGGTTCCTAAAATAAAGCGACGAGCACCTCTTTGAAGTGCTGCATGCTTTTTTAACTTCTGTTTTGTGTTCCCCTAGCAGAGACATAGTGTAAACTGATCTGTTCACCCATCAGTTCAAACAGAAGAATTTCTCTCCTGAAATGCCAGATAATGAAAAAAAAAAAAAAAAGCATTTAAACCCTTTCTAGATGAAATGCCCCACTTCACGGTTAGAATAGGAATTTGACTAAAGTATACAAGAAGTGTTTGCTTGGCCTCCCCTATCATACCATGGCCTTGAAATAAAGTGCTGCATTTCCTTGTACTATGACAAAGATAGGAAGAGATGCTTATCTCACTCTCAAATGAGTGATGCAAAAGGCTGAGGCAAAAACCTTGATTCCAAACAGGTTTGATCTAAAGCCTGATGAAGTCAGTCGAAGTTTTCTGTTCACTTTGGTATGTTTCAGGTGTAAAACAAAAATTAAGAAGAAATAAAAGGTTAGTCTCATTTACCAAACTAAAACTCTTAGTCTCTATGCACAGTTGTCCATTCAAATAGATTTTATGTAAGTGCTGGTACCAGAGGAAGAATAAGGGACAATGTTTTTTTCCCATACCCAACACCTGAGCCTTGTGGAGGCCTCTCATAGCTGTTGGCCCCAGAAAGGCTTGACTGCAGGGTCTGTGCTGAGCTCTGCTTCGAAAAGAACTGTGACATGATGGGGAAGATTTTGAATACAAATTACTTGCAGGACACTGATATTGCTTGCTCTAATTTAATTGTTATCTTAATAATTTAAAAATATCTCAGTAACGTATGTTCAGTGATTTGAACCACACATGCATATGCTTGAGAAGTCTCATGGAAGAAAATGAGATAGTAATAGGGACTATGTGGCTTATGAGCTCTCTTGGATCCTGATTTAATCATACCCAGTTTGTGAACCCCACTCACTGGTCTGTGTACAACCTAGGTCTTAAAAGATACGTAGATAGTATGTCTGGCACCAAAGAGTATCCATGCTTGAAGTGTCAGCAACAACACATTTGGCATGCTCTTGTACTACCCTCTTCATCTCAAAATACCAGCACTGGGTAGTATTTGGCAGCTTATTTTGTTGACACCTGTGCTACAAATATCTTGTGAATTTACAGGGCACTTCTGGCTCTATCAGTCATGTACTTTTTGAAAGTGCTACGTTTTGGGGGGAAGGCAAGTACTGTAGAAAGTTGTTTGTAACTTCCTTTAATTTGCTGCAGAAAAAGTACAGGCAGAAGGCTGATGCTCTGAAGTTCACCAGTGTGGCTGACAGTTCTCAGATCAAGCACGCCAAGAAAAGCCAGGAACTTCAAAGTGATGTGAGTCCTTAACTGAATTTGTCTCTTTGCAAGTGGTTTACTCATAATGTGGCCACTCCTGACAGAGGTACGTTGAAGTGATGGTGGAAGAGAACCCAGTCACTAAGCCTTTCAATATATAAAATGTCATTAGATTTATTTCTAATATTTATTATTATTAATAATATTAGTATTTATTGTTTATGTTTAATTCTCTTGTGGAATTCTTTGCACTAGAGCAACAATGACAAAACCCAAAGACCAATGGGAATGGAAACAGAGAATTCTCATAAATGATTATTAAATTAAATAAACTAAAGACCAGAGAAGGAGGGGATATCTCTACAGACAGTCTTGGTGACAAACTTGTGGGTGGTGCAGACTGGGTTCAAGTATGGCTGAAGTGTATTCTTGACAGGATACAAGAGTATTCCAGAGTCACTGAAGTCATCTGCACAAAAATTGGTTATCCATGGGGTAGTAGAAGTGAGGAAGGAAGATGGAGGGAAAACACAGTGTTCCCAGCTGACAGTGGACATTAGCACAGGGACTGATATGCATCCATCCCAGGTTCTATGTTTCCCTCCACTGAGGGCCCTGTCAGACTACTTAAAGCTGTATCAGCCCTGTTAGACCACTCATTGTTCAGCTGTTATTTTCCTTTTTTGACCCTTTGTGTCAATAAAAACCTGACACCTCCTTGAATGAACGTTGTGTCATACATGACACCAGAATGAATCAGAGGAGAGCACTGGTCTCCTGACTCCTGTTACTTATCTCTTGTGAACAGGACATGCTGCCTTCCTGTATGTGTTTTGAAGTCAGAATAGTAACCACGGATTTAGAGGTTTATAGTAGGGACTTCTTTTTTTTTTTTTTCCCCCCTTTTCTATGGGGGAAAGAAATTATGTAAAAATTATGTAATAACAAAAAGAAATGTAATACTTTGTGAAATGGGACATCTTTTCATAGTTTTTCAACAGCTCCTCCAACAGCTTTTTGGGCTAAAACAGAGCAGTTCATTTCTCTGTTGTCATAGCCCTGGGATATAAAATGGAGATGATTGCTACTTGGATCATAAAAGGTCCTTGATATTTTCATTCAAAGTTGGAACGTTAGTCCTCACTGGAGTATTATGTTGGCAACTACATTTAGGTCACAAATGTTCTCTGCCGATTCAATTGCTTAGTGTTCTTCATTTCATGCCTAAAATTCTCTACTTCTGTGTCCTATTAAAGACTTTCATTGTACCTAAAAAGTAGCTGCAGTTTAACATTGGATGAAATATGCTCTTGCATACATTTCATACAGAGTATAAATTATTGCCAGCTTTATAGCCAACTAAGTTATGTATGTTGTTCCAGTTTCCCTGAAATTTAACCATGAGTAGTTTGGTCAACCTGACTCTTTAGGTCAGCTTTTAAATTAATATTTGACCAAAAAAAAAAAATAAAATCAAGATGTTAAAGAATAACTCATGAAATAAATTAACCCTAACAAATCCCTGAATATTTGGGGTGTTTTAATCAGTATTCTTTCAACATTAAATGTGGATCATGCATTGCTTTTTGTGGACAGGTTGCCTACAGGTCAGGAAAAGAGCAGTTTCTTCATCAATACACCATCAGCAAAGATGACCCTGTCTTCATACTGGCCAAAGCAAATGCTGCCAATATCAGTGAGGTACTGTGTAACAGAGATTTGGATTCCCTCGCTCCTGTGAATAGTTACAGATGCTGTTGAAATATTTGTCCTGTAGGTAAAAGTTAGGTTCTTTCTCTGAGAAGGTCCACGTGTTTTAGACGTAAAAACTCTATGTCTAAATTTAATTACTCGCTCTTAATAAATACCAGTCACATCTCCTGTCCTTGCCACTTTTAGAGTTTGAAGCTGTGCATTTTTCACACCCTTCCAGATAAGTGGCACATTGACAGTTTCACTGGAACCAGTGAGATAATGGGGTTACAGTAACCGTAGTATCCACAGTTACAGTATGTAAGTGGAGGCACCACAATCTGACCCATAGTCATATGGTTGATGAGCATGGAGTGTACGAGGGACTCATGTTACTTGAGAGCTTTCACTGTGGATATAGAACAAATAGAATATTTTGATAGCAATAAAGAGACTGTGTTATTGTCATCTCTTTAGAAACTCTACAAGAGTAGCTGGGAGAAGCAGAAGGAAAAAGGATTTGTGCTTCGTCTGGATGCTTTGTCATTCTTGACAGCGAAGGCAAAGAGGGATCTGGCAAGTGATGTGAGTATGGAGTCCATCAGCCTTCTTTATTCTTAGGACAGCTGACAGTCCCGGTTGCTGCAAGTGTTGGGGATGTGTCACATATGTCTCAGTGCCCTGAGCCACCCTCACTCGATTCATGCTAAGGAGCAATGGAGGAGTTGTCTGGGTGATTGGCATTCCGTAATTAGTCAGAAGGCTTGCTCTGAGCAATTCAGAGCTTTCCCCCACATGCTGACGATGTTTTCCTATTCTCATTTTGACCCGAGGGTGAATTTTAGAACTCAAAATGAAGCAGAAATCTCCCGTGAAACATCATAACTTAATACATCTATGCCTGGCCAGAAAATTCCTCCAACAGCCTTCTGACCTCAGAGCTTGAAGAATGTTGTTTTTCCTGAAGAGAACCAAAAAGGAAAGATTTCTTACAGCTTTTTGTGAACATATTATTATTGAGAAAGGGTTTATTCTTTATAAACACTAATTTCTAAGGCATTCCAGTTCTCCTTTGCAAATGATCTTCTTACCTACTTGTGTCGAGGACCCAGAATGTCATAACACTGACAGGCCATTGCTTTACTACTGGTAGAGCTGTCAGTTTGGTAGCTTAGTTAATTTACTCTCAGTCTGTTTTTTAATTCACAGATTAAATATAAGGAAGGGTATGAGAAGATGAAGGGTAAACTCATTGGAGTAAAAGCTGTGAAGGAAGATTCGAAGATGGCTCATTCCCTGCAAATGTCAAAGTTGCAGAGTGATCTGGAGTACAAGAAGGCCTCTGAGGACACAAAGAATCAGTTCCAGGTCTCCATGGATATGGTTCACCTTGTCCATGCCAAAAAGGCTCAGAATTTGGCCACAGACATAGGATACAAGACATCTCTCCATCACTACACAGTCCTGCCTACTGACAGAAAAGTGGCGTGGGCAAAGTGGGCCTACGGATTGCAAAGTGATGTAAGTCCAGAGCTTGATGTGTTTCAATACCCCTTCATTCAGCCCATTCTCAGCCCCCGTTAGGACTGAATTTCTTCAGATGTTTATGGTTTTAATGCCATGACATCTTTATGCACCTAATTTTTCAGCTACTAAACAGTTAATTTTAAAACAGTAAACAGTAACCACCTATTTCCCCAAGGTATATATTTAAATTGTGCGGTGTTTTTGAGGAGAGTTACGATTCTCTTTACGAGCATGGCTTCTTCAAAACCTGCTTCAAATGTTAATAACACACTAGGATTCATATATGATGTACATTTTTCCCCCCCTAATGTGCGGGGCAGTTAAATAACGTACGGTGATAAAATTGGTGATAAAATTCCATATGGACACCACATGTTCAGCTCTAACCATCACATGAACTGTCTGATACTGCAAACAGTTACTATGTTAGACTTTCCATTCTGAGGTTTTAAATCAGAACTTCTCAAGACTGAGATAGAAAGGTCTTGTTGAGGTATGGCGGCTGAAACTCTTTTGACACCTTTGAGAAAGCTGACTTGCAGTCAAGCTTTAGAAATTCAGTACTGTTGGTAGGGGAGATTTTGTGAGGAAAGTGAGAAGTACTCCTGTACTCTCCCTCCTTAAAGACACATGGAAAAACAAACCAAACGAAATGCTTTCCCCCCAGTAAAACAAAAAAGTAGGGTTTGGGAAATCATTAGTATCAGGTTTTTTTATAATTGCAAATTTTGAATTATCTTTTAAGCAGTGTTCTATATACAATAAAACTGAAGTTAGAGTAAAAATTGCAAACAACAGTAAGGTGTAGACTACTTCTAAAAATTACCTTGCAGGTGTTGGCGAGTCCTGATACTTCTATTTCATTCTGGTTTGGTTTTTTTTTTGCTTTCTTTGCAACTATGCAATAATGAATAGAATGAAACGAGGCACTAATTTGAATTGGTTGTTGTCTGAATCTTTTAATGGCATTTTAAGTGTATGAACATCAACAATAGGAATTTTTTTTTCTTTGTCAGAACCGATACAGAGCAGATTTGAACTGGATGAAAGGAGCTGGATGGATAGCCACTGGGTCATTAAATGTGGAGCAGGCTAAGAAGGCAGGAGAACTCATTAGTGAGGTGAGATTTCATGACAGCATGTATCAGAATTTGCTGCATAATGCGTGCAAAATGTCTGTATAAAATTAAAATAATTTCCACTCAAAGGGGAAAGAAAAAGGCATACCACATGAAAGCCCTCAAAACCAGGGATAGGACTGGTAATTAGAGGGAAACCAGATACCAAACACATAACAGTAGGAGTCCATATAGCCTTTGCAAAAACAAAGTGGGTGACAAATGATATTATGAATAATAATGGCAATCAAACAGTGCTCAATTGCTAACCACTAGCCCACCTTTTTAATGAAGCAAAACAGGAGAGATGACGAAAAGATGGAGTCATTGGACCCAGAACCTTCTTTTGTAACAGATCCTTCTTGCTCCTTTTTCATATATATTCATGTTAGCTATTGAAATTCATGTAGATATCTCTGTCTGTAGCGATCTATTGGCTCAAGTAGTTTCCATCCTAATTTCTCCCTATAACCATTATCACTTACAGGAGAAGGCAAAGTCTAGAATCCTTCATGCCCATCCCATGAGGCTTTCAAATGAAGTTCTGGTGGAAATGGTTAAAAGGTTCATAATATTGTGTTATTTCACAGGGAGTCCTACTGGCCAAATCTGCAGCCATAGGAGACTGAACCCTGTGATTTTTAGATAACCATAATGCAGAAATCATCCATCCATTCACTCAGTGAGAAGAACAGCATAACCATGGGTGCACTGTCTCAGAAAAATAGTCATCCTTTCACAACTGACTGATTGCTAACACTACTTTTCCCCCATGTAAACATCTATAGTGAAGAAGGATGATTTTTTTAGACAAAGTAGACGAGTTCCTCAGGTAGTATAAAGCAAGGTACCTTCACAGAAGCTAGTACAGTAATGCTGGCTGGAACAGTAACAGTGACTCTGGATATGTATTCCATTTGATGTCATAGTAGTGAAAACTGCTGGGTAGAAATTTCACCTGCTAAGTTGTTCATCTTGACCTTTTTGTGAGTGCTGAACAATGTTAGGTTGCTATGAGCTGTGTCCTTTCTTACATACACACTTCTAAAACTGCTAGAAAGCAATTGCCAGAATATAACTTATAGGAATTTTATGTAGAGATGTGCTGGTCAACTCTGCTTTGTCTCTAAATCTGATCTAGACAAAACATAAACCACTTTTGTCCCCTATTACACTTAGTAACACTGCTATTTTTAAAGGGATTTCTTTCAGAAACCGAAACATTGCTTATAAGCTTATAATACCTTGGAAGTGTTTGTGTGTTTTACCTTGGTATTTTGAGTCCGAAAGGGTCAAGATGTTGCCTCAAATAAACTTCTGTAGATCACAGCTCAGTTTAAAGAAAAATGACATGCCATGAGTTCATCACAGGCATCTGGAATATTTAATATATGCTATTTGGAGAAGTTATAAGAGTGTGGATGTGTTTAAGGCAACTCCTGCATGAAGGGGAACTTTCAGTGACGTGGTCATGTGAAAAAAAAAAGTAATTTTGTCATTGAACAGCCTTAATCTTAATTATGTATGTATAAAAATGTCTGAGAAGCTACTATGTGTCCTTTACAGCAAGCAAAATTAATATCATCATCTAGAAGATCTACCATAACAATTAGTACAGTGCCAATGGCTGCACAGATTTGCTGTAGGTCTTAGAAGGAAACCTAAACCCCCAAGCAGAAAGTTAAATAGTTGCCATTATTAACACAATTCAATTGTATATGATTTCTTGCATAAAGGAGATATAGATGAAACATACAATCAGTCATACTGTATTTGAAGTAATCTAAAGAAAATTTTGAAATCTTAGGTTCTGGAGTATTTGGGTAGGCAGAATCTGATTTTGAAATGTTTTCCTTATATTTAGAGAGAAATACTTTAATATTAATTGGCAAAAGGTTATTGTTAAGTTGAAACAAATATTAATCTGAAAGTACCTAGGACATAAAGATGAGGAAAGAGGAATAATAATTATGTTCACAAATTCACTCTAATCTCCAGCAACCTATGATTTTTCTCTTTCAAATAGCATGAAAGAGCAGCACAAAATTCACAGCTTTGATCTTTTTCTGCTCAACAGAAGAAGTACCGTCAGCATCCATATGCTTTGAAGTTTACCAGTATTAAAGACACTCCTGAGATGATCCAGGCTAGAATTAGTTATAACCAGGCTGTGGATGTAAGTTATAATGTATATACATTATGATTATAAGAGTGGTATCCTCTTTGAACGACCTGATTGAAGCACTGGCTTTCTCTCTCTTTCTTTCTCTGAGATTATCCTTGGGAACCATGAAACTTCTGTGTTCTGGTGTGGTGCATCCCACAAAGAGCATGTTTCTAACTTGGAATGGGAAGCAATCCCACTGAAGTGAATGGGATTTTCAGACAGAGATAGCTTTCTGTCCAATTCTTTTTCAGAAGCAAAATTTAGGAGTAAGACTGACCTTTGACCTTTAAAGACTTTTGGCCTTTTGAGATTCCTCTTCTTTTGAGGAGGAACACCTTTGGGTTCTTTCCCCTTTTCAAACAGATCTTTCAAATTTCAGTTTCTGCATATTCTTCAGAAACAAAATGTGAGGCAGCATGACAAGGAAGAAAAAATAAATTATTTCAAGCTGTCATCCTGCTGAGAGAGAAATCCAGGAGGGGAAACCTTAAAGGAAAGAATTGAGGCTGTTTGGTGTTTAAACATGTTTATTTTTAAAAGAAGAGCGATTTAAAAATATTGTAGACTTAACTGGGATAATGCAGAAGTGAATAATAAGCGAAAGTCACTCAAAAAAGACAAGTTTCAAACATGAGAGGATGTTTTATTGTGAAAATAGATATTTTTAAAGTGAAGGAGAAGATGAAAGACTTTGTGTAAAACATGCTATTGTAATACTTATAGTGTCTGTGCCTTTGGTTTAATTAATAAGATCCAAAAGGCTTACATCTCAGACAGGATAAATAGTCAAAAAGTCATTTTGTTCCACTGAGCCTCACTCAAAATCAGTCTGGTGCTCTACTTCTTCACATGTGGAGTTCTTATTAGTTTTCCTCTTAAGGAGTTGCAATACAAGTGGGCCCAGCTGCTAAAGAAAGTGGCAGCAGGGTGGAATGGTTCATTCTAACCAAGAGAGTCTTGAGCTCTCCTTCAGGAATAATAGCCTGGGAAAGGCAAATCAGGTGGTCAAGACACAGGCCAAAAAAATAGTGTTTGTCTGTACTCCTCTGAAAGTTATGGTGTCAATGTAAGAAGAAACTAGGCTAGGAAAAATTACTGTGAAAGATGAGAACTCTGCAATACCATTGGAGGGAAAGACCCAGTTAATTGCACAGAACTCCTCTTATCTGTCTGCAGACATCTGAAAGTTAGATAGTCTTGGGCCAGCCCTATACTGTTCCTTCAAGGGTTGATACAAATAGCCTTAGAAGCCTGAGACAGACACGTCTTTTATGATGTGATCAGTCACCTTCTGATGCTTTTTAAATTTCTTACCATTGACTATTGAACACCACCTTGCAACTAGCTCTGGAAATAAATCTGGAGTAATTGCACAGATAATTACCATCACATTTATCTACTAAAAAAAACGTCTTTGGAGAGATATGTTTGGGGAACTTCAACTACCCAAATGTATGTGGAATTTCACACCATTGGTGAGCCACTCATGGCTGCTCATCCTTAATAATTGCTGTTTATGCTTCTTCTCCCTACTCATGTATGTTGGAAGTCTTATCAAATTAATATTTAAATATCTGAACTTTCATATACCTTGACTTCCATGCTCAAAACTAGAAGGAGTTCCTCTCTAGCATACTCTAGCTGATAGGTATATCAGACTCCCAAAGCTTTTTGAGTCTAATTTGACTGATACAATTGCCTGTATTTATTAATGCTGCTGTCACTTTTCTGTAGTGTTTGCTTTTCATAAGCCTATTTGTTAATGTTGTGGTGTAAAGTAATGATTGAATGTGTAGTGAGTACTTGCTACTGAAATTCATCTCTATTTGCAGAGGCTGTACAAGGAGCATGCAGAGAGTGTAAAGCATCAGTATACACCAACGACAGATCTTCCTGAAATCCTTCAGGCCAAATTAAATGCTATGAATATCAGTGAGGTATAAATCTAACTTTTAATATTTTAAAGGAGAGTGGAAAGGTTGATAGTGCTTTGCTGTTTGTCCTACACAGGAAATCATGTTAAATTTCTTTTCTTTCCCCTGTATTTGATCATTCTATGGTCTAAATGTTTCTGAAGTAATATGGGAAATCAAACTTCTTATCAAACTTCTACGTTAGAAAGATTAAGAATGAACAAACAAGTATATTTTCATAATGGACATTTGTCTTGTGATAATTCCTGTTGTGCGTTGATAGTTTCGTTTTCTTTAACCCTCTGTGTTAGAATAGAATGAAACTAATGTGGTAACATTTCTAGGATCTCAGTGATGCTGTACTGTCAACGCTCTGAACAGCAACTCTGCTTTATTCCCGTTCCATATTTCCTAGGTTCGTTACAAGGAGTCCTGGGGAAAGATGAAAGATGGTGGCTATCAGCTGAAACTAGATGCCATCCCCTTCCAGGCAGCAAAGGCTTCGGGTGAAATCATAAGTGATGTACGTGAACTTATTGCTGATGTTGTCCAGTAGGACATGTCAGTCGCTCCAGACTGTATCTGCTGGAATAGTCTGGAAGCAGCATGTCCAGGCAACTCTACATCTGGGAGACATCTGGCCTTGGACTAGTTAGTTGTGCTTTTGGAGGTGCAGCCATAATGAAGTGTTATTGGTAACTAAGCAAAGGAAGGTTTTTGAAAGCAAACATCCATTAGCAAAGCTGACCAGTTTACCTGCTGTAGTGACTGGGCAGTCACAGGAATTGTTCAGGAGCTGTCAGGTGGGGTCTTCTGAGCATCCGCTAACAGTTCATTCAGATTTGTTATTGCAATGAGTATCATCAGAATTCATTGTCCATAGTGCTCTTTTATTCGGGTTTCGACAATCAGACTAATGCTTCTCTTCACTCCTATCCACATTTGTATTCTTATGTCTTTTTTAGCACAAGTATAAAGAGGCATTTCAGAAAATGAAAGGACAGATGGCTGGCTCATGTGGCCTGGATGGTGATATTCATATTGCTCACTCAGTCCATGCAACATCTCTGCAGAGTGATGTAAGTAGGAGAAACGAGATGGGGGCATTTTTTAATTGGTTTCCTCATTGTAAGTAGTTTCTCATGGAAAATGCACTTAACTGTGGACCAGCTGTGGAATAGCTACTTATTTAAAACTTAGGGATTTGTCTTCCACTTTTCAAATATTTTAATATAATCATGATATTCTTGCCAGCATACTTCTTGACAGAAGTAAATTAAATTTGGTAGAGGTACAAAGGTTTTCAGTGTTTATTTCAATTTACTGTTTTCCTGAAAGACCAAAGGATGAATGAGTTTATGGAATATCAAACTGGACTTTTTTGGTTGGTGAGTTGTTTCTGCTTGGTCTTGAGATATGCTAAGAATCACATCGTTTGTTTGTTGTCTATAAGAATTGTAACTGTTCAGTACATTTTGAATATTGTGGCTTGATCCAGAAGGATATATGGGAGTGTGTTCATGATTTTCAGTGCTGGTCTTGTACTGGAAGTCTTTTTTTGCATGATGTTATGCTTAGACACACAGGTAACAGTGAGTGTCTGAAGAATTCATCCATCTGTCAGGTTACTTTAAGTCAGTTTTATGATCATCAATAACTCTATATGTTCATTATTCCAATGAACAGCTTGAACATCTTGAATTTGCATAATCTAATAGGGAAATGTGATGTGAAAAAAGTTCTTTGAAGATTTCTATGCCTTTCTTTTCCTGGACAGAGACAAGAAGTGGAAAAAACAACCCACCACTAAAAATTACATTTAAAACTGTGAAATGAAACTGGCCAAATCAACAAACATTTTGAGTGAGGCTTTTTACTAATTTTAATATAAATAAGGCTGTTTGTATGTTATCTTCAGGCAGTACCTTCCTCTTTTTGTTGTGCTTTCTAGAAATGAAGTCAAGATTTCATTTACCAGTTTGGTTAATTCTGTAGATTTGATGCATCCAGTTTTAACACAAAAAGAACAAAAATATGTCAGCTTAATTGAATATAATGTAGATGGCTACTTTTTTGATGAAGAATAGGCTGCCACATATTCTAATTATAATTGTTGATCTTTCACAGTATAGTTAAACAAGTTAGGGAGCTTACTTTTAAAAAGAATAATTTATACTTGAAAATGGAGGAAATATGGAGAATGTCTCTTCTGATCAAAACCTGAATTCTAATTACCATGCCGTCTGTTTTTAATTTAATAGGTGAAATATAAGCAAGGTTTTGAGGATACAAAGTCTCACTTCCACCTGCCACTGGATATGATAAACTTGGTACATGCCAAGAAAGCCCAGTCTTTGGTCAGTGAACAAGAATACAGGCAGCTGCTACACCAATACACTTCTTCGACTGATGATGTGAGGTTGAGGTGTGCCAAGAATGCCTACAAACTACAGAGTGAGGTAATTGCAAAATATCCCAGTGATGTTTCCCTCTTGGTTCTGACGCAAGATAGTTCTGTTCCAAGTCATGACAGCTGACAACGTGTGTTTGAGCAGCAGCTGAGAGATAAAGAATGGATGTTCCCCCTTGATTACATGGAGGAATGAGACATTTATCTTACTGGGCAGTTGAACAACGCGTGTGATCACACCATACCGAGAGATAAAATATAGTAGTCTTTGATGATTGGGTAGAGGAGTGTTTGCAAGTGAGGATGATTGCACTGTTGGTGAAATGCTCTTTTTAAGATCTTGCTAACAATGCAAACTGTTTACCAACTGGTATTTTACAGCTTGGTTTTCATCTGGGTGAAATTCATGTGTACTACCACAAGAAAGATGCCTGTTGGTAAAAATCTGATTTGTAAGAGACTTACAAACTCTGGCCCAAGACATATTCATCGAAATTCTAAGAAGTATGAGCTTAACTCCCTATGTAGTCTTAGTAAAATTAGCTGGATATTGCCTTATGAATCAGTAGGCACAGCCACGAGCAAAGGGCGTTTCATATCGTCTCTGGAGATCTCAGGAGGGGATGTATCTTAACAACTTGTCTGGCCACAAAATGCTACTGTATATCAGCTTACCACTTTCAACCAACAGATTAAAGATGGCAGACTGTGTTCAAACAAGTTAAACACCAGTTGCCAGTTGTGCTGCCCTAACTCGCGTGAAAACACACGTAATCAGAGATTCTGAGGAAGGTTTCCATCCATGCCTGTCTTTGAGTTGGGGGTGAAATGCTAATTTGCAGCAACACGTTTTAGAGTTGCAGAATTTACTCTCTTACCAGCTGGTGCTAATAGTTGATAAGAGGTGAGGACCATGCTCCAGCTTTGTGCTCTCTTTTCCTTCTGATTCACAAAGGATATTTCCCATACACAGCATCATGGTGCCTTTGATTCTAAGGATTAGCATTGGACAGACCTGGATGGAATAGGAACTAGTTCTATTCTCCTAGGCAACTAAATAAAATAAAGGCATAGTCTATTTCCATTATAAGTGGCTGACTGAACCAAAACATCTCATTAACTAAAGCTGGTTCTGCCCTCAGTAAGCAGTAGCAGTTTTCACATATCCATCAAGTAGGCAAATCTGCTCTTTACTAGTTTTTTGGTCTTTATAGATCTTTTGAAGCAGAAAATAAGATGATCCTCCTCATCATCCTTCTTGTTATCAAATCAAATAATATTGTCGTGATGTATGTATCAGTAACTGATTAGTAACTTTTGAAAAATTAATATTTACAGTCAGTCACTACTAGAAAGTATTTTAACAAAGATTGTACAGTGACTTAGTGCAATTTTTCCTTAATGTTCCTTACTTATATTATGACCATTCAGAACCATTAAAAATCAAGACTATTTTGTCTGTAGTTCCTCTTATTTAGAAGTTAATAGCTTTTATTTAAATGTATTTTCTTACACTTTTATAAACTGTTCTTATTTGATAGATATATTTATTAATAAATAATATCTAGATGTGATTTACATGTTATAGATGAAAAAAATTCCTGTACCTAGAAAAGGTTTCTTCAAGGTTACAAATGGAAGCTAGGAGTTGAAGTATTATTTATGTACCATATATAGTATATGTAGTATATACTATATATATGCTATTTATATGTCACTGAGATTCATTAGTCCTCAGGATCTTGCTTCTGTATCTGTCAGGGCTGTATGCACACTGACATACACAAACACAAGATCGCAGGGTAATTCATGTGAACTCTCTGTGGTAGATACTAATTGTAATGGATTTGTTTGAGTATGGTTATTGCATATTTTTTGGTGAATAAATATAGGGCATCTCAAATGAAAACTTGTAATTACTTCTGCTTGGCTTTCCTTAGAATTTATACCGCTCTGACATGAACTTTATGCGAGGAGTCGGATGTATTACTCCAGGGGCCTTAGAGATTGAAGGAAAGAAGAAAGCTTCTGAACTCATCAGTGAGGTAACAAAAGAGGGTTTTGATTTCTCCACTATGAACAAGAGTTTGCCAGATGTCTTTCTATTAAACTGGGTTGGCAAAGTGACTCACTGGATAATGTTAGACTCCCTCCCTTTGCTTTGATCATTCCATTTGTGTCCTAACTGCAAATGGGTGAATTTGATGGAGTTCAAGGCTTTGCAAACTTTGCTAACTTTTTTTTGCAAATATTTTCTCCTGTGTTTCAGACCCAGCAGGTTGTTATTTTATGTTATTTATTTTAGAATTAAAATGCGCTTTTTCAACTAAACATAAGTCTGTGCCTATCTATAATAAGTACCTTGTACTGTTTCTCCAAAATTAGACTGTGCTGTGGAGTACCCAGTATATTCCACTGTTCCCAGCTCTGCTCCTGCTTTGTGATCTTAATCTGTTTTTCACTTGCTGCTTTTGTGTGTTATTGTTTTTCTTAGATATCCTCTGTCATGTTCTCTTTGTACAGTCTCTCCCAGTTTCAAATCTTGGATCTTTTGCCCATATTCAAATAGATGTGAAATGAGAAAAAATAGGAGTTCTGTTCCAGTGAACAGATCCCTGCTTACAGTGATCTTGCAGTTGTTTTATTAATGGTTCTTACTTAGGACCACAGGCCAGGTGAAACCCTGCTTTTCTTACTAAAAAGTTCAATGGGCTTGTGCAGTTCCTTCTCTCTCTGGGTTGGATTGCCTTTACTGGAATTCCACTAGCCCAGGTTAATGACACCAAGGGATGAAATAACCTCATTACTGTTTTCAGCATATTTAGCACAGCAGTACTATTTTTTTTTTTTTTTACACCTTATTCCTTATTTACTTTTCATTTCCCCTGTGAGACTTGAATGCACCAAATTCAGAATAGAGAAAGGTAAATTAGTTTAAGGATTAATAGACAAACTAGCACTTCTTTTAAGCACAAGAAGTAATACTAGACCACTGGTACTGGAAAAAGTCCCTTATCTGACACAACAATTTAGTTATTCTGTTCATTTTTCTTTGTGTGTGAACTCAGAGTAAATATCGTCAGCAGCCACATTCCTTCAAGTACACATCGGTGACAGACTCTCCTGGCCTCCTTCATGCAAAATTCAGCAATATGATTGCTAATGAGGTAGGCTCTCCTAACGTGAGTCAGAAAATATGCTTTTCAAGATGCAGCAAGCTGGGGATGGAGAAGTGGGAAAGAGACAACCCTGTTCTGAAAGCAAAATTCATCAAACAAAAGAAAGCATTACTTATCTGTGCTTCTTTGCAGTTAGATCACATTTTATTATTTCCAAACATTTAATACATTTTCAGTTCAATATCTTTTAAAAAGCTTAAATAGTATCCATGCAATAGAGTCCCATTATCAAGTTTTTTTTGTGTGAAACATAATCAAAAATCAAGACTATGGGGTGTTCTTGAGGGAGCTCATTTGTATAGTGTGGTCCACTTTCGAGGCCTCTGAAAAAGAGAATCACTCTTCTAAATTCTGAAAAAAAAAAAAAACCAAAAAAAACAAGACAAAACCCATAGACAAAATATCAAAATCATACATGAGGAAAAAATTCAAGCTAGAAAATATGGCCAGTCTACCAGAAATGGCTGCCCTTTTATTTAACACACATTCATGATGCCCTTAACATTCTTAGGTTTACTTTTGGCCTACTGGGAACATAAGAATGCAAGGATAAGAATGCAGTGGGTTGACACCATCATCATATATTTATAAAAATTAATGTAAATGGTTTTTGTGCCCAGCAAAAGCCCCACATCTTTATGCCCAGAATAAACTTTGCAATTGCAATGGAAAAGTCTTTAGCTGTTTTTAATGATGGGTGACTATAGCTGTCATAGTCATTAACAGCTTAAGTACTGCTGTTACACTATTGAAACAATAGAGAAAATTAACTGCAATTTTGTTTTTGATCTCTTTCCTAGCGCCTGTATAAAGCAGCAGGAGAGGACATTCAGCATCACTATACACCAACACTGGGTCTGCCTGAGTTTACACGGGCAAGAATAAATGCAGCCAACCTCAGTGATGTAAGAATTTGTCCTGTATTTCTTATACTTACCTAGGATGGAATATGAACTGTGCAGTGGCAAAGAAGATGGATAAGTAGAGAACATTTTAGGTTTATTCTATTTGTGCTTTCCCTGATTTGATTATAATGATATTTATCTGAATTAGTACATGTGCGGTTGTGAGTAAATTAAATCTACATAAAGAACGAGAAGTGTTTTGTCTGAGTTAGTAGGATTTCTCAAAGACAATTTAAAAAAATCCTTTGATTATAAAGAATGAGACTGTAACACAGAATAACAAATGAAAGAGGGTTCCTTTGTTTGTTCCTTTGTGCATTTAAAAGTGGAACAGCAGTCTACATGTGCCTTTCCTACTTTAGGCAAAATACAGAGAATCTTGGCATAATCTACGTGCTCAAGGCTACAAGCTGACAATGGAAGCACTCCCATTCCAGACTGCCAGGGCCTCCAGAGAAATTGCCAGTGATGTGAGTTGAATGATTCAACCTCCCTTCTTGCCTAATTTCTGTTAACTTCATGTAAAACAATGTTTAAAGCAGATTTTACTGAATTAAAGCAACTCCATAACCATGTGAGACAAGTGTGGGACAGAATATATTACTTATGAATGAGATTCTTTGTGTGAATTAGAAAAAAAAAAAGAAGAGGAAGAATCGCTGCTAATAGGGAACCAAGCCAGGTTAAACATCTTCCAGTGGGAAATAGCTAATGAATTACAGTATTTGCAAAGAGAAAAACCAGGGATTCTGTTCCTTTTCTGGCTTTCAGCTCCTCATTCTATAAAGTGCCCACTAACTCTGTCCACTCTGTTTTGAGCTGACTTTTGGCTTAGTTCTTCCAAACTGAAATGAAGTTCAGAAAAAGCTGAGGCTTCTTTGAATCTCTGAAAATCAGGAGTTACCTCTCTAGTTAGGGAGCAAAAATCAGTAGAACTTCCTGTAAATATGTATCTTTAAGTCCTGAAATAGAGGAAACAAACCATCTTACCTTCAAAAATATCCTATCTTTTGGACTGTTGTTTGCAGAACACTCAGACATGGTGGTATCCATTTGTCAGAAACCCTAAGTTCATCTGTTCCTCAAAAGAACTTTAGTAAATTCTATGAAAGACTGATGATGAAGCTAAATTTAGTAAAAAAAAAAGTCTTCATTTTGTGTATTATTTAGTGGCATATTTTATATCTAATGTGATTAAATACGAATATATTTCACATGTGTTTGTTTTATTAAGCAACCATTTCTAGCTGTTATTTAGAATGTTTCCTTAACCATATTTTACAGAGTGCTTTTCGTTACAGCTTCAGATCTGCTCCAGAGGGTACAAGTCCGTAATAGAATTACATCCACTTACAACAAATCTGAATTTGGCCCTTCATCTTGGAAGCACTTTATAAACATTAGCTGCTGTAATTTAATCCCCACAACTCTCTTGTGTGGTAGATAAGTGTTATTATCCCATTTCAACTACATTATGAACTCTTCAGGGCCCAGGCCTTCCCTTTAAAGTTCTAAGCACCCTGTTGATGCTATATAAATAAGCATTATCATCATCATCACTATTTCACAGAGAGGATAAATGCAAGATCATAGAGAGAGTCATAGTCCCAGCAAAGATGAGAATGAGGGGTTGCTGGTTCTTAGTCTTTCCATGAAAACAGAATTTACTCTTTAAAATAGCTGGGTGGCATTTGCAAATCTGAAGGCTACAGAGTGCACAGTGTTTTGCTTTTGTGTTGGTTTTTTTTCCTCCGGTCTTTTGTTTGTTTCTCTTATGTTCTCATCCCTAGTGATGTGAATAAAATTCTTAGAGAGATAATAAAAGTACATGATTTGAGGTTAAACATGATCAATGCTTTGGGCATATTCAGAAAATGTATTGAGATGTGCTTAACTTTAATGTTGCAACTACCGTGGTATTTAAATTTGAGATCAATGAGATATTCAAACAGTTGCTTTCTTGTGCTACATGCCTTGACCGGTTTTACAGAAAACATAGGTGATTCAGTGACTTAAGTTAGTTAGCTAGAGTATCCAGTCTAAGTCTGGCACATTTTCACTTTTACCTTATTTTTTTTTATTTTTAGTACAAATATAAACACGACTTTGTGATGGAGAGAGGAAAACACATCGGTGCCAGAAGTGTTCTGGATGACACCAGGTTGCTTCACTGCTTGCATGCTGCCAAATTGCAGAGTGAACAAGAGTATAAGAAGGGATCCCAAGAAGTGTGGTCTCGGTATCATCTACCCATGGATATGGTGAATCTTGTCCATGCCAGGAAAGCCCAGGCCCTAGTGAGTGATCAAGATTACAGGAAGAGACTGCATGAATTTACAGCGCTCCCAGAAGACATGAAAATGAAGTGGGCCAAAAGAGCCCACATGCTACAGAGTGAGGTAAAGTCTTTCTTTCCGTTAACAGCAAATTGAATTTAGCAATTCCAAAGCTTTGAGTGACTGGCACAAATTATATATTGATATTGGGAGGTGTTTTTAGAAAGACCGTTTGTCAATTTATGTGTGTGCAGCAGCAGGATTTCTGATTGCTCCTCACACATGGAATATATGTGAATCAGAGGTTCTTGTGTTATGAACCTGATGGAAAATCACAGTGGTCCATGTTACTTATTCTAGAGCTGAGGGATACACACAATTGTCTCTCAGCTGTTTGGATCACAGCCAGTCAGGGGTTTGACAGTCACTGTTGTACATGCAGAACTCTTTGAGCAGGAGGTTAAATGCAGATTTGAGATACATAAGAAGAGACAAGAAGAAGGTAATTCTTCAAAACAAAATGGTCAAATCAAATAGCCAGTTCCCCAAGATGTGTTTGCAGAAGTTGCTCACACAAAAATGTAAGTTCAGACAAACTTTGATGACAAAAGTGATTGAATCTCAGCGCGGGCCACATCCATACTCAGTTCGCCTTCAAAACACTGGGGATATTGTAACCTCCTTTCTTACTCGGTGTACCTGCTATCTGGTATCCAAATGTACTTTTCATCGCCAGAATTTTTGGGATATTCTTGGGTTGGTACAAAAGCTATTGCTGAATTTAGTTATTTGCTTTTCCAACTCTCATTCCTGCCTTCTCCTGTAGTGGCTCACAGATGGCATGCAGGTAGTTAGACCTGGGAAGGCAGGATTTTTTTACTATTTACTGATGTGTGGTGGTGGCTCACATGATATGAAAGTGAAATTTTCAGGGAACTAGTCCTTGGGCCCTAACAGCACGTACTTCAGAGCTTACCCGCAGAGGGACAGGATAGGACATAAGTAGTGAGTTGGTTGTCATGTCCTTTTACATATAGGAAGGAATTAAAAAATGAAAAAATGGATGATTGGATTAAAGTCCCACAGTGAGCCACTATCACTCTGAAGTGAAGTCAAGATTGCTGGGATTGTGGGTGCTTTACTGACTTCCACTTTTTATTGGGTCTGCCTGCTTTTCTTTACCAGATTAGGAGGTAAAAGCAAGCCTTTAATGTGAGTAGAGAAAGACTAATGTGTCCTTCTAGAAATGGGGTTAATGAGGAAGCATGAACCAGATAAAATAATTAGTATTCCTGACTTGAACTCACCTCAGAAAATTATTTCAAAAGAGGTTCTTTTACGCCCAGTACAAACAGGTTATTACTTAGTGCTTTGAGTCATACTAATTCACTCGTGGGGCCTTCTCTTGTAACTTGCATATGATACATTATTTAATTCCTGGTGGAATGAACAAATGCAAACAGTTTGGCTTTACGATCTGACATGTGCATGGCAAATGAAAAACCTCAAAATGTGAATATGAATCAGGGAGTTTTTAAAAAAACCTTAATAGCTGTGGATACAGAACTGATAGTTAACGATTTTCATTTTTAACAGCTTCGCTATAAATCAGACCTGAACTTCATGAAAGGAGTTGGTTGGATGGCTCTGAGATCTCCGCAGATAGAAAGTGTAAAGAAGGCTGGAGAGCTCATCAGCGAGGTAACTGATAAATCTTTCATGGGATAGCAAGTCTGTAGGAATTGTTTACCATCAAGGCTCCTCGTTACATGACACTTACGAATGTAGCTTATCATTTCCTTTTGATGTGGGAGCCTGTTTATACACGGCGTAAGTTACCAAGAAGCAGTACGGGAGATGCAAGTCCACTGTGTGACACCTGCTGAATATTTTCCATTCCAAATGAAACACAAGAGTATAAGCAAAACATGTAGCAATAAATAAATGCAGTAAAATCCATTATGAAATTCTAAGCAGGTTGTTATGGAAGTTACATAGAAAGTTACAGCACTGACAACCACACTGGAGGGGCATTTGCCTGCTCAGTATCATGTATTAATGGAGAAAAATTATGAGCTGTCAAAAGTGTAGTGTTCAAAAGCTTTCTGCATGTGAATTTTCAGTGGGAAGTCCTGCTTGCACATACACACAAAAAGAAGTTTGGTGCCTGGGCACCGCAGCAACGGTACAGAGGCATCCCCAGTCCCTAGCTGAAAGAGCAACTGAGACTAAAACAGAACAGTGGCTTCCAGAAAGTGTCTTTTATGTTTTATTCCAGTTATCAGACACTGGGAATTGTCATAGACCATTAACAGAAACATCTTGTGTTTTTTTTCCTTTGTTTGTGTTTGTTGCCTCTTCCACCTCTCAGATAAAGTACCGTCAGAAGCCAGAAAGTTTGAAGTTCACTGCCGTGGTTGACTCCCCAAATTTGATTCATGCCAAAACCAGCTACCTCCAGTGCAATGATGTAGGTTTCATTTTAATGTACAAGTGATCTTAACTTTTGTTGTACTATAATGCATGAAAGAATTGATTTTGACATTGCTTCCAGTATCAGTCTCATTCAATCATTTTGGCTCCACAGAGACTGTACAAGGCTGGAGGCTCTGAAGCCAGGCACAGGTACACTCTGCCTCCTGATCATCCGGATTTTATCCGAGCCCGACAGAATGCACTTCAAATCAGTGATGTAAGTAAACCTTTTTCTTTGAGGAGGTGACTTGGTAAACTTGCTCCAGAATAAAAACCTTAATGCAGGTAGAAGCCAGGTTCTCTGAGCCTGACCAAAACCAAAGAAAGCCTGAGGCTGTGAGCAGACAACGTGTGTAGTTTTGGGCTGGAGGAATCAGGAAAAGTCTGTTCATTTTTCTTTCGAGTATTCATTTAGCTTTCCAGGACAGTAAGCTATTATTAAGGAATTCAGACCTTCAGTATAGTTATGGTTAATTACAAATTAAAATCTTTTTGCTTATGTTTGGGTGAGGAAGGAGGGAGAATCCTCTTTCCTTGGCTATGTATTCTACCTTTCTGAAGCTGCATCACTGTATTAAACATAGTTGTCACCAATATGGATGTAACTGAATTGGTGAGTGGAATTGGTGTAAAGAGCATTTGTTTCCACATTATCCCATACAGAGGAACTCAGTCTATTCCTGATGTCCTGTTCCCTGATTAAATAGCTGTTGTCTTTACCTGTGGGGTCAGAATGACCTTGGTTTGTAAGAAGTTTATTTGTTTGGTGATAGATGCTATACAGGTGAAATAAACAAGTAGGATTCACAATTTTTGAAGTGATAGAGGAGAAGATAAAAAGGCAAATATTGTGTGCAAAGATCGCATACAAACAAAAGGTCAGGCTGCTGGTGGGGTGCACACTGATGCTTGCCTTGCTTCTATCCAGAATGTCTTGCAGGATTTCTAGCATCTCAGTATCTTCAAATTTAACACCACCTAGCATTACCTTCACCAGTGAAACAGAAGGTTATCTTTTTAAATGTGGAGTGGATTTTGTGCTTGTTTTCATATGGTCACAAAACCCGGAAAGAATGAATCAAAGACTTACAGAAAGCAAATTAATAAAATCACAAAGGGACAGAAAAAAGTGTCAGCTAAGATACTATGACCGTGTAGCAGGACCTGCAGACCTGAAGCTATTTTAAGAAGGCTACTACTGGAAGAGGAACCAAATCTAGAGCAATTTCTCTTCAGGATGTAAATGTGCTACACATCCTCAAAGTCACATTAAATATGTTGGAACTGGCTGTTATTCTGTATGAGTTAATGAAGCCACATGTGGCTGGGGATAGAGACAGGGATCATTTGAAAAGCTTGAAATAACTGGTATTGAAATTACGATGCCAGGAAACCCAAGACACTGTGAGTGGATGCATCAAAAGAGAGAATAAGGGCAATATCAATGCAATATTGATGTGACTGATGCATCACAGTTTCTAATAGAAATTAAATCACATCAAAACCAACCACATTCAAGTACAAAAGGAAACCCTGGTGGCTCTTTTCAGATGAGACATTTTATCATTATGGTGAATAGAAAAGAAGTTGAAGTACTATAGAACTGGATCAAAACCTTGGAGATGGCACTGATGACTCTTGATACAAATAAGCCCAGTAGGATAAAACATTTATTATTGCAGTTATGGGACTGCGTTTAAGAAACTGCAGGGGGAAATGACTGTTTTGTTCTTTTCTTTTCAACACAGAAATTGTATAAAACATCTTGGGAACAGACAAGGGCATCTGGCTATGATTTTAGAATTGACGCCATCCCATTCCAGACAGCAAAGGCTTCAAGAGAGATTGCCAGTGATGTAAGAATTGTTCTGCTTCAAACACTTCCCAACCCTCTTCCTATGCCATCCCATACTGTAAAAATGGCTGAATTGTGACATAAGTGAACTTCGCTTTGGTGTGGAAAATCAGTGATCCAGTGAAACTGGGTGCTGGTTAAGTGAAAAGATTTCCAACTAAAGGCTACTTAATAATGGCCAATACCAGGCTGGCCTGTTTCATGTCCCTAGACTTTTTCTTGGGAAGGAGCCATATTATGATGTAGTCAAATAAAACAGGTACTAGGCTATGAATAGTTGAAGCGTGGTCTAGAGTAAAGCAGGTCATTGTTGAACACGATGATGAAGATCACAGTAGGCAGGAAAGCTAAAGATGGAGGAGCTTCATTGCTTGAGCTGTGTATTGGGTGTGCCCAAGAGTGCAACAACATCTCTGATTGCTTTCAAGACATGAGCATTTTGCCCCCCCTAAGTCTTTCCACGCCTTTAAAAGTGAGCACAAAGGTCATTCTTCTAAAGCATCTTGTTAGATTAGGAGATTAGTTTGATATCAAACCCCTGGTCTTTGTGCACTGCAGGAAGCATGATTGATAGCTAGGGGACGGTAACGGAATTCGAAGGTAATCTGAATGTGAAAACAAGATTTTCCTCTGCACTTTCTGCAGTACAAATACAGAGAAGCCTTTCTGAGAGACAGAGGCCAGCAGATTGGATTCCTCAGTGCAAACGATGATCCCAAAATCAGACATGTCCTCAGAGTGGGGAAGCTCCAGAGTGACATCCAATACAGGACTGATTATGCCCAAAACAGGGGACAGTTCCAGAGTCACCTCAACCAGCCAGGATTCCTCCATGCCAAGAGAAGCCAGCAGCTTGCAAGCAATGTTAACTACAGGCAGCCTTTGCACCACTACACTTGTGATCCTGAGCAGCTAAATGTGAAACACGCAAAGCAGGCCTACAAGCTGCAGAGTGATGTAAGTACAGCCGAGTGACACGGTCCTTCCACGTGCTAGGGGCTGTCTGTGCCAATGTGCTTCGCAGACCTTACCGATCAACAACATCAAGTTCTTGAAACAACCACAGTCTACCTGCTAAAAATGAATAATCTGTTTATTACTGACTCTGTTCTTCTTTATATGCTCTCTCTTGAATACCCCGGGCATGTGATTTGCTTGGAGCCCAACAAAACAAACACACACTGGTGTATGTTTCATTCTCTCAGGTAAAATACAAGTCTGACTTGAACTGGCTCAGAGGCATTGGCTGGACTCCCCCAGGTTCTCACAAGGTCGAAATGGCAAGAAGAGCTGCTGAGCTTGCCTACCTTCGGGAGATGGGATTGCGGGGTGCTGCTGCTCAGTACAGATCTGGAGTTGTAAGTAGAGTAAACCCCACAAAGCCCAAGAGCTCTGCTCTTTACCTGCACACATCCTGTTTAATACTTTTGAGTGCTCCCTGGAGTCCACATTTCTCCCTGTTATTTGAACAGGATATGTATACTTCTTTTATGATGCTTTGTGGCCTAGTGTACATCTTAATTTGAAGGACCCTCTCAAGGGAATTCAGCAGTGTCATGGCTGAGAAATTACTGTAGGGACTAAGAAGTGGCGTGGAATGGGATTTACTTATGTGATGGGATGTGTTTCCCTTAACCTGTGGATGCTGCCAGATCTCTGAGCGTCCTGGTACCTCTGTGGAAAGCAGAAGTAGAGGTGGGAGGAACTCACTGTGCAACTCCCCTTCTCTTTTCCTAATTGCAGCAGGACACCATGTGTTGCCATATAATTATGTGATGCCATGTAATCTCCACTGGCAACCATATTGACAGGCTGAGTGTAGATTCCTAACAGCATAATGTGTGCTGTGGGAGGCTTTTTGCAAAGAGGGAATGCTCCAGCCTCCTCCACCTCAGGCCAGCTCAAGATTAAAGAAATTACAGACTGGGATCTTCCAGGCTTCCTTCTCCCTACCTCCACAGGGATGACTCCCAGTCTGCAGTGTCCCAGCACAATAGAGCAGAAGTCCATACAAGGGGACCTTATAGCCCTTGGGGTTAGGAAGCATTAAGTTACAATAAAAGAGAAGCACTGCATTTAAAATACGTGTTTCATTTAATTTTTAACTTTGGAAACAAGTCAAACAATAATCAAGCTCAAGAGAGACAGTGGATATCCATGATTTGCATTCCCATCTGAAAGTTACTCAGGAAATAAATGAAAACTATGGTTGAGTAATGCAAGCAGAGGGAACTACAGGCAGCACCTTCTTAAGTTCTGGGTATGATATTGATTTGATGGTCCGAGGGAAACCTACAGGTGTGCAACCCATGTGGAACTCAGGTGTTTTCTGGTTTGCTTTTAATTTAGGCTCAAATTAGAAATTGGGAGCACATGTAGTCCTTTGGTATGTGTGGTAACTAACTTACATGAACAGCTCCACTTTCTGCACTTCTCCACTGTAGAAATTCGCTTGGTGCAGAGCAGTGATTTAGATTTTGTTAGTTTGCCAGTTGTGGTAATTTTTAATATGTAAATATTTTTATAGAATAATAGTTAAAAACCTCTTCAGTCCACTGGCTGGTTTCACAATCTATTTGGATGTGATTTTACAGGACCAGTTGGAGACGGAAAGATCTCAGCAAGTCCCAGTCAACCCTGATGCTTCAGAAATTCTGCAAGTCAAGAGAAGGCAAATGCAGCTGTATCAGAAGTAAATGCAAACATGACATAACACAAACAGATTTTCATCTTGTCCTGAAAATCCTGTAGGTTTCCCAGTTTTCTGGGAAACACAATAGATGGCATTTAAGAACTTTTTGTTTTAAAGAGCAAACAAAACACTGCAATTTATGAGTGATAATTTTATTTTGTGTGGATACTTTATGATTTATCACTGTATGTATTACAGATTCTGCTATTTATTTGAAGCTGTAAATGAAATTAGTACTAGGTGACTGGCAGGCTCAGCTTTGTACCATGGATGGTAGAATATGAAATAATTTGTAATGAATAAATTGGGTGAATCTTATTCCATACTTATAATTTTTTGAGAATTTTATGTTCCTGGATTATTGGCACCATGGACCCAAGAAAATAGAAAAGTGTGATTCAGGTGGCTTAACAGTTGAATGAGAAGAAGTCCAGTGGGAGCAAAGTTCTCACTGACTAGCCAAGGTCAGGTCTTCTAGCAGACATCAGGGAATTTGCTCTAGATTAGCAGGATGTATTCAGATCACAATTAGTTCTTCAGTCTTTTTCAAACCTTCCAAAGCAAAAAACCCAAAATTACTATTTTAGAAATTGTCACAATAGGGGTAGCTATTGATATATTAGGTAGCTGCTTAGAAAGGGTTGTAAAACCTGGAATTCAAATGAGATGGACATTACTATTTTAAGGAATTCGTTCTTCACTAACATGTACATTCTTTATATACTGATTTAATACTGACCCCTTGTTTTTCAAATGTCAGTGCAGAATCATTGGGCAAAAAATACACAATTTTGACATGCAAAACTTATGAAAACCTCAATATTATCCAATAGCTTTTGACCCAGATTTTTCTTAATGTCATTTAGTACTCATTAGGTCTCATTGATATTATTAAGCACATATATACCATCGTAGATCTGAAACCTAGTAAGTAATTATCCTTTAATCTGGAATAAACTTGATAATTCTTATATTGAAACTTGTTGGGTTTTTTTCAATCTGGAAGGCATCACTGATGGAATTTGTGGTTATTTGCCCTCCCAAAGTACTTTTAAAAATAATTCTCTCTGTTCCTTCCTCCTCAGATAAGTCCAATGGCTGCATTCAGGAACATGGTGATTTTTATGTATGTGAAAAATGGCACTGACTTTAGGAGCACATACCAACAGCTTTGGGATGTAAGGGTCCAATGAGCACAAAAAAACACACCTTAAACAGGTGCATAAGGGGAAGAGGGAATGGCTGGCAGCAGCTGAGCCTGTAGAATTTTCATGGCTTGATAATCAGAACTAGAAAGATTGATATTAGGGGCTCTGATTTATTTGAGGAAGAACTGGAGTAGCTTTCAAAGCCCACAACAGAGAAACTGTCTCTGGCATTCTAGCAAACAATCTAAAGCTATTTTCAAAATGGTGGTGAAGGATGCCATGTGTAGGCCATGAGAAAATATCAGAAATATCTTTGGTCAAAGAGGAGGTATTTGGGGAATTGATGAAAACAGTAAATACCTCAAGCTTACCATTTGCAATTCTGTCCTAATGACGTAACCTCGACGCAGACTGAATTGCAGATTTAATCCAACTGAGAAATGTTGTCACCTGGGTATAAACTCCTGGCTTGTTTTTTAACCCGCAGCCATCACCCCAGCTCACAAGGCCATATATGTAGTAGGAGCTGTTTTCCACACAAGTCAGTGGGCCTCCGGAGTCTCCCTGACGAAGGAAAGCACATGGTCAAAACATGAGGCAATATCAGAATGCTTCTTTCTCATCATAAAACTCTGAAGCTGCAATGATGTTCTTTTCCTATTGCATTTATCATCAGATGCTGCTTAGTCCCTGAGTAGACCTGCAGTTCTGGAATTAGGTCAAATGATACCAGACTTTTTGGATGTAAGTTTTTGTTCGCTCCAGTCTGTGATGCACATCTGACAAGGTCACATGAAATTTCCCAGGCATGAAAGTACCAGGCATTCAGAGCCTGAACTCAGAAAGATAAAGATGTGATCCCTGGCACGAATGAAACCTTAATCTGTCTCACACAGCTCAAATAGTGAGTTGGTTGGTCGGTTGGTTGGTCTAATTATTGTTTAATTTGTGATTTCTATTGAATGTATGCTTTTCAGTGGTAGTTTGCACCTTAGGAAGTGTTGTTCAAACTCTTCCCTGCCTTTCATTGGTATAAGTAAGAACTTGCTTCCCATTTGCACCAGCTGTGATGAGAAGAAACATCAATACTGACTCCCTGCAAGTCTTAGCTCTGATAGTGAAAATCAGATTAGAATTGGTGCTTATGGCAGAACCCATAATAAACTTGAAGTAAAAAAGGTAAGTTTTCAGGTTATTATGACGATCTGTCTCGGAAGCCAAACTTTCCAGGCTGGTATCCAGCTTCCATAGATCTGCCTGTAGGTGAGAGTGACAATATCAGCTCTGGGGATGTACATCTCAAAGCGTACTGAAGAAAGTCTGTTGATTTACACTGATGTGGGGAACAGACGCATATGCAGCCCCTTGCCAGAGCTATTACTCTGCACAGCCTGACTCTTTACACAAAAAATTGGCGTTCAAATACAGAAAAAGCAACGAACCTGACAAGAATCAGTTCCTGGTTTTCGAAGTTTTCCTGCACAAAACATGCTTTCATCCAGTAAGTTATTATGTAGTTCACGTTCATTGCATTTCCTCTGCGAAATCAGCTTGACCTTGGCATCTAACAGCTGATCAGATGGTTCACCTATGGGATGAGCACCAAAAAAGTGGAGTCACTTTCCTCCCAACACTGTTATGTCTTGTCTTTATTCAAAATACGAGGTTGCTTGCCATGTAGATGGGATGGGGAAGAGCAGGGGGGATGCATGTGCTAGCCTGGGAAGAAAAGAACTATCTGTCAGAAATAAGGCTTAGAGTTGGGGTCTGGAAGGTTCCCTCAGGACACCGAGTTGTTGCCCGAATAAAAGCAAAGTCATGTATTCAGAATTTAGCTCCAATCAGCTCTATCCATGCAATCCTGCTTTTCCAAGGTACTGGTTGTCTGCAGCTCCCACAGGTCCCCATGGGCCTTTGAGCAGCTCAGCACTTCTCAGACTGGTGTCATTAGATGTTTTAACATGCAAACTAATGAAACAGATGAAAACTGAAAATCATACAATATTTAAGGGCAACGATTAATTACAGTGAATCTAAAGACATAACTTGACATCTAAAGGCAGTAGCCAGAGTTTCAAAGCACTACATCTGTAGATAATTAAAGGTGGTTTATAAGTTTGGTTCTGGTTGAGTTTCAGGAAATATTCCATTTCTGCAGTGATTTCCTGAAATGCTAATAATAGCTCTGCTCAAAGAAGGAGCCATCTAGTCTGAACACGTACAGGGTACTTGATACTTTTTGTTGGGGGAAAAAGATAAATTTCCCCGTACCCTTTTTTAAGAGAGACTTTTTATTTGGAACTTTTAAAAAATGTCCATTAAATTCGGTTGGTGCATTCTGATCAAATGAACACACTTGTCTCTTGTGGACTTCAATGAGAGTTACATCAGAAGGGAGAATTTGGTCCTATGTTTCATATCAGACTGCATCAGTCACAAAGCACTAGGACACCTACTGCAGCCTCAGTGACACGTTTTCCTTCTGCTGCTTTACAGCAGCACATCAATCAGAACATGAGAAAATGCATTTTTTAGAAAATTGCCATTATCTTTTGTTTTAAGAGCAGTAATTTCTCCCCTTAGGATTTACTGCAGGCAAGAAAGATTTTGGATAGAGCTGGTTGAACTTGAAAAGCTTTGGATTTTTTTTTTTTTTAATTTTTTTTTTTTATTATTTTTCAGTACATCTGAAGATCCAGATGCTGCTTCTGAAAAGCCTTATGGGCTGGAAAACCACGTGAAAGTTCCTATCTTTCCTGGTCCTATCTTGAAACACACAAGCTTTATCAATAGCCTCTCTTGATACCTTCTTGCTTCTGTTGCTGGCTTCAGATGAAACCATGACATAGTGAGTCATTTGACAAGTAAAAAGATGCATCAGGAACTTTTTCAGAACTCTGAAAGGTTTGTTGGTTTAGCAGTTAGAGATTTCTGCTAAAGAGTAATTTCTAGGGCATGTTTAACTTTTGAATTCTGTGTCATGGTTTCACTAGGGCCTAAGTTCACATTTGGTTCTGGCCATTGCCTCTGACAGTATCAGCCCACCCTGCCACCAAAGTGCCCACCAAAATCCAGTAGCCCACAAATACCTGTCTCTGTCTCGCCCCATCCAGAAATGAAGCAGTCAGTCCCAGCGGGAAAGAAGAAGTTAGGGAGACACGCTGTTTTCACATACTTTGTTTCCACTGCACAGTTACCATCAATTGGCTTCAATTTAAGTAGTGCTGGAGGGGGGATAAACAACAGCAAAAAGTATTTGGGCCTAAATTTAATCCCTAACCATTGTTACCAGCCTGTGACATGCCCCCATGCAAAGCTGTGTGTACCCCACGTGCCATGTGCACTCCATGGCCCAGTTGTTCTGCTCCTCCTGCAGAGTCACTTCTTCCTGCCCATTACAATTTACGTCCCAGAGATTCAAATGGGCCTAGATCACAATTTATCCTAATTATTTCCAGTCTCAATGAGAATTTTTGTTGGAGACAAACATCTTCAAACAACTGGGGTTGGAGGTGAGACACGTGAATATTCAGTGAAAGGGATTTACCAATATCATTGTGTGGGACACCACCTCTATCATTGTATTGGTCATGCACAATGATTTTCTCCACATCAAATCTTTGCTCATGAAGCTCTTTCTTCTCGAGGTTTTGCTTTCCAAGGGCTACTTGGATATTTCCTCTCCTCTTTCTTAAAAAATAAACAAACAAACAAACAAACAAACAAGTAAATTACATACAGACATTTTCTATCAGTGATGGTGAAAACCTACACTTTCAGTACCAGGAAGTCAAGATATTGCTTCCTGTTGTCAAGCATGGACAGAAGATTTCCTAAGATCATTATAGGAAGGCTTAGTTAGTAAAGCAGTGGTGTTGGAAAATATATGAGCTCTTAATTTGTTACAATTGTGAAATAAAGTGATTTAAAGCAGCACATACATGGTTTTCTTTGCATTTTAGGGCCAAATAGTGGTGTGCTGGAGCCATGGGAGTACAATTGCTTGCCATTGTCTGGGCATATTTAAAATTATCTCTGTTGTAATGATCTCCAGAGTGTAATTTACCTGTTTCCTAGGTGGTTTCCAACTAATTTAATGCAAATATTAAAGTAAATATTTAAAGCTAGCTGACACAGTAACAATTGAAAGCATAATGCATGTTTTGGCTGTTTTGAAGAACTTAATTCTTATGTAAATGTGATATTGCTTATAGCATACCAATATCCCCTGAATTTTTCACAGAGTTCTTCCTGTACACATTGCAAAATCTTGTTACTTTCCTCCTTTTCTCCTCTCACACAACTATTGTAGCTCATTTTAGGGGAGTGGGGCATAAGTTTCTTATTCCAACAAGAACCATTTTCAAGTATATAAGCATTTTTATGTGTGTGTCCTTTTTCTTTTTCACATACACATTTTCCTTTCAATTTGATTGCCAGCAATCATTTTGATTGCGAATAATTTGGAGACTAAGATGTCTTTACATGCCACCCTGATTTTTATACACTTATCAACAACTACACAACCCTGCTTGTAGGGCATGCACCTACTCAAAGCAGTGCCCAGCAGTAAGAACCCAGCATGATTTAATTAGCACTCCACCACAGAAATGTTCATTCCCGTCTGGAGTCTTCGTCTGCACAGATGCCATCCAGGGGTGTTTGCCAGCTGTAGCCTTGGATCCACCATAGATCCTCTTGAGTGTTCCACGAACTTCTGGTTGTCCACATGTTTCGAATATTTCATTTGGTTCAGGTGGGTCTGTTGGCTCTACATCTGTGTTGGAAGTGACAGCAGATGTATAATGCAGAGATAATATTAAACTGGAGGAGTTAAGCAGCAGTGACCACTGCTCTGGACCTCCTACACACTGCCGAGTGGCTCACTTTGAATTCTTTACCTGAGCAGGGTGAAACATCACAGAATTCCCAATCTACTTCCTTATTTTTTCTGACATAGCACCAGGGTTTTTCGTCTTCATCAGGATTCCTGAAGGGAACAGTTGAGAGAATCAGCCCATGGGAGTGTGGAAGTCTCCATGAAACCAGTGAAGGAGCTGAGGATGCTTAGGGAGCAGCCTCATGCTCCCATAGGATCTGAACTTCCGAAGATACTCTTCCATAAGATTTGACAAAGAAGATGCTTGAGGTAAAGGAGGGCCTTCTGTATTACTATCTTCATAACTGTCTTAACCACAGGAAAACTCTGGGACTGGTTTAAAGAAAAAAGGACTGCTTCTGGAATCCTCACATCAGTATGGTTAGAGAAGGCATCTCTAACATTCTTGTGTTTTATAGACAGGCAGTGTCTAGAAAGATGTGAGATCTTAACATCATGAGCGTGTCAAACTCATGAGCAGTTTGCCCTCAGTGCTCTCTTTGATACAGACCTCTACAGCTACTTCTTCAAAATATTACCTGCAGAAATTATGGTCACCAATGCCGTAAAAGTCAGCATCCTCCATAAAGGCATTAAAAGGGAAGTCCAAGAGATGGTGGGAATTCCAGTTCAGACAGGTCCTGCCATCTACTGCTTGATTCACTCTCCCCCTGTACTCAGAGGAGTCGTCTTCATAACAATCATCTGGTCCTGTAGGAAGACAATGCTTATATGAAAATGACTTTTGTGTTTTTCCTTACCCAAAGTGATTCCTCTTCCTTGCCTTCCCTGTCCTACATTAATTTTATGGAGGATCAGATTACCCTATGGGGCCCAGTAATTATGTTCCTTATTGTAGGCAGTCCAGGAATAAGATCAGTGTCCCAGCATCTGTCCACCTTTTAGCTTGATTGACTTCAAATGCCTAAAATCTCTTTGCTTGGTAAAGATGTAGCAGTTAAGAGGTATCTTAATTTCAAATCAGAATCTCTCCTCCAGTGTCCTGTGCAGGAACCAGTTTTCAGTAGGACTAGGCAGATCCCACTGAAGTGAGCACACTGCTGCTATCATGCCAGGGCAAATTGTGTGCCAAAAGGAAGGTTATGGGGCTGTGAACCTAACCTGTAGGTGAGGGGGAGGAAAAGTCACCTGCAGTGTGGAGCATTTGGTGGTACATGGGGTTTGATGGAGTTTGAAGTGCAATCGGCTTTTAAAAGAGAAAGATCCTTCTCCTTGGAAACCTGTGTGGGGTGTGGTGCCCACAGTGATGCTGCAGAGGCAGAAGGCTCTCTGTGCAGCAAGCTGGGGTAATCCCATACCCTTGGCCACCCATCAGAAGGAGTCCCCTCATCCTGAGGAATCACAGGGATTAATCTTCACTACATCAGATTTCGAGTGTTTAAGGAAAACCTGACATTTCTTCTCCATGTGACATGTGCAGCCTCTGGGAAATGTATGATCACTCACTATGTACCTTGCCAAAAGTACCAAGTGGGACCTTGCCAAAGCACACCTGGAAAACACCAGTACAGGAACTGTTTCAAGCCCCTTTGCCAAGTCAGCCTCTTCCTCCGACCCTTTCCCCACGGAGGTCGGTGCCCAGGTGTAGTTGGGCACTTGGAGCAGTGACAGCACTGGTCAGTCTGGCTGCAGGGTGAAGCCAGCCCTGGCTCTCTGGAGGCTTCTCCCCTACCCCCTCCCCCAGAGCCATGACATACCAATCTCGCAGAATCTCCCTCTGAAAGGTTCAGGGCACTCACAGGTGAATTTTGATCTCTTTTTGTTCCGTATGCAGGTACCTCCATTTTTGCAAGGGTTTGGATTGCACTGATTAGATGCTGTCAACGTGGAAAAACACAGAACAGCCTTGTTAATCTGCAGAACGCTAGGCAGCCATTCACATGCCCAATGGAAACTGGGGAGAGCTCCCCCTTAGCCTGTTGGCTTCGAGTTCTTATGAAGTCTCGCAAAATGCATGTCACTGGGTGTTTTACCAGTGGCTGAACCACCACCCTGCAAACCAAGCATAACTCATCACTGGCCAGCCCCACGGGTGGGAGCTGCAGCAGACTCAGGTTGCATGACTAGGGCAGGACCACCCCCTGCAGTGGGCTGCAAGGGATTTCCCACTGCAGATCGGCTGTGGTGCTGTCCCCACCACAATTGTCTCAGTGTCCTGCTGAGCGCTCACCGCATTGGCAGAATGGTCCCTTGTATGGAGGCTTACAGCTGCACCGAAAATAAGGCGGGCTTAACAGAACCAGGCAGTCACCAGTGCGGCAGTTCATGCCCAGGCACATGTCCTCCACTGTGAAAAAGAGAGACACAAGGTACTTCATCACCATTTGTGTGTACACAAGAGCTGTGCCCTTGCAGGGATCATGGGAAGATGTTTTCTCCTGGTGCCCCAAGGAAGCTTTCATTTGGCAGGTGTGGTCCTGCGATTTCTCTTCGTGCCCGTGGTATTTATGGCAAAGTATCTGTGGTGCCAATGAGCAGCTTCCCACCGCCCACCTGGCAGGGAATAGAGGAGTAGTCTCTGCACTCCTGAAGTCTATTTTACTGGGTGCTATTCAGATAGACTTTGATCTGGATGAGGCACTAAGTGTAAGATCTATGAACACGACTGCTGTGGGCTGTCAGAACCCCCATTCCAGAGAACAGTGGGTTTAAAAAGTTGTAACAGTAACAATAACTGCCAAAAGGAGGAGTGTAGGTTAGCCAAAGAGCCATTACCTTTTTCACACGTGGTCCCACCGTATGGCTTGGGGCAGGCACAGCTGAAGTCCCTTCCATTGGGTGCACACCTACCACCATTCTTGCAGGGGTCAGAGAGACATGGGTCTGCAGAGGCAAGGATGAAGATCTTTCAGCTTCTTAGCCTTCATCACCTGCTTTTTCTTCTCTCATTTTCTGACTGCAGAAGGCTGCCTTCCTGGGCACAGCATCTTGTGCAACATGTGCTGTGCTTATGCATCAGTTCAGCAGCCTCAGGAGCGCTGTGAATTGCTGCAGAGTTTATTGCAGCTGTAACAGGCTCATGGCTTTGGGTCTGCAGCTCCTCCACTCCCTTTGCCATGGCTATTATGGAGCTGTACTGGGGCAAGCCCCTTTCTTTGCTCAGGGATAGATTTGCCTCTTTGGCACTGCCTCTGGCTGTCTGCTTTTGTGCACTTAGTCAGGAGGTATCTGTATTTGGCATTGTTCTATTTGGAACACGGCGCTGAATTTCGCCCGGAAAAGCCATCCATCACCATCAGACTCTACAATACCACTGGGTGGCTGTTGCTTCAAGGGAGAAGGCGCCTGCTGAGAGTCACTTGCACACTGCTCCTTACACCATACTCCCCACTGCAGTCCAGGCTGCCAGGAGTAATTGGTACTGGGGACAGTCAAATACAAGCTCTGCTTTCTTTGTACTGGGGGATAACTCAGAGAACGTTACAGGCAACTTCCCTGTCTCGCCTTTTGTGCTTCCTGAGCAATCTTGAGGATCCTTTCCTGTTCTCCTGAAGTTTGGCAAAACAGAAAAAGGAAAGAAAAAAACCCTGCAGCTGATAAAAGAAAAAAAAAAAAAAAGAAAGAAAAGAAACCTGCTCTACATTTGATTCCCAGCATAAATACGGAACATATATCCCATGAAAACAGCAATTACATCTTACAGTGTCTATAGACAAATAAGCCTGTGCTTTTTTTGTAGTAGCAATCAGAAATGTTCTGCATGATCACAATCCATCCTGTGAAACCTGGAGATAAAACACAGGCTCCTTACAAGGGAAATACAAAGAAGAACACTGCAAATGATCCTCCTAACTCATCCCTTTGATGTAGGCATTTCGAGAGCAGGCTGGCAGTCAAGACCTGCCACACTCACACTGCAAGCTCAGGGTTGGGATTTTACCCCTTCCTTGCCTCCCTGCCCACCCCTCAGAGGTACCTGGCATGGTAAAGAAGTCGCCTATAGATGTCTCAATAAAGCTCGGTTGCTCCCAGGAATAGTGCTGGAGGCTGGGGTCCTGCTCCTGTTCCGTGGAGTCATAGTATTCAAAGTCATCATCCTTGTCTGCAGGGAGGGGTGAGAAGAGGGTGAAACAACAGAGGAATCAAAACTGCTGGAAAGAGACAAGGTATGAAGGAAGTTATTCCCTGAGATGGACAGTCCTTATCTCTTTCAACTCATCTGGGATGTCAGTAGATCTAGAGATTACATCATTCTGAGCACCAAAGGTGCCGTTCAGCTCTTCTTTGGCATGGGCACAGCACACCTTGAGCCCAGTGTAGGCACCCTGAGCACCACTGGCCCCAGTGCTGCCCTCCCTGACCCTCCTGAAGGGCACTGGGTCTCTGGCTGCTCAGCTGTCTCCTGTAGTGGCAGCTGGGATACCCCAGAGGGGATGCAGGCGGGGGCTCTGCAGGCATAGGCATAAGGAGCCCCCCATGTGAAGATGCTGAGGGTGGTACCAGCACAGTGAGAGAAGGAGATTCAGATTCCAGCAAGGAGAAGGGGTTTTCTTTGTCCAGCTGCTTTGATCACCAGCACCATCGCTGCTGCTGCATGAAACAAGACCCGCCCCCGCACACGGGTGGCTGCTGCGTGTGGGGACACAGAGTTCCCTTCCAAGGGCAATCCAGGGGGGATGGAGAGCCTGAGGCACCTGCACATCTGTGTGGCTCCTTGCCCACAAAACACCCTTCAAGGAGCAAGGGCCTGGCGCAGCAGACACATGCTGAGGAGCCAATCCTTGCCCCTGCCAGCCCCAGCCCCCAGCAGCCCATGTCCTCACGGGAGCCTGCTGGGACCTGCAGCTTTGCCAGCCGCGCTGGGGGGATCGTTTGATTAAAGTGGGCCGGCAGCTCCTTGCACAGGTACAGCTGTTGCCGGTGGAAGCCACTCCAGTGTTTCAAAGACAAGGTATGGTAATGAGCAAAGCTAAGCTACGTACAGAGACATTTTAAAAAGCTCTCCCCTAGGGCCGGACCGATGGCCCCATGGATAATGCTCTGCCTTGAACTGATTATCGACTGCATTATCTTAGTTTTCTCTCCTCATTCATTCGCTTGCAGCCTTTATCTTTATTCTTTCTTTGCTTCTGAAAAAAAAGAAAGAAATTCCACGTTTGTACAATGGGTGTTTTATATTTCATATTAAAATAGAACTGTCTTTTTTCTTCTTCTTTTTTTTTTTCNTTTTTCCCATGAGCACCCCTTCTCTTTTCAAAAAAAAAAAAAAAAAAAAAAAAAAAAAAAAAAAAAAAGAGGAAAGTTTCACCTCATTTATTGCTATGTCAAGTCAAGACTCCTTTTCCTCAGCTCATTATTTCCACAGGAACGGAGTCTCGACTATGTGCAAGTGTTGCAGAAGTGTATGCCTTGCTGAGGAACAGAAGGATCTTGCTGGAAGATAAGGACATTGTCTACAGTGAACAAAATTAAATTTAATGTGATGTAGTTAAGAAAGAAAAACAAAAAGGAAGTTTTGCCTGAAATGCAGCCTGCAAGTTCACTTTGTTGGAGAGGAGATTTGGCAAACGACTGGATTTTGAGGGAAGTGTCTGAAGGAGTCTGATTTTATTTCTCCTGTTTATTTTCAGAATCTTAGTGGGGCATGTTGGCTTTTATTCCACAGTAAAAGTAAAGAAGTATTCTGAAGGATGGGGTAGCCCTTTTTATGGAAAAATATGCCTGTTAGAAGTTATGAAGCATAAAGAGGGGAGTTATGGCTGCCAAAAGCAGACTGCAAATATGCCATCATGCTTTACCGAGGCTGGAGAGGACTGTCTTGAATCAACAGAGGAAAAATAAGTGCTCCAAATGAGCACAAATTGCTAAGCCATTGTAGAATCATCTACTCTGTTTTTTAAGCCAACTGTTAGCGTAAGTATGGTGTTAAGAAATGACGCTACTGTCACTTGAGTTTGTTACATTGGCATAATTTCTTAGCAATGGATTGGTTTATTAACAACACTCATGAAATTACTTGTTGACACATTATAGACTATTTTTAAGTGCATTTCTGCAGTAAACCTCAAGTTGGCCAAGATGTACTTCAGGTTTTGCATGACATCTGCTTCCGGTGGCTCTCAGATATGGAGGAGCCCAAACCCACACTTGCATTGATGGGGCAGTTTTGGGACAGGCTGTTGCACATCTGAGGCCAGTTTGGCCCCCAGCACCCCTCAAGGAGGACCATTTCAGGTGGCCAGGGCTGGGGTCAAGCAGGTGGCACTGAGCAGCCCCCTCATGGACTGGTAATTACCATTTCAAGAAATTTTATGATCAAGTCATGGTGTTATGGGTGTATGTGGAAAGGGCTCAGAAGACATCAGCAAACCCTTTTGGATACCCTGGCCCCCAAGTGGACAGTGGGAATCAGGAAGCTGAAGGGGCTGCCCAGGAGACCAGCCAAGGTGATGTGAGAGTGCAGCAGGTCTGAGAAATGACCAGTGTCCCTGCTTTCTCCATCACCATCCCTCTTTACGAAACTGTGAAACAGACATAGCTGCTCGAGGTCACATGAGTGATGCTTCCCATCTCCCAGCTATTCTGTGTCCTCTCCAGCTGCACAAAGCAATGAGAAACAAAGACCAGAAAACCCTGATTTGGGTATATGACACCAAACTAAAAGATGTCTTCTTGTTTATCACTGCTTTGACACTAAATAACTATTTGGCTTCCACATCTCTTATTTAAGAAGTGCTCCCATTCTATTTTTTTTAATTATTCATAACAAGCCATAGGTTTAGTAAAGTAAAAACAACACTTTTTTTTATCTGAGCACATAATTAAAGCACAAAGTCTGATACACTGGTTGATTTAAACATATTACTAAATCAGAGTGCTCATTCTTTGTAAGTGTTGGAAAACCTTAACATGCTTAAAAAAAGCAGTGATCTGACATTTGTCACTGAAATGTGACTATTACATGAAATTAAATTAGACATCCTGCATGCAAATTTTCAAAGAATAACTTTCCTCTGTGTAGTACAAAAAATCCCCCCATAATTGATAGACAGAGATTGACTTTTAAAGCTTCAAATCAGCTTTGAGGTCTGGGTGATCTTTTAAACTGCTCAAGCTTTCATCTGCAGTTTTTCATATTGCTAAGAGCTGTCAATCAAGCAATGGATTTCTGATCAATATCCCCTTGTTCATTAGCTTACCCGAGCTCTCTGTTACTGAGAGAACAGATATCTCAACGTCGACAGTCACACTGTTTTCAAAACCTTCACTGGATCAAGTCATGACTAATGTTCCGAGTGGGAAAGTGATGCATTAGGATGCCATCGGGTGACCTGAATTGCGAGGTAACTTTGTTGGACTGCAGTTGTCAAGATGAGTGATGTGCAGAGTTAAAGCCTATTGCCAACACACATCAAGAGCGCCAGAAAGTACCCACCATTCGTTCAAGCTCTCTGAACCTCTGGGGACTGACTGAAATCTGGCCTAATTTAAGCAGGATGACTTTTCCTACCACCTCTCTAAATACTTTTTATCTCCAGCTCTGAGGTTATTGTAGTGTTATTTTTATGAGGCTGAAATCCTGACTATAGTTTAAATAATGAGATATTCCCCATTTACTTCTGCAGAGATGAGACCTCATAGTATTTCCTCCCTTCTAAGCGGGCTGTGGCTGGGAGTATCTGCAGCTTCAGAAAAAAGGGAGACCAGCTAACAACAAAGCCAGGAAGCCTTTTAAATAGTTTTGTGGTTGTTACTTAAAAGGAGTTTTGCAGCACCTTTTCCCTCAGAGGGATGGATGCTGGGTGAAGGTGGATGTGATGGCTGAAGGAGTGGAGACTTGCAGGGGGATGGAGGGTCGGAAAGAGTAGGTACAGTGGAGGGACAGATGTAAGGATGTTACACCACAAAGGAGGGAATGAACCAAGAAACAGTGAAAGGGATACTCTACAATTAAAAAGCAAACCAAATGGTTTGCACAAGCCTGCAAACTTGTGTGTAAACAGGTGTGCAAACCCTGAAGTCAAGGGTGTTACTCTGTGGCCAAATATTTGCTGAAGTCAAATACCAAGCTCAGACACACAAATGATTCAGAAATTTGTTTCCTACACACCTGTTAGAACAGCAACATTGATTTGGGGAAAGAAGCACTGCTGTATGAGCTTCAAGGTTTCTAGACTTCCAGGTTTGATCTGAAAGCCAAAATGCCACTAGAATGAACAGGAATGCAGATGGATAACGAGTGCATAGTAAACTCCACACTCTTTTTTTGCAGAATAATGAACAAAATTAGTGTAATACTTCATTTGATATACATTATAAACTCAGATGTAAGAACCACTGTAATCAAGAAAAGGAGGAGCTGGGCTTACCTGCAAAAATACTGAACTTATCAATAAAACCATAATCTTCTACATAGACCAAGTAGGCTGCAAAAGGATGTACAAATCCTCACACAATTTACACATCCTCACACCACAATCATCACAGCTTTTCCCTTATCAACATCTTAATGCTATGTAGCATTTAATGATTTTTTTACTTGCATGGGCTGGTAAACACTTTTTGAACCTTCCTGCACTTGGAACAGAGCCTTGCAGAACTAAGTTCCACAGTTAGTTGTAAGTTGCAAGGGAAAGTCAGCTTTCGTTTATTTGACCTTCAGTTTTCATCCACAACTAGGCTCTTCACTTGTCCTTCTGTGAGGTTTGCATCCCAGCACCGTGACTTCTCCTCCAGTCTGTGACCCGCTGTGTCACCCACAGATCCCCAAAGCACATGAAGGCACAGAGTCACAGAAAAGTCCTAGCTTGGAACAGAACCGAGAGTTGCAGGTGTGATCTGTGAGAATGCCCTGATCAGCTGCTCATTGGTACTGCTGCCGTACCTCTGTTTTGGGCTTCAGTGTGCCAGACACACTTCTATCTGGGACACGATGCAGCGTTGTCTCCTGCATGTAGAGCACCTGCAGAGGTCTGAAAGTGCTTGCCGTATTACTTGTCTGAAGGTAACCAGATTTTCTACACAGGCCTTATTTTAGGCTCAGCAAGTCTCTGGATGAAGTTAGTAAAATTCAGCACTGGGCACTAGTGAAGGCTCTTGATGAACCAAGTTGCCAGCCTTTCAGTTTTGTACTCAGAAGTTAAAAAGAAGAGACTGAAACCACTTACCTTGCACTGGGTGGACCCAGAGGGAAATTTGGGAAGCCTGCATGAGATAATAAAGGGCAGAGAGTCAGTTTCTGTAAAAAAACAAAAGCCAGCGCAGAGCTTTTCTTACAGTGCAAAGTTGCTGTTTTCCCCTAGTACTGGACATCCAGATACGGTTGTTCCCCACTTTGGAGCTAACTGGACTGGATTTTAAGAACTCTTTGGAAAGATTAACAAAATGTCAACAATCCATGGGGGATGTCTGGCTTTCTAAGTGCACAGCCCAAGCTGTTGGGCTGGTCTGCTTGGGGGCACATCTGTCCTGAACGAGTTAAATTGCCTCTTAGCTTACGAAGTGATGGGACATGGGCTGTTTGTCCAACTTCTCTGAAATGCTGACAGGGGCCACACTGCAGCTGGCTGACAAAGCTGGAGGCTGGGACATACCAGGGCAGGGTAGAGTGGAGGTCAGGCACTGCAGCATGGCCCAGGAGCCTATGCCTGGTGCAGCCAGTGGGACCTGGAGCCCTGAGCTGGAAGGCTGTCTACAGCCTTTGGATGCAGGAGGATATTTCTGGTGCTTTCCATGAGGAAATGCCACATGTCCAACTTTGGACGTGGGGCTCCAGCCTTTCCAGTTTGGCTCACGATCAAGGGCGAGCAACAAAAGGGAACAGAAGAAAATGGAAAACATCTCTCAGCCTTTGAAGAGTGCGAGTGAGGTTTGTCTGAAAGGAGACACACTGACTCTGCACCAGGACATATCCCCAGCATGACGATTTCCGTTTGCTTTCCTTCTTGCTTTAAATCCCAGCTGCAGACAGGTTTACCTGCCTGCAATGAGGATACACATGCTAACAGTGGTGTAAAGAAGGTGATTTAGAGCTGCTATTCTTCATCCTTCCCATGATTTTTTTGAAGAAAATATATTCTCAAACAATTTAGCAGCCATAATAAAGACAGCATACATACCCAATTTTTTATGTGCACCTATGCATTGCTACAGATACAATTAATTGTAAATATATGCCCTGTTTAGTTGTACATTATATATAGAAGAAAGACATTCTCAGATAACACTGGTTGTGACTAAGAACAAATGAATCAGAAGCAATGAATAAGAAACAGAACAAAAAACAAGTTCAGAATTCACATTTGTGAATATTATCTGGAATATATAAATGAGTTTTTGCTTCAGGCACATTTGTATCCCTCTTGTGTTTGAACCAGGAAGAACAGACACTCCAGCTCTCCCCTTCCCACTGACTTTAATGAGAGCAATGTCCCCTGAACCACTCAGCTGAGCCCCTTCCCAGGTGCATTTAAGTGAGCCACACACATACAGAACTAAATCCTTTGCAGCTGGAAGGACACATCCTCACACAATTGCCCCCCCCCGAATGAGTGCAGAGATGATGGTAAATGAGAAGGCTGTAAAAGCCCTGTCCTTGGTGTATATGTTTCTTGAGTGCAGGTACAGTGTTCGTCAGATCCTTTGCCAGACCCCGACAGAGACTATATAAAGCAAAGGTCTAATTGCTCCATTTACAATTAGTGGTAGCATTCATCCATAAACAGACCAAAAAAACCCCTGCAAGTGTACTCTTTTCTTTTGGAGGAATAGATGAAACAAAGAACAAGGAAGCAGGATAAAGCAAGAAACATTTAATCTCCCTCCCCAGCTCTCTGCACTGCCCTGTTGTGCTGTTTGCCTGGTGGGGTTGGAAAGGGTTTGGATTTGAAGGGTTTGGCTTTAGTGAGCTTGCCCCTGCACTCGGGCAGCTCTTGGCACCCCAGAGGAATGCCACAGGGTTTCAGCCCAGGAGGCTGAGCGAGGTGCAGGACATGACTGCATCATGATTTTCCGTGCCTCAGTTTCCCCAGCTGAAGAGCAGAGATAACAGTCTCACAATGCTCACACCCCAAGGAAATAAGAAAGATGAAAGACATAGCCCCTTTGCTTCACTATTTTCTTTTCCAGGTGACCCACCTGCCCCTCCTGTCCAAGCATGGGCACGGCTGACTGCAAAAGGGCAGATACCTTAAACTCCCTCTTGTAGTAAACTAGTACCCTAAACAGTGTGCAGGTTTCCATTAACATCCTTCAGGGCAGGCAGTGGCTTGGACTCAAGGTTGTATGAGTCCCAGATTTTGGTTTCAGCTTTTGGATGAAAGCCTCTATCTGCTGACACAGTACAAATGTTACTGGGAACAAAAGCTGGAGCACCCAGCATGGAAAGTCAGAGAGTTAAACACAGTCTTTACTGTAAGGCTCCTCTATCTTATTTTGTGCTGCAGCTTTCCCTCCTTGTGTGCCTGTCACAAGCTGCAGCAGGGGACAAAGACTTGAGCAGAGCTGACTTCTCAGCATGGAGAGTTTTCTCCTCCCTCCTGAGGTCCAGTTGACCACTTACTGGACCACATTGGTTTTCAAGCATTTTTGCCCCCACTGGCCAGCACAGGGCCAAATTTCAGCCTTTTGGCTCCTGGCACGAAGCATGCCATGGTGGTGTGCAGAGCCCACCTCCTTCCCTCCTGCCTGCTGGAGCTCCCCCCTTCCTCTGCGCCATGAATGGGTGAGGGATGTAGGATTTGTGATGCAAGGTGTTGGATATGGGATGCAGAAGGAGGTTGTTAGGAGAGGTGCACGGCGTGGGGGCAGGAGTGGGCTACAGGAGGGGGTGCAGGCAGGGGCAGTGAAGGCAGGGCCTCCTGCCTGCAGTGCCGTATTGCTCATGGCCAGCAGAGGAGGATCTTGTCCTTCTGACGAGGTGCAACACTAAGCCCGACACAGAGCAGGATTCAAACAAAAGGAGTGAAGGGGGGTAGAAGAAATAAGACTGTGGGGCTGCAGCTCGACACTGATACTTTGTGTGCTCTCTCAAGAGGGAATAAAATCACAGGATCCTGTTTGTAGCCGGTCTGCAGAGATGAGGGACAAAGCTGGAAGAATTTGCAGAGAGCAATTTTAAATTTTATTACTTTAGGCTCATAAAAAAGAAACCCTGAAAAAAAAAAAAGGCTAGGAGAAACATTTTATAGGGGTATCAGTGCATTGCTGACTGTGGGGCCAATTACATTTATAGGGCTCCTAGAAAAAACAGTGGAAAAAATGGCTGCAATTCAAAATATCCTAATTTCACCTGATCTTTATTGTCTGTCATCATTGTAATGATTAGCACTTTACTAAAACTTCATTTCTCCAAAGAACCATCGAAATTTTGCTAAATAGACTTTGTATTAAGGTTAAATATTAAAGATATATGATGTTCTCAATTTTTCCATTTCAACTCCTCAAGAAAGAGAGACTAATGAGATGTAATAGATTTCAAACAGGAATGCCAGAACCGTGAGCTTTCTTCATCTCAGGACAGAATTCTATGGTTCTTTCTCAGACAAAAATGTCCAGTTAATCTCTGGCAATTCTTTTTGAATAAAACCAAGAAGATTCGACCCCAAATTCAAGGGAAATTATTTACAGCTGCCAAAGGCATTCTGCAGTTGAACTGTTTACTGTGTCTTGGGTACATTGCTACCCCTTATTACAATAAAAATGAATAAAGAAAAAAGTGGGTGGAGAAAGAGAGCAAAAAGGTGACAGCCCAGGGTTAGACTTTAGAATTTACATGTGAGCAAAACAGAATTCCTGAGAAAACAGCTACTCAAGCTGGCATGACAGACTAACAAGAGAGATGAAAACTACCTCTACACATGCACACACTTTGCAACAAAGCACTAGAGGAGTTCAAACACTAAGCTGCATTGGTAGGAATTGGCCAATTCACTTAATTGCATTAAGTCCTGCAAATTCTCCTGCAGCTTTTCATAAAGTGGCCTCCATGGCAGAAGAACAAAGATTACTCTTTCATTTGTTCACCTGTGCACTCACAGCTTTGCAGCCAAGAAGAAGGTGGGATGGGGTTGAACTGGAGAATGAAGATGTATATTTGTTCAGCTTCCATCCAGAACTGACATCAGGCGTGAAGGAGCCACGAGGGCAGACACAACTACTGCCTTCTCATAGCGAACCCCTTGATCCCACTGACAGCTCTCAGTAAGAACCTTTGTCTGGGCCGCTTGCCAAAGGAGGAGGGAATCGACATCTCTGATGCTCTTACAATCGGCCAGATTTTTGCCTGCAACCATCTTGGGTAGTGACAATCTTTGAAGTTCAAGGGAAAGTGGCTTTTCCAGCAATGACATTGTATTTCTCAGCCAAGGCCATAGTTGCAGTATAATGAAAGCAGGGCACACTATCATCTGGAGTACACATGCAACACATGTTGTAGTTTTAGCCTGGGAAACCATTCTCTGAAAGGATTCCACGAAAACCTCTGACTTCTTCACCTCTCTGCTAACAAGACATCTCCTACCTCCACACTGAGCTGCAATGTGTGCCTCAGAGTAAATGGTGTGTCCTTATCAACAGGTCCCAGGATACTCAGAGTGGTTCACATTTAAATTCTTTATTTTGCTGATTATATAATCGTGAACCTTTCCCATGGTAGCACCTGGTACAAAAAACCACAGGGATCCAAGAAAAAAAGCAAGATCCCTCAGAGGAGCTGCTGAAACCAGCTTGGTTCTCTGCTCAGGAGTTACCTGCTCCTGTTTTCCAAGAGATCAAAGTTTCCAAATTAATCTTTGCACTCTGAGAAGTGGCCTGGTAGCAGCGTGTTGGTTTTAAACCTGCTCACTGGTGGGTGAGGTGTGCTCGTGCTCCCGTGTGGGAAACAGGGTCAGCCTTGGATGCCATAGCAAGGGGAAGCTACAAAATCTGTGTCAGGGGGCTGCATGAGCCAGCCTGTCACACTAACATGAGTGTGCTGTGCTATCAAACACTTCTGCAGGCAGTGCTGGGAATGCAGGTTATACTGCTAGACTTAAAGCTTATGCAAAGTCATTAAGTCCTTTAGTTACACGGGATATCAACCTGCACGCTGCAGGGCATAAGCTGATTGCCTTCGGGGGTCATCGCTGAACGCTTCCCTCTCTGAGAGCACGGTGCAAAATTAGCTGGGGGCGCTCCCAGGGCTTTGTTGCTTTCCTGCTGCATCAGGCAAATTTAGGTGAGCGCTGCAGAAGGGTATCACACCTGATGGGCCACAAACCGAGACGGGCCTGACAGCATTCACAGTGATCAGTTCTGAGCACAATGGAGCATGAAGGCCTTGTGTGAGTAGTGCAGCCTTGGAGTGAGGGTGAGGGGAGCAGAAGTGGGAGTTTTCTACAGGAGTAGATCCACTGGGGGGTAGGAAAAGATATCAGATGGTGTTGACTTTGGGACACCCTAAAATATTGGTCTCCAAGCAAGGAAGGACCTGCACTGCTGGTAGTAGTTTCCTGCTTGCTGTGGGCCAGGCAGGAGACAGGCACTGTTGGTAAGTTTTTTTGCAATTGTTTGATCTTAATGTGATACTTTCATCTGTTTTCACTGCTAAGTGCTCTTGGTTGTTGGACTGGGCATGGCTAGTGACTTCAAAACACTTTCCATCACAACTAAACCGACAACAATTTTTTGAAGTTCCAAAATACTCAGTGGAGAACCACCTCTGCTACTCTGCCCTTTGCAAGTCTTCCTCCTTCCTGCCAGGGGTGTTGAGTTTGCAGAGAACTCTAAAACAAGGAAAAAGCCTGACTTGAACACCTCTTGATTTACACCAGTGTTGTGGGATCCAACTTAGTCTTGTCCTGTTCCAGATTTCTCTAGCCCAAGTAGGCACATTTCTACTACAGTATCTTGCTGAGCAGAAGTGAAATGAAAAGCAGGAAAAAAAACACAGAGAAGACCTGCCATGTCTGAAGACAGTCTTTGGTGTGCTTGCATCATATATGCTAAAATAAAGGACCAAATTTGTTTGATTCATGTGCACTCACCACGCAGCCTTTTATGGAAATAGCTTAGATTCATACAGGTGAAATCAGTTTATCTTCAGGTAATATGAAAGAACTGAATGGAAATTTTTGCCTCAGGGTTCTGCTCCAAACCCACCAGATCCTTGAATCTCTGAGTGTTTTGACTGACTCACCATGAGTTACTGCTTAAACCTGTGTTTGACTTCTGCTATATTTCACCAATAGTGTTTGTTAATCAGCATGTATAAAAACTCCTAAAGTCTGATTCAAATAAAAATTACAAAGATAGATAGTTCTGGGATAAGATGGAAATAGTAATTGAGACTGCTCTCCATGGTTTCAGCAGAGTGCAAAGTCTATTATTTTTTCATTCAAACTGTTTCAGTGTAACTTTTTCTTTGGGACAAATCATTAAGGCAAAAATGTCCTCTCATAACTTGTTTGTCATGCAATGGTCACATCATGGCAACTCATTCCCCTCTTTTTTTTTTTTTCTGGGATCCATGCCAAGTGCTAAGCCAGAAAACCTTGCTATATTAATTATGAAAAAAAAGCATGTTTTATTAAAAACTAGCCTGCTGAATATTCTGTCGTGCTGCTTTTCAGTGACAGCAGAATTGCTTATGCATTTTAGCAATGTTAATGAATTTTCAGGGTTGGGGGGAGATATACACTACATTTTCTACATCAATATTTAGGGCAAAGTTAGATTAGGATTGTCAAAGCTAATGAATCAACCTAACACTTAGGACTAGTTAGGAAAAATCTGTGCAAGACTTCATGTTGTCTAAGACTGCCCCTACATCTTCTTCACTGAGCATGAATAAACACAGCCAATTCATTATGAGCTTATTTATATTAGATTGGGTTCTGACAATGTCTGTAAAACTGGCATTGAACTACCCTGGAACTGATCCCCTCAGTAAGCTGCTTCAGGTACTGCTGGACCCAGCGGTTGCAGAGTAGACACTAATTAATAATTACTCTATTGTGTTACTAAAATCACTGATCTCCAATTCACCTATCTCTTCAAAAAGATCTATAACCCATTTAAGCCCCTCACTACCTGTTTTTCCCAGAGAACTCAATCTTAACCTGTCCACATCTGAATTTTTGCAACACATTTCAGTAAATGTGAACCTGCACACATGGGAAATGTCACTAAGAAAGTAGTCATTTTAAAGAACTTCAAATTCCTTCATGAGAAAATCTACTAGATCCCCATGCTTGGAAGAACAAAAGAATTTTTAAAAAACTGACTTTTAACTTTCCTTTGGTTACAAGTCATTCTTCCAGTCTTCTTTTAAGAGAAGATGAATAGATTTGGGGAAGTATATCAAGCTCTGCCTGAGTAGAGCTCTCGTCATCTCTAACTGTGTTGAATATTTTGCCAGTAGCCTTCCTCCCACATTAGTGGCAATGATAATTCAATCATCCAAAACATATGGCTGGGGGAAATTTCACCTTTGACAGAAGAGCTTGCAAAACTGCCAAGGCAATAATCTGATATTTAGTCCCTTCACCACGAAGACTAAATACAAGGAAGAAGATTTTTCTGGTGGGGGTGCTGAAACACTGGCACAGGTTACCCAGGGAGATGGTGGATGCCCCATCCATGGAAACATTCAAAGCCAGGCTGGAAGGGGCTCTGTGCAACCTGGTCTATCCCTGTGCACAGCATGGAGGGTTGAAACCGGGTGATCTTTAAGGTCCCTTTCAACCCAAAACATTCTGTGATTCTAAGCCGAGCTGCCCATGCTGCAGCCCAGTGTTTCGGAGCATTTCTTAGTGCCCAGGGCTGGGGGAGTGACTGCACTCCCCAATGCACAACCTTGGGAGTGGGGTGGTCACTGAGATGATTGTACCCAGATGAACAGTTCCTTGACACTGTAGATGTCTGCTCCAAAAAAAACATAGGGCTTCCCTGTTATGCTGCATTTTCTTGGGCACCTCAGTGGCCTCAAATGTGGATACTCCACTAAGTGCTGCAACTGCCCGGGCAGGGCTCAGCACAGAGGAGAGCTGGCACATGGAAAGAAAAGCAGTGTAAAAACATACTCACGCACAAGTGTGTGGTCCCAAGGAGAATGACCAGTGGGAGAACCTGAAGGGTCAAAGCACTGTTAACCATCCTTATCTCGTTTTTTTCTTGAAATTAGCTTCTTCTTCTTGCCTACGTTTTTCAGACAAGCCACAATCTTGAGGGTGAGCTAATTCAGTGCAAATAATTAACCGTGCTTCAAATATTGTTTAATGTTCAACCGATTGTCCTGATCAAATAAATGCATCCCGTCCAGATAATCACTGCATTGATTGCTGGCAAATGTTTCAAATCAGTAAGTGTGAGATGGGAATGGTATAAATTAACAATGAAAACATACATTTTCCTTGTATTAGAATAATCTTTCAACTATTATTATCAATTGGAAAAAAAAGTATGAATCACACTTACATCTCTCCCACCACAAAAATAGTCAGATCTAGGATAGAAATAGATAGTGAGATCTAGTATACAATTTTTACAAATATGAAAGTGTGCTTTTTTATTATTTTCTAAATTTCAGACATAGACAGACCATGTTCTCCAGCACTTGTCCACTAATGTGAGAACCTGTAATCTTTTTTTTTTTTAATAAAAATTGAAATTCTTGAGTAACCCCCAGTCTCCTGAGGCTGAAGCATTTGTAGCAACAGTAGCAACTGAGGAAATAACAGTATTACTGAAAGAATAAACAATCCACTATTGCGGAAATGCTGAAAAACTTTTGCTCAACAGATACTGTTTGTGCTTTGTGTTATGAAAACAAATGAAAAGACAATTCTTTCTCCCCAACAGTTGAGAGCCTGAAAAGGAAGGAAGTGAAAGAAATGGTGTTTTCACATCACAGCCCAAATTCACTAGGAGTTCCCTATCAATGTTTTCTGTGTTGTGATAAAACAGTTAAATAGGATAATGCTGAGCACATTACACTGCACCAGGGGAAAAGTGAATATGCCTGTCCACTCAGGAGGACCTAGAATATAGTACAGTAAATAAAATGGATGAAAGGGGTGTCCACATGTTGGAATATGAGGAAGAAAACAGTGAAATCCCAAGGGCTTCATCGTTTCCCATCCCAAATGTGATTTTCTGGTGAAAAAGATCAGTTGTGAGCACTTGTTTACAGACTCTGTGACCAGTGCTGAAATTCTGATGCCAGAGACCCTTGTTTCTGATGATTCCTTACTATGAAACATGAACAATCCTAAAGGAGATTTCGTACATCAAAAAATACACAAAGAATTAAGGTTTGCTGATTACGCCACATGTGCATACCTATAGCAGGTGCCTACAAGCAATATGTGTTTGAGATTTACTGTGTTGGTGGCCAGCCAACACATTCAAGTTTATGAGATTCCAGATTCTTTAACTAGTTAGAAAGACAGGAAGATAAAAGGGGTTAGATAACGCACGACTTTATGTAATGTGTCCTTGAGTAAGCTGATTTGCACTGAATTTTAATAGAGCCCTGATTCATCAAATCTCAAACAGAATTAAGGTATGGACTGGATCCTAATAACATCATGCTTTATATCCATGAAAGATAAATTAAAGGATGCAAAACTGCTATTGACAAACATTGATTATATGTACTTTGATGGACTTTGAAGTTGTGCCAGATGCGTCTTGTCAGCCTCCAAAGTTTTCTTTTAAATCTCATTGCATAAGGCTTTTACTTTTTAATTATTTTTTCTCTCAGCCTCTTTGATCATGAAAAAATGTAGATCATGTTTGTGTGATGCTATTTCCTATGCATTTTATTTAGATATGCCCTTGTGCACAGCTCATGATATGTAAAAAAATGTTACATGGCACATAGTGATCTTACCCTGTTATCCTGGGTGCTATTTTATACCAAATTGACCTTCTCAAGCTGCTGAGTGAAATCTCACCATGTATAGAGAGTTAATGAAACACTCAGTCTTTGTGTGACATAAGTCTACACAATTAAGATGTAAGCACCAAGGTTGCTGATCTCTCTTTGTTCCCACGAGGATTTTGACCAGTGGCAATGTCAGATGGATCCATTTCATTCTACCCTGTGTTTGTGGCAAAGTGGCCCTCACGTCAGACACAATGGAAGGGCAAACCTCTCTGCAACTTCTGCTGATTTTAGGAGATGGACCAAAGTTCAAACAAGAAGTTCAAACAGGTAAAAGTCCTTCTTTCACTTTCCTACATATGGAAATATTTTGTTAGCAGGGAGCTTCCAGGAACTGAAAAGAAGCTTTGGAGCCATTTTAACACTTCAAAGTTGTGAGCCCATATATATCATCTTGCTTTCTTTCTCCATCAGGACATGGTCAACCCTTTCAGGGCAAGGGAATGCATGTGCGCATGGCAAAAGGCTTCAATGTTGGTGCAGGAGTTGGCTGCAGATGTTCTTTTTTTTTAGTAATGGGCCCTTTCCCTACATCTCCAAGCCCATCATAGTGATCACAGCTTGCACATCAGACCTGAGGAACTTCTTTGTGACAGTTTAGGTGTCTTCAAACAACAAATGCAGAGAAAAAAATACATAAGAATGATCAAATCCTTTTATATTGAGAACAAATAGATGAAAAAAAAATGTTTTAAGTACTGGGTCAGAACTGTGGTGGACTGGGGGTTTTGTGCATAGCTGTTGATACTGCCTTGAATAAATCATTTACCCTTAATATTCCTTCATTCCCATCAGAAGAGTGTGGGTAGTAACTTCTTTCACTATGTGCTGTCTGTTTAGATAATAAACTCTTCTGGCTCAGTATTTTTTCCTATATTAATGAGCAGCTCCAGGCAGAAGACGTGCCCTGTCTTGGCTGTGATGTCTAGTATAAAAGAAGGAAAAGAGTTACCTAAAAGACTGTAGTCTCAAATGATTTATTTGGAATTACTACTAAGTATTATACTCTATAATGCTTGAGCAGCTTTGGTTGCCAGAATAAACAGCAGAAACACTACTTTGTCATTTTCTTTTTTTTTTTCTTCCCATAAAATGGGAATTTCCACAGACAAAATATTTCCCTTGGATATTATTCTGCCACTGTACAAAACACTTGAATTCTGAACCTGGAAAGCATTTCAAGCCCTTTCTGCTGATAACTCTTCTCCATCCTCCAACACAAATGAATATTCTGTGCTGGATGTACCTACATGTGTCTGGTGTGTGTGGATTATTGCGCTGTTAGACACACTAACTGCAGATCTACTTATCAACACCAGAATAAACAAATCACCACAGCTGTGGGTGAAGAGGGAAATTCCTAAGATAAAAGCAAAATAAAAACATCTACTACGTGACTTTAATAAAAGCAGAAGATTTAGAAATACTTGCATAAGCCAGGTTTTACAAAGGTAAGGACATCTTTCTTCAGAGTCAACAGCAATGCCAGGGAATATGCATGGATACTTTGACTTTGGTCTTTTCCACTGCTACTATTCTGTGGCTTTCTTTAATTAACCTAGTAACTCAAAAGCCCTAAACATTTGTGCTTCCTTTTTAGTGTTCTCTCCACTTCCATTAAATACAAGCCCTTTTCAAACTGCAAATGAAAATGAGAAAGCAGAAGCCCTATTATTCCTCTTTATACAGAAGGACCAGTTGAGTGAGAGTGTAGGGAACTTTTGATATAAAATCTGGAAAAGGGAGGAGGGGTATTCACTATGTGAAATTCATCTTGGTGCAGAAAGCCAGCATGAAGTCTAGACATCACTTAAATCAACATTTAAAGTGTTGTGGTTGCACTTTGTTTCGTAATTCTTTCTAGCAGCACATTCCCAGTGATGGTTTCAATTCTTGGGCTCAGATCAAAAGCACAGTAAAAAATTTAAAGACAAGCAAACAAACAAAAAACAGCAGAAGTGCAGGCAGCAGAAAGTTCTGTTGGACGTGCAAGAGGGCTCTTCCCTCACCCACGCTGCTGTAACAGAGAAGTAGCTATCAATGGCTTCATGTAAGCTCAAAAGCAGTGCAAGAGGCTCCGCCAGTCAGAGAGAGAGGCAAAGGCAATCCCACACCAGGACCAGCTTCTCTCTCTCTGACGCTGGTTTGGTACCAAACTCTTCCCCCTCTGAAGGTACATAAACACCACCAAGCCCTTGAAGAAGGGTTTCATGCTTTGTCTGTGTCCTCAGTCAAAGACTGATGTATGCCTGGCCAAAAGGTTTTCTGTCCTCTTCCGGCCTCTTGGGTGTTCTTTTAAATCTTTCCTAGAACAGCTCCAGATATTCTTGTTAGCTGTGCTCCTTTCTGAGCCCACTTCTGTGTCTTGGAGCTGCCTGCTGAAAGCATTAAAATTGTAAAGTGGGGGATGAAGGAATACAGTTTTGCTTTCAAGCTGAAAAACATGCATCAAAGCCCCTGTAGTAAATTTACAGAGTATTAAAAACAAACAAAATCTGACCGTAGGGTAACATCATTTTAGGAAAGATGCGATGGCCTACCTCAAAGTCTGAATTTAATGTGCACAGCTCTCACTTAACCTGCCTGGGCTATAAATCCCAAGGGTCAAATTCTGTCCAACCATCCTAAAACAGAGATATTTTTAGACTGCAAAGGTAGAGCTAATATAGTCTCTCTGCTCCGGTTGCCAAATATCTACTCCACAGGCTGCATTGGTCATCCTCCAGACAGAGAGGAGGAACACTAATCCAAGGGAACTCATACAAGAAAAGCCACAATGAAGTATGACCCCCATGCTGTTTTGCATGCATTTAGAGGCAAGCATAAATTAGGAAACATTTGGATTTTAAAAAAAAAGAAAACCACCAAAAAAAAAAAACCACCAAAAAAACCCCCCAAACACAAAAGCCAAGACATACCTCCAAAATACATAGTTAAAAAATAATTATTGCATCTTTTTTAATTACCCCTTCACTGTAGTGTTGTTACTTTAAGGAAGAGTCACACATTTTTCATTGGGACATGATTTGTTTTCAGGAAAGGAATCCAACAGAAGGTCATACAGTAATACATATACTAAATATCTGGGAATTCTTTGGCAGAATAATTTAGTTTGCTGTTTAATGTGTTGTCTTAATGACAAAATAACAGAGACAAACAACTTCAGGTGGAATGACATACAAGTCTTATGAGCGCAGCTCAGGCGTTCTGATAGAACCAACAAACCTTACTTGAGCAAGAACCACACAAATATTTTATTCCCTCTAAGTATTTAGTTTTCCTTGTGCATTGCTCTGAGTAAGAATATACAGCAGATTTTAAATTTTCGTTTATTTTCTCGTGGTAATCACTAAACATTGACAGAGTTACTCACCTGAAGGGCCAGCCAAAAGGATGCACACTGTTGTATACCCTGCCTTAGCTCCTTGTTCTCATAGAGGGACGTGATGACATGTATAACAACTCTAGTACTTATGTCATGTTTATCTTGGCTTTGTGTTTATCTTGTGTGATGAGCAGGGTCAATTTAGCTGAGCATAAAGATGTTGATCACATTTCAAGCCCAGCTTTCCCAGGTTACAATTCCTCTTTTTGTTCCATCATCTTAGGTCTATACTTTGACCTGGATTTTCTTTCTGTTAAGCTCTTTTTCTACGGACACTGATCCAGTATTCAAGCTCATTTTTCACATAGTTGGAGTCAAACAAGTATTTTTCGTAATTTAAGTTTCTGAAACTGGTAACAGAAGCAGCACAGCACTGTTTGCACTTCTCTCCATGTGTCAGTGGCAACCCCAAGTAAAATTGATTATGGTTTTTATAAGACTGTCTGGGATAAGGAAGTTGTCTCATGAGCAGCAATACCAAACGTGAGCTACAGATCAATAACTGCAGGACTAATAGCTTTTAAATTAGTCACTGGAATTGTGAGCAGATCCTAAGGGATTTTGTGTCCTATTCCCACTGAATTCCCCCTTACCTTCCTTTGAAAGCCTCAACCACTGTTCCTCCCCCTTGTTCACTACATTCAGCACTATTTGCCTGCTTCCCCCTGATCCTCTTTAACTGGCCCTTTTTGACTAAGTGGCTCTCAAAACTCTTTTTTTCACTTTTCCACTCTTTACTTTCTATTCCTCTCATTGCAATCAAACCTTGCAGGCTTTAAAGATACACTGATGGAAGGTACCAAGAACCAAGCCCAGTGAAAGTGATGGGAGAAAGATGCTTCCAGCCCAGAGGGTTTCTGTGCCCACATTGTCAGCACAGTCTCCAAAGAGCCAGACTGGGAATGGACAGACCCAGCACAATGAAAAATCAGAAACTGGGGTTCATAAAGGGAAATGCAGACAGTGTCCTCTGAGGCTTCCCCTCTTAACAGCCAACAGCTGTATCAGCTCACCAGAAAGTCAGTGTCCTTTCCTTGCTTCTAAGTCCTAAACCAAAAATTGAGTATTTTAGAGGTTGAGAAACTTTTATATGAGCCTACCATCACAATGTTTCATGGTAGCAGTAGTCTAGTTCCTCGTTTCCTAACCCTTGGCAGTAACATAAACATCCTTGTTGACAGTCTTTCTGTGATGCATCATAGCCTCCCAAAAAGAAGGAAAGAGGTAAGAGCCACTATGCTCCTATGAAATGCTTCATTAAAAGGATACCAGTGAATCCTTTCAGCTGTTAAAAAGAACTTTTTGGGAAAGAGTTGATATTTTATGTGTAAAGCAGCACTTTTCATGCAGTAAGTTTAGACTGGCCCCTAAGCTTTCACTGCAAATTTTCAGTGTGGAGGTGCTGGTATGGGTGGCAGCATATACCCGTGTTTACATTAAAAGTAATTACAGTGATGTTATAATCATTCCTAAGACAGGCATTGCAAAACTGAATAATTTATTGTTAAACTTAATGCAAATGTGCTTCAAAGTAGAACTGATTCCTGAACAGCCTAATCTTGGCTCTGTAGTGACATCCTGAAGTCAGCAAAGCAATACAGTTACACTGTTCTAAAATCTGTGGTCTGTTCTTGGAGTACATGATTTTTTAAATGTGTGTTTATTTCCTCTTTTCACTTTACCATGGTGCCTGGCAGTAGCACAAAGGTTTCTCCTCTCTGACACGCATTGCCAGACTTTCTCTGCTCTCTTCTCCTTTCCCCTAACACCCTCTATGCACAGCTCTCACAATCCAGCACACAGCAATATATCTCAGTCCCTCTCCTCTGCATTCCTCCTCTTGCTGCTCCCCACACGCAGACCCAGAGCTGCCCTGTTTGCTGGGACCAGCTCAAGGAAGGGCTCAGTGGAGGCCTTCAGTTCACTTCTCCAGTTCCCAGAGGAAACCTGTCACGTGTTGTCCTTGCCTAAGCTAGTGCTCTCACCTGTGCACCTAACTGAGTGGGACCCAAAAAAATTGAAGCAAAAACCACCTTGAGGAAAGGAGTTTTCTCATCATGTACAGGATGCTTTGGAAGAGAAGGCTCCAGGGAGGAGGATGAACCGGAAAACCCACTTGCCCTGGACCCTGAAACTGCTTCTGAAGCAGATGTTCCCATGGGAGAGCTGCCCAGATCCTAACATTGCATCCAGCAAGGAGTGTGACAGACAGACACCGCACTTAAATCCACTTTGCTCTGTACATCTTTGGGTCTGTCCTTCCAACAACCTGCCCCACATATTTGGTGCTCAAATAAATTCCAGGGAAAGGAAAAAGCACGTCTGAAATTATCCTTTCCCTTTCCTTCTCTGGCCTTCCCTCCCCAAACAGATGTACCTGCTTCATGCCCCATATTTGCAAACTTTTTGCTTCTTTGAGTGATTTCTGTACTCTGGAACAGCATCATTGAATTCTGCTTAGTTAAGGCGAGACAGCTCATGTCAGGAAATGTTTGCTAGATTGGGTCTCATTTTGTAACATTTCCCCTCAAAGGATCATTCAATGATGCATCTTAGAATCAGATTCCAGAGAGGGAACTAAAAGAAACATCAATAAAAAAAAGAAACTGTGAGGAAACTAAATATAGAACAGGCCAATATGAATTAAACAACATCCTAGAAATCTTCACACAATAATTGATTTGCTCATTTGTACTTCTTTCTATTCTTTAATCTTTCAGCAGGGCTTCAATCCTCCCCCCATTGCTTTTTTAATATTCTCTGTTCATCTGTTGTCTACAATATTGTTTCTGATCTCTCTCATCCCATCAATCATCTATAAAAAGAGACTAGTCCACACACTCTGGTCTCCAATCCTAATGACTGTAAAGAACTAATCACCTAAACTGAGTGATGTTCATTGTTGTAAGTGTCTCTTTGATTTATTAAACATCTCTGTATAAATTCCTGCATGTTTTGCAAGTTGTTTCCTAGAACCTGTATGAAGGCACTTTGAAATCCTAAAACTGTCTACTTGTGGGGTTTTTGGTTCACCTAATAAATGCATTCTTGTCATGAAAAATGAGCTTTTACTTAACTGAAAGGACCACTCAATTCCAAATTCAGGTCAGAGTCTAAGCTTGAGCTTTCCCTGAACATACAGCAAGCTTACAAAGGCCACTCATATACACTTTATATTAGTTTGAAAATGCTATGTGCATTGCTTTGGGATGTCTGCCTGCTGATGGAGAGCCATAGACACTATGGAAATACTCCTAATGATGGCATTTTCCCTAGCTGTCACTTCCACAGGCTGTTACAAGCTCCTCAGTTGAGCAAGCAGACTTCCAATTTGATTAAACAAAGTTCAAGAACCGAGTATGTTCGCAGTGTGTCGTAGCCAAAACGACACGTTCAGCACCAGGCCATCGGTGTGCAACCATTCCTCACAGCGACAAGGTGTGATTCGAGTGTTAAAGTTGCCCTCTTTGACCATATACTCAATGCCCACTGAAGGATCTGGGTGTCACCAAACCTGGGGATTCTCCAAAGGGTGAAAAATCCAGGTTCTGCCCATCACATCAAGGGCTGCCTCCTCATCTATCCCAGTCTCACTTGAAAGAAAAAAAGATACAATGGACAAAGTAGAATTCAACACGAGCAAGGTATGTTTGAAGACGGTATGAGGCTTTTGAAAGAGCCCAACTTGATGTTCTCATAAGCTAATTGCCAAAAATGGGAACAAGACAAAACATTATGTGGGCACAGCTTTTGGTAGAACCACACAGGGGACAATACTCAAAATGGAGGACCAGTTTCACCAAAAACCCTTCTCTGTGCTTTTCAAGCTTTTCACCAGCACCTTAGGGTGCAGGACTAGAAAGGAAAGGTACAAAATGTTTGAATGATTCCATTCTGGGAAGGATTTTTTGCCAATGAGAATTTTATTCCCCTTTCTCATGTTGGATTTGCACAGAATATAGAGTACCTGCTAAAAATATATACACACTCCTTAGTGTTCACCCCAGTCTTTACCCAATCCCTGGTTAATGAATGAGCTGTTGTTACAGGCAGGTGAGTTTTATGCATTGATTGCCTTAGTGCCTCATACTAAGTAAAAAGGACATCAATAATCTTATTATTACAGAAACATCATGGCAATTCATAAATATAGATTCAACGCTTAACATCACACATCTGTGAGAACCCTTTTTTCAGCACAGTATGGGCAGAGTTATGCTGGCAGACTAAAGAAGTGGGGAAAAAGTATGTATAATTTATTCTGTAGATTTGCCCACTTTATCTGTTTACAAAACATGCATTCATAACTTGCAGCTTTTGTATTTTGTAACCATTAGTGTCATGGTAAATCTTGGTTTGGTGTATCTAGCTCATATTGGTTTCCTTTTCACTCTCTGATTAGCAGATTGTTGAGTGTTACTCTTAGAATGAGATTTTGTTTCCTTACGTTCTCTTTAGCATTCAAAATCTGCTTTCTGCATGTATCTCAGGATCTCAAGCAAACATCAATGTTATGTGATTACAGTTGTCAGCCAGAGCAGCCACAGAAAGTGATTAGCTTCTCCACAAGTGCCTTGGCTAGGGGTCTTTTTTCTCTTGCTGTTTTTCTTTTAAAGGAAAATGTAGCAATGATGTTTGGGGGGGTGATATTTTTTTTCCTCAAATAACTAAAAAAGGAAATACAGAGAAAGTAGATTTAGATTTCAGCTCAAGCAAATATTCATGGAACTTATTAGTGTAGTTTATGATGTCCCCATTATCTGCACTCATATATATATATATATATATATATATATATATATATATATATATATATAGTTGATGTAAAAAGGTATTTCTATTAATATTAGGTGAGAGACCTCCATTACCCTGCTATAAGAACATAAATAAATAATAGGCATCTGCAACACTGGTGTCAGTATCTTTATTGCCGATGCTGATTTGGGCAACATGATTTCCAAACTCTCAGGAAGCAGAGACTCATTTCTATTCTGAAAAGCTGCTGCTCAGAGGACCATCACACAAAGGGACCGAGATTAGGAACAGCCAACAGTTTCTACATATGTGAACTCACGGCACAACAGAAAGGCTTGCAGGGAGAGATGTTTTTAAAGAGCTTCAGGAGTAAAGCACAGGCAGGATAGAGGCTTTACACTGTGAGAAAATTAGCGCCAACAGGACAGCTGAAAGCTCATGAAGAATTTAACCCCCAAGCAAGTCCAACCAAAAAATTTGCTTAGAGTCATATCACACCACTCTGCAGTTGGATCACGTAAACTAACACCATGTCCTTAAAATATTTACCGATGATAGAGTCCATCTACAAATTTGGTAGCAGTGGTTTCCCTGAGAAATGATCTGTGATTTTTCTCTGCACACCACCGCTGACAATTTAAAATGTATTATCTCACAACCTACTTCTATCTTAAAAATTATTTTTTTCTTCTTCTCAAACAAATGCTTCCCAAATCTCTGCAGGATAAATATAGTGATGATTTAACCTGGTTTACAACCTATTGAGCTTTAAACATGTCAGCTCATCTAAGAATGGATATTTTATATTTTACAGCTCTGTTTTGGGAGAAAATCCTATATCTTGAAGAAAAGAAACAAAGACTTTCCTTTTCGTTTCTGATTTGTGTGTGTGTGTTGTTTGGGCTTTCTTTTCTTTTCTTTTGTTTTTCCCAGAAAGGTGCCTGAGAAGCACCGAGCAGTAAGAAGGCTGAAAGTAGTTAGCCTTGGTGGAGGTGAACCGTACGGTTAGAGGGCAGAAAAGGAGGTCAGAGGTATATATGATCAATACAATATTGCACAGGAATTGCCACAGCGGACACCTCATCCACACTTTGTGTGAGCACTTATAATACCTGTCCGTATTGCCAATCCCTGGCTCAGCTGAAAAAGGTTCTGTATCTTTGACGCGAGGCAAGAAGATCTCCATCCCTGCAGTTCTACTGAGATTACTCAGCTGTGAACAGATAACTCGATACAAAGAAGAGGAAGAAAAAGCAAGGAAAAAAGTAGAAGCAGACGATTTCATAGAGCCCAAACCAGACAAGACTCTCTCTGATGACCAAGGGAAAGGCTTTGATAAACGGTAGGGCAGCTCCTCAAATCCAGGTCTCTGAAAGTGGGGGTGGAACACTGCAGGAAATAATATGAGAGTCCCTGCTGTGGGAGTCAAGGGAGACAGGGAAAATAGTTCAGGTAATAAAAAAAATGTTAATATTACAAGAGTGGAATGCATCTGAGTATAATTCCAGACTTTTAAGTTCAGTTTTCAAATCTTGGAGAAAGAAAGAGACAGCCTGCTGCCATCTCACTAGTTTATCACATTGAGTTTAAGGTGTGGAATAAATCAAAACTTTTTTTTTTTTTTTGGAACATGGTACAAAGAAACTCATTAATAATACATGAAAAAATGTTCATCACATTGGTGTGCATCACTGGAAACACTATTTTAAAGAAACTATGAGCAACACATGAAAAGATTTGACCTAGGTTTCACTTCTGATGTGTCAGGGTGGGGGCAAGGCAAGCATTTTTCTCACCTACTGATGTTCTATATCTGTGACTTCCCACTTGGGTAGAGAAGTTGGGTTCCCAAAGCAGGAATGATTTTTTTTTTTTTCCTACAAGCAAGCAGGGAAGTTTGAATCCTCTGAGCCATCCCCTCTATGTGCATTCAAGAGGAACAGAGAGAGGAATAAAACAAAACCTCCCAGCTAGCTGGTAGCTGCCATGCCTTTTCTTCCTCTGCATGCTGAATGTTTAAATGTCTAAAGACTCTGATGTCTGCTGAGAGCAGCAGTCATATTTGTGCTCAGCTCTGCTCTCTGTAGTGCAGACATGGGGCACATGCACATGCCCACATCCTGTGCCTTTCTAAACGCTTGTGATTTCCTTCCCTTTACCTTCCAGATACACACTTAAAAAAAAAAAAATTTAAAAGATGTTCTGATTAGAAGTATACAATTGCTATTTATGGAAGAGCATAGCTGCAATAAATATTTGTTTCAAAGCTAGCTGAACCTATCAGGAATGGGAATGTGGGAAAGATGAAAGGGAAGACAAGATAAACAAAAAAATGACATTTAGGTTTGGATTGTGGTAGCGCCCAAATGCTCTACACAAAAATGAGACCTCCTGCAGTCGATGCTGTAAAGGTAAAAAGTGGTATTTTCTTGTCTTCTGAATCACCGACAGTCTCAACAGGCAAACTGGACCCAAGAGGGACGAAAACAGATGATTTCTGTTAGTGACCAGAGTGAGGAAATGCTCATTTTTCCAGGGCATCTCTGCTCTGGGGCTAACTTGGTTTGCAAGAGGTGTAGTACCCTCTCCCCAGCTGATAACATGCTGACAAGAGATATTTGGGTTCTGCCACCTCTGTGGTGCTCTGTGTACAAGAAGGAACCCTTTGCAGAGCTTGTGCTTTGGAAATATAAGATCTTTGGTTCCACCACTCTTCTGTGAGCTCCCTGTCCTCTCAGGGTTGGTCAAACACAGGCAAACTGGACAATTTCTTCCATTTAGTGGATACTTGGTGGACAGAGGGAGAAGGGAAAATGGACAGTGCACTGACTATACAGACCCACACGGCAGTCCGTCATGTCCCACTCTCCAACTCACATTGGAGGACACCTCAGCTGCTTCTGGGCAATCAGAGGGGGAAGGCTCTGTGCCATGTCCTGCGGGGTGGGGGACCCACAGCTCACGGGTCGTCACAGGGCTCTTTGCATGCATTTCATTCCTCTTCCCACACACTGCCACTCCATCACCCTTCCCTGCGTGGGAGGAGCCCAGGGGTAAGCATGGTTGCTGTCAGACTACGTTAAAAAGCCCCACACGTGGCCATGGGAAATCTCTGGAGTGACCTGCTGTTGGCCATCACCTCCCTGTGGAACCCGCAGAGCAACCCTCGGCAAACCCATCATCCTGAGCAAGGAGTGCCTTGCATCCAAAACCTGTCCCGCCTTTCCCTGCTGGTCCCAGATGTTCAGGTGGAGGGTATGGGAGAGGGGGAATTCACTGCTCCAGCAGGCAGTCATTGCTCTCCTTCTACATATGCCTTCAGCCTGTTGTCACCATCTTCATTTGTAGTTTTGTGAACTACTTTTAACTCATTTAATAGACTCTCACAATAGGAAAAAAGACCTTAAGGAAAGAGAATAAAAATTGTTACTTTGCTAAGACCTTGCCTGGCAAGTTTCAGCTCACAAACCCCAGAGAATGCAGAAGAGATTAATGAAAATGCTGAGAATCACCATAATAATTCCAACTACTCACACCAGTGTCAGCAGGCTCAGCAGGGCCTGTCATTAGAAAGCCCCCTTTTAAATGGGTGTCCCTCCTATTAGTTAAATTATCTAGACTGTGGCGAAGAATATTCCAAGGTGACAGAAATCGGAACAGTACAGACTGCTAAAAATGAAAATCAGATAATTGCTCATAAATTACTTCTGGGGTCTTTCAAGATCTTTCAGTCTTGCTGACTGAAAGGCAAGTCATTTGGAATGCAATAATTAAAATAAAAGCTGCAACATGCAGGAAATGTAGTTGGAAGGAAGATATTAAAAGATATTTTGTACCTGCATAAATTATCATCTGGTTTTCAATAGCATCCTGAATTCGCTCTTATTCTCCTTAAAAAGTAAGTATGGATGAGAACCTTGGCATGGAGACCAACCCTGGCTCTGCTCCCCAGTCTCTTCCCTGGATCTTCACACACATTCCAGCCAGGGGTAAAAAGGATATTATCGTCCTTTTTCACACTTTTTTGCCAGTGCTGCGTCTGCCTAATTCTCAGTGACACCCACCCCAGACACAGAGGACCAGCAGATCTTCAAGGGTGGCTCCCCCCTTCAGAGGAGGGAGACTTCCCCGCTCACATGAATTGAAGGGACAACCCAAAATTTCCTCCCTTGGGATGGGACCTCAAGCCTTCACCAGGAAATATTTTAAACAGAAGGTCTTTTCTCTGAATTTTGCACATCTGAGGCTAAAATTAATGTCACTTGGTGTTCAGCGGAGACACCTCTATATTAGTTTTTTTCAGTAGTTTTAGATGAAAGCTTCTGAGAGACGGAAGGGGTGCTCTGATGAGCTGAAGGTCAAGACATCATCACCTTTTCAGCTATATTCTCTCTGCTTTTTCTGATCATCCCACACAGCTACCAACTGTTTGGAGGAGGATAGCCAGCAACTCCAGAAAATGTCTGTTAAAAATCCATTTGACTCTCATTTACTGCTGACCACGTTTGGTCTAAAAACATTAAGAAACTATTTCACCCTTCTTGGCATTTATTGGACTGCATGGAGATGTTTTCTCAGACTTTTCTTTTTATTTTTTTAAGAGCCAGACTGTATTTTGTTAGTTACCCAGAGGATTTCATGCATGGGCTACTCTATAAATAAGACTAATTATTCCCCAGTGACAAATATGGTTTCTCTCTGAGAAGTTGCATAATAGCTCAAGTAGGATGAACAGGACTTTTCTGATGGTGTTAAGGTTCACAATTAAACTGGGACAGTTCCTGCTATAAGAGGGATAGACAACCAATTTTTAAACCACCTTTTAATTTGTGCTGAAGTACAAACTGTACTGCAAGTCTTCTGCCCATGAGTTACAGCTGGGCAGTGAGAACAAGACATCAGACACCAACTAGTGATTCTCTGTGGTTCCCCAGAGAAAAATTTGGTTTTCCCAACCAAATTTATAGCTAGGAGGAGGCAGGGGAAGCTGTGAACTGAGGGTTGGAACTGTTATCCTCATCTCAGTAAGGCCAAGGATTATACAAGCATCTGAAATTTCCTGTGCTGTTCAAGATGAGGGAGGAGACAATCCTGCAGGACAACCACTGTGGCATGGACGACACAGTCTGCTCCTGGGAAGTAAAATGTGGGATTTTTGTCTTCAGGGCTGTTTCTCTGCGCTTTTTGCCAAAATTAAATTAACCCCACGAACTTAGAACAAACGTACATATATTACAGGGCTCCTTTCATGAATAAAGGATGCCAGGTCACCTAACCTCCATCCAAATGAGCAGCACAGGAAGGGAGAGAGGAGAAGTGAAGGTAATTTTGATGTTACAGCGGGGAGGAGGTGGAGGTTTACATACTGCTGAATCATCCAACTACCCAATCTGTCAGAAAACAGCAAATATCACAAAAATTCAAATGCTCTAGCACTGATGGAATCTCTTCTTGCTGGTTCTCACAGTGGAGTTCTTGCACAGTGAAGACATCGCAACCTCCTGTCACAGCTCCTTGCAGCGTTGATCTCACTGCAATGCTGGACCTCAGCACAAAGGAAGGGACAAGAATGATTTTACCAGTTATGATATCATTTCCCCACAAATGATGCTTTTCCCCAATCCCATCACCTAAAGCTCTATTAAAACCTGATGGTTTAGTACATGTCCAAAATTTCCATTACAGTGAGTCTTTACCATTCCTCCTGCTCTTTAGGTTTAGGAAATACTTCGCATAGGATTCAGGGCATGCAGGTGGGAGTGTTCCTGTAGCCTGACCTTTCTATAATCTATAATTCTCACTGGCCATGGTTTCACCCTTATCTGGAAATATAGTAAAAAATGTCTTCTGGAACAACGAGGAAAAGGCTGGATAAATAACTGCCTCTCAGCTTCTGGGATGTGTGGGAAAAATAAGGATGGTTATCCCTCAGTGAATGCCTGAAATGAGCAGTCAAGAACAAATAAAAAGCTCATACTCCTATTTTATGACTACATCTCAGTGTTACATTGAAATGAAGCCAGTTACCCTGAGCCCTACCTGGGCCCTTCAGAGTTCAACCACAATAGGCACCATGGGGCAGGTGCTCAGAGACACCACTGAGGTGCACGTCTGCAACACGTGAGCCCACTCTTAGTCACGTTTAGGGGTCAGGGTTCCTGGCTAAATGCATTGATATGGACTGTGTGTTGTCATTATGTGAGAAGTATGTGTGTGCAGCCCAGAGAAGATCAGATTTATTTGTAGACAGGGGAACTTTGAAGCCTTTCTGTGCGGGAACCCACTAGAGAGCAGATGGAGATCAGGCCACAGAGTCAGTATCCAGGTATCAGTTTCTGCGTTGCCAGTTTCACGTGCTCTCAAAGTTTTCCCTGCTCCTTTACCACACTGTTTCTGTATACTTTTCTGTAGACACTGTTTCTGTTGAAAAATATTTACATGAAAAATGTTCAAAAGTGAGAGAGGTTAGCAAAACTGTCAACTGGGTTAAAGATATTAAGCAATTTTTCCCCATCCTCCATGAAGTAATAGATTTCTAGCTCTGCTTACTCAGGACTTCTAGCAGGCTGCTGTACTCACAGGAGGGTGCTTTCTTAGCTTATTTTATGTATCAGTTACCTGTAGAATAATTGTTTGCTTCTGTGAGTGAAGAACATATATTTTCTGACAGAGATTGCCTATCTCAAGGACAAACTGAACGTAGATCTTCAGCTTGGAGAACATCAACTTTCTGTGCAATTTAGCTAGCAAATCACAGAATCATAGAACCATAAATGCCAGGTTAGAAGGGGATCCCAAGGATCTGGTCCAACCTCGTTTAGAAAAACCATGGTCTAGACAATATAACCCTGTCCAGCTGAATCTTAAAGGTGTCCAGCATTGGGGAATCCAAATGTAAAACTAAATCTACTCTTGAGGACTTTCTTCAAGCCGGAGCAGATACATCAGATACAGCAGTCTCAAAAAATACTATGAAAATGTGATGACATTGAGTCTGAATTCAAATCTTAGTACTTGAACATGTATTAGCCTGCATCTGAGAGCTCCATGCTCTTGCATTTTTTGTGTTGTAGATCTTTATATTCTTCTCTCTGTCCTTGGACACAACTTCATTTTCCTCCACCAATAGCAGGAACTCTGACTTTTCAGATAAGCATCCAGCCATGTAAACCTCTGTATCTAAGACAGACAGACAATAAAACTGGGATTGTTTTGACAGCCCTCCTACAAGGTACTCCTATGTTTTTCCATCTACACTGCCTCTGCTCAACTGATCAGGGCTCACCCCTGCACCTGAATGACCTGGACCATATTTTTGGCGAAGAAACAGGGAAGATAGAAGAAAGGGCATCCTGCTGTGCTGGCTGAAAGAGAAGGACAGAAGGAATAGAAGGAAGAGGGAGGGAGTGAAGCTGCCAAATGAGGCTGCAGCGTGTGACATTGGGACAGACAGCATGGAGGGGACAAGTACTCATGGGATGGAGGAAATTATGCAGTTTGTTTACTCTGCAGTGATGAAACAGAAAGGTCAGTTTCTATACACCCTGGCTTATAGGCCGGCATATATGATTCATATATATGTAATTTAAGTCTTCTATATCTCTACAGCTCAGGCTGCCACTCGTCTCTAGTCTTCTAACAAGCAGGCTTTTGAACAGCATTCACGCTCACTTTTTAGGTTTCGAAAGAAGCGTCTCTTGCTGTAGAGGATGCTGCTAATGAGAGATGAGGCAAAGTGAGGAGACAGCACTACTCCAGGTCGTCTCTGCGTTGAGCCACCCTGTGCTGTGTGAGCAGATGATAGCAATGTGCTGCACCACTCTGGCTGCGCTGTGTGGGTCAGAGTTTGTGTTAGCACACAAGTAACCATTAACCTGGCCTTTGCAGCTGGCTCCCAAAAACATTTCTGAGCATTCACCTCTTGTTCTGTATGTAACAGTTGCATTCAAGGAAATGTCAGCGAGCAAAAAGACATGACAGGAGTCACAGAAAAGCAAAGTCATAGAAACACAGAATTCACCCCAATCTGGACAAACAGCGAAACTCTCTCTCACTGGCTTGCAGAGGGAGCTGCACTTCAGCTCACAGTCACAGGAACAAGCTGTGGCCACAAAGTCCTTCAGTTTTTCCCACCACTGGGCATGCACCCAACATCTGGGTGGCATGAACTATGAGTTTGTCTGGTTTGCAGTGGGAAGACCTATTGAAATGGGTGCTCAGCATCTTTTAGCCCTTGGTCCTTTGGGATTTTATTCACAAAGCAGAGGAGTAACTCCTCTCTCCAGCCACATCCACTTCAGACTCAACACTAGAGGTGTTTGAAATATTGAAGTCTGATAAGAAGATCTCCTAGTACGTACCTGGAAGGGTATCTCCCCCTGTTTTATAATTCAGAAAATACAGGACTGAGAACTGTGTGTGCACAGCATTATATTAATAATGCAGCAGAGCTGTCTGACCAGACTGGTTGGATGGTCCCATTAGAAGTTTTGCTTGCTCCTGTGGCCCCATCTGCTCCCCTCCACCCTCTTCAAAGACCAAATACATTTCTTTTTAACATGGTTGGAGAAGCTGGGAAAACAGGCAGAAGTAGCAACTACTTCCAAGTCACTGCTGCTGTCAGGGCATCACTTAAGGATGTCTCCAAACCTGCCTCAGTTCCACTGACACATTATAGTTCCCAATCAGTAAGAACCCACAGAGGCATAGAGAGTCCCAGTACCTCTCCTCTTCCTTTTTGCAAAAACACCTTTATAAGAAACCTCCCCACATTAGGAGCATCAGTTCAGTATCAGCAGAACATAAAACCAGTGATTGAACAGTGTCTTACTGGGAAATTACCACACCTTCGGAGGACACCAGTAACGGAGGAAAAACTCTACTCAGACCTGGTATGGCTTTGATTTGTTTTGTCCCTCAAAATGAAAAGTGATATCCAGATAGTCTCACGGAGACCTGAAAAAATAGAAGAAGGAAAGACGACTCTTGCTCAGTTAGATTTTTCTAAAAACCTACAATACTCGCCGCCTGCTGTCTCTTTCTCAGTGCAAGGCTTCAGGGGCTGGGCAACACACCGCTCGGTGAAATGGTTATACTAAACATTGAGCAAAAGCCCTTCTCATTTACAGCACTCCTACCTTCAGCAACATTACAACAGGAATCAGTTCCATCTGCAGTACAGAGCTGTGCAATTTATACACCCTCTTCTGTCTTAAAATTGCGAAGCTGCACCGTACAAGCAAGGAAAAAATAAAAGACATGGTGCACAGACAAGGCTTACAGCCTGCACTCAAGCTCTGATGCTGTAAAAAATGCCTAGCTGAAACAAAGATCTAAGTTTCACATTTATTTAACTTTCAAACATTATATCCCAGGTTTTACAGTGATGGGCACTACAGAAAACACAATGAGAAATAGATGGGTAATTATGGTGGTGGGTTTGACTTTTACCATCATCTAAAACTGTAGTAAAGTCAGAAGACACAGGTTTATGCTTCTTGAGATACATGTTTAAATCTAGTTTGTGTCACAAGTGATCTGAATGTAATGGTCACAGCTTGACTCCTAACCAGTCTTAGATAAGTGACTTCGATTTAGAATTAGTCGCGATTTCCTGTATCAGAGCACGTGTACTGCAGTTTGGTACAAATCAGTGTGACTGGCAGCACACTGGGGACTAGGAGGGAACAAGAAACCTAATTTCAGAAAGAAAGTTGTAGACAGTGAGGAGCGTGGAATGTTCCCTGGGCAGCTGCCCCCAGCCTGCCTGCTCCTGAGCCTGCAGCCTCTGCACCAGCTCCGAGCGCTGCAGTTTGTGAGAGGCACTGCCCGGTTTAGGAGGAGAAGAAGGGGCAGACAGAGGCAGCTGGTGGGAAAAAAAAAAAAATTGTTTTAAGAACAAAACAGACATGAAAGGTGTTTTAAACGGCACGTATGTATAGATCACAGGGGAACTTTGAAATGCACGATTAAGAATTGAAGTAGCCATCATACAGTCCATAACCCCTGACTGTTACAGAAACCCCACGCAGGCAGGTACCGCTCGGGCTGCAGCATCCTTTGATGTCCAGGTACATGACAAGAGCGTGAGTCACCGCACGGCGAGAGACCGGACAGAGCAGACCCACTCCCGAAACGGGGTCAACACCGAGCAGCCTCACCGACAGCGATGATTGTCTGTGCTTCTTCCCGGGAAGGCTTGTGCCCTCCGGCGTGGGCGACCCTGGCTCCACAGGGGTGTGACCCGGGGCACAGGGACCTGCGTGGGGTGACGGCTCACCCCCCTCAGCCCGTGTGGCCCCGCGGGGACGCTCCAAGGCGGCAGTGCCCACGCAGGGTTCCTCAGGGTGCTGGCGTGGCCGAAAGCACGGGAAGATGATGTCGGGGTGGAGGGGTTGCCAGGCAGAGGTGCTGCCTGGGGCATCCCTGGGTGGCGGTGTCCCCGCGTGGGGCCGCTGCCCCCCGTGTTCCCGCGGCGTGCGAGCCACGAGAGGGCACTGAAACACAACCGAAGGGACGAACCGCGCTCGGCTCCTGCGCCAAACGGGGGGTCTCCGGCGGTGCCACCGCCTTCCCTCTCATTACATCTTTAGATAAAATTCCAGAACAAAGGATCAACACAAGGACACGTTCATTGCGGCAGGTTTCAGCTGTCCCTTACCGGGTCTGAAACAAAACCGGGGTTGGTAAATACCCGACAACCAAACGCTGCTTGCGTCGGGAGTTCGTAAGATGAAATAGGACTTTCTGTTGCAGTTGTTTGTCAGGCTGAAATGATAATTGTATCGAAATTCATTTTTAATTAAACTGTTTGGTGTGCTCTGGGAATCTGCATTGGCATATATGTGGTGCCCATCATCGCTGTATCGGTGGGCTTTATCTGCACAATCAGTTAAGCTTAGTATATTTTAATTGAAATTCTTTCAGTCTTTCAGCTGTTACCTCTTCCTTCAGATTATCATTCATATTATAGTTGCATTTCATGCTTATCCTATCCTGAGTGATTACACGAATTATTCTGCCATTATTTTTAACTCTTCCCTAATTCCCCCTCACTTTCACAATCCCTTTTTATTATAAACTCTTGCTGTTATGAGGGAATTTGGTGCAAATCAGTTCACACCTTTTTTTTAACTATAAACCAGATGTAAGAAACCCCAACATTAAAAACATGCAGAACTGAATGACTATCACTCTTGATAGCTGAAAATATGCCACTAAGATAGTATGAAATATTTTTAAATGTAATGGGATTATGTAAGGTGTAAATACTAAAATAATTTTAATAAAATATACCCTTACAGGTTTCCAGGAGACAACCTCATCTAAAAAAGGAATGAAAAGAGAGCCTGGTACTGTCTTTTTCTACACAACATATTTTATTTTACTTAGCGCAAATTAAGTTTCTTTTAAATTTTTTTAAGCAATCTTAGTTCATTTTATATTAAATAAAAAAAAAGAAAAAGAAACTAGGACATTCACAGGTTTTTTGTATGAAATAAGAAGGTTAAAATTGAAATTATTTGAATAAGACAGATTTTGAATCACATTTGTCCAATAAATCCAAATATTAACTTTGTTAAAAATAATTTCTGCAGATGATAGCTGTATCAATTGATACTCTCTTAAGATTGCATTTTTTACTGAAACTCCTGGAAATGTATTTCTTAATCTCTATTTGATATTCATTGTCTCTTATCTCACTGGTATGGCACTATTTACCGTTTAAGTACAAATTTTAGTGCTGAAAGCCCTGATCCCAAACAGCCTGCATTCCTAACCTCTTTTACTTCTAACAGAGACACGATACAAAGGGAAGCTCAGAGGAAGGAATAGCATCAGAGTTAGTTTTTACTTCAGTAAGAAGCACCACATAAGTGAGAAGAGTCAGCGTGAATATGGTTTTGCAGGACAACTGTCCACATCCAATGCTGACAAGGGACAAGACTTAACCTAATAGCTTATCTCCCTATCTCACTACCTCGAGTCTAAGTAAGGTCCACCACATTCAGCCTGAACAAGGCATTTATTTTAATTTCTGAGTGTTAAATTCCTGTCGGTCGTAACAGCATCATTCTGGCACTCAGCGTGGACCTGCACCTTCCATGAGCAGCTGTGAGGGCACTGGGATCGCAGCAGTACCGAATAACAAGTGGTCACCCACTCAGCAGGATTACAGGGAACTTTGCCATTCGTTTGTGAAACCTTTAGACCTTGGGAGTTTTGATACGTCTAAGACCGGAGCACTTATGTGAGTGTGCCTGTGCCAGTATGGTAGGGGGAAAAAAACCCAACTTTCTCTAAGAATATGTATTGCCTGATCATGGTTTTCTAAGGAAACAAAACCAGGTTTTGTCCTGTCTTGTGCTGTATCCCAGAAAGCTTGTACCAAAGTAAAAGCACATCAGGGACACGTCTTCATGGCTTCAATGTAGGCACCGGAAAATTTTTTCCTGTGCTTCTAAACAACGTATTTGTATCCACAATGTGTCTGAAAATATAGAGGAGGGTCATAAACAGACAGGGAAAACACTTGCATATGTCAGAGCAGTATATATTCTATATGATTCTATTATATGTCTGCATGTGTATGAACGCATGGAAATTCTGCATACTGCAGAGGGGGAACAACACACTGAAAATGCATCCCAGCTTAGTCTGGTACATTCCTGGTTACATTGATTAAGGAGAGCATGAGATTTTTCTGTCTCCTGGGCAGATAACCAGTCTGTAGCACACTCAGTATTTTCCAGCTTTGAATCTCACACGGCCCATAAAATCTTTGCAAATATTTCCTAGTGTTAACTGCAATATCTCACGATACAGGTAGAGCTAATCTCTTAACTGATTTCCTCCCACCAAGCTACCCAGTGAAGCAAACCTGACATCAGCACCCTCATCTACACACACTTCTCTCTTGCACCACTGGGAAACACACTGAGCAATATTCTGCCCGCTGGGAGCAAACATCAGCCCAGCAGTGCTCCAGACACACCCTCCTTTGGGGAGGGGGGCAGAAAAACCTCTTTTCAAATTCACAAGGAAGATTCGACTTCTTCCCCCATGTTTTGTTTTTTTTTTTTCCCCCCACTCTTTTAAATGTCAGACTCCTACACAGTTTCTTTGAAAGTTCGAACAGTTAGATCAGTCTGGAAGCAAAACAAACCGCAGCACATTTCACCTTTTGCAGAACTTTCCAAGCACGCATTTCAGAGCGGTGACGATTCAGCGTTTAGCTCTCTGGGGTTGGGGTGTAGACCTAAAAATTCAAAACAATTTTTTGTACATCTGTGTTGAATCAGGGCTTATTTCTGATTAAGGTGGCTGAATTTTTAATATTAAATTCTTTTCTAAATTGATCACTGTTGTATTCAGGGACATCACATGGAAATCGATAGTTCTGCTTTAACATTGTTCACTCTGCTTAGGATCCAAGTTAACAGGGTTGGAAGGTTTCTGATTTTTCCTTCAGCTGTGTTTTGCCTGAGGTACAGCCTGTGACAACAGAGCCTAGACTCTTTGACCTACTTGTGGCATTTTCTTTCACTGCATGTGAAAGAATAAGCATCACTGGGAGATGCTCAGGCTGCTGCTCTTTCCCTTGTCCTTATGCTTGATGGGAAGTTCATCTCCTCTACCTCTCCCCACTCACGGGAGGCTGGGTGCTGGACCATCCCAGGCTGATGGTACACGAGGCACAGTTGAGATAGGGCTTTCTAGACAATGAAGTGCTATGAGAGACACTGGTCTGGTTTTGAACCTCGAGCTTTGAAGGGGAGTTTGTTCTGCTCTATCTTGCCCTTAGAAGTGTGACAGAACAGCAATCTCACCGCATAAGTACTGGGAAGAGTGAAGGATGCAATGCATTGTGGGGGGGCAATAAGCAGCCAAACCCACTCAAACACAGGGCATAAATAAGAGAGGACAGAGAAGAGAAACGAGTTTGAGTTTTTAGTGCACCTGGTAATGAGGAGGTTGTGTTTCTCTGTCCTCTGTTCCCAAGAGCAGCCTCAAGCTGGGGCTGAACTAGCAGCTAGTGGTCTGCCAATATCATCTCTGGTGATCACTGGTTTGGTCTGTGTGTCATCACCCTGGCAGCATCAGCCAGGAGGGTCCCTGACATTTTGGGCGTGCCCAAGTGGACACTGCTGTGCTAAAGAAAGACACCTAATGAGCAGTGATGGATCTGAAGGGCCCAGATAACGACGCATGGTGGATGCAGAGACGCTGCTGGCTTGCACATCATACACACAGGCTGTGGGATGTGCACAGCATGATGCTCCAAGCACAGTTTTCTAACTGCTAAATGTGGGTTAGCATGTTTATACCATATCCAGGAATCAGTAGGATGCTGTCCAGGGGCAGGGCAACAGGCTCATACAGTCCACACCAGGAAAACAGAGAGTAATAGTGTGTGTCCAGGGGAGTGCATAGGGCAGAAAAAGGTCCTGCCTCCAAGACAAGTGAAAGCACTCAATTTGTAAGTGAAGAGGGCTCAACAGTGGTTTGGATTTCTCAGGACCTGCCACTGAACAATGTGGTTCCCATTCCCCCGGACCACGGCTGCCATGACAAGCTGGCTGACAAAGCCAGGATGGGAGGACAGAAACACTTCTCCCCTTCTGTGTAACCTTCACAGACAGGTTATTTGTGTCTAGAGTTTACGGCACATTTTTTAGATGCTCTGTGCCAAGGTGAATTGTGCTCACACCAAGTTTCAACAGCTTGGCTTATGCTTAGGGAGTCGAGGGCATAGGTGGGGGCTGGCAGCAGGCAGGCAGTGTGCTGGGGAGCAAAGCTGCCTTCTGGCAGAACCACTTGGATGACCTAGTATGGTGGGATAGTGGGAGATGTGTGACAGGGATGTTAATCACATCTGCACAACACTGGTGACCACAATATACCCCAAGTCATCGCTGGCAGCGCTGCTTGCCTGGAGATGGCAGCTGAGTCCACCTCTACAGTATTTTCAGGCTGTTTCATGTCTGCTGTTTGTTTGGGCTGAGATAATGAAGAGTTGTAATATTTTGGTTTTTAAAGGAATGCATCATAAACCTTAACAAACTAGAAAATACTGGGATTTATCTATCTGGGGTCACTGGATTTGCCCATCCCATGTCAAACTTTGTTATTCCCTGTCATCATCCATCACTCAAGAGGAATGGCCAAGGACACCCTCTTCTTAGCCCCCAATCCTGTGCAGGGGCAGCATAACATTTTGCCTTAACTCTTAGCTTTCCAGCCAGAATCCCCTCAGCTCTGAATTACAGATGACAGAAGCAATAAAAAGAAAGTTCCTTCCATAACAACTGTGACTTCAGAATAAGTGGTCTCTTCTTCTCAATATTAGCAACACAGAAACACTCTCGTTACCAAGCTCAACTCTGTGTACAGTCTGTATAACCTTTTAAACAGCTTTTGCTGTAAAACACAAGTCTGTGTTTGCTGTAACAGAAGCGTTTCATTCCTCACAGTAGAATAAAAGACTTTGCTGAAAGAGAAAGGGCATTGCAAGTCCCTGCTTTGTGCTCTGAATTCTTTTCCAGCATCTTCCTTTTAATACATCGCAAAAGGGGGGAGAGAAGAAAAAAACACATTAAAAAAAAAAAAAAAAAGTGTTTTAGAGTGTTTTCCCAAGAAATATCACACACTGAATTGAAACACCTTATCTACAAGGAGGTCCTGGTGGCAAGTGTAGAAGCAACACAGGAAAAAAATCAATACAGCCTGCAGAGATTAAAAACATACTGAAAAAACATAAGGAAAATGTAACAATTAATGCCAGTTGTACATATAATACGTGAAAACAAAGCAGAGAGGCATTAGTTTCTACACACAGATCTATTGGATAGGTAATGCTTTTATCTCAACTTGAAAATGGAAGCTTTATTAGACTGCTTCCCATCAGGAGGCATCATACCAAGAACAGTACAAGGCTCTAACTAGCTGAAAGCCTCTTCTCCCCACACCTTCCATCCAAATCACTTTGCATACAGGTGAAATTCAAATGGCTCAGCCTCAGACTGAGATGATGTCAAACCAGGGTTCATATTTACCAGCCTGGATGAAACCACACACTCCCCCTCGAGTGGAAGACATGAAGCAGCCAACAAAGATGCCTTGTGATAGGTGGGAGCACTTGGTCTGTGATTTAAAAAGTCCCTCCATGAAGTTGCAGCTAGAGATTGTCTTATCATTACATTGTGTTATGCTGTATCACCTATTAATATATGCCTGACTTGAATAAAATGTCTTACACAGATTTTAGCTGTGGAGGGTTTTGTAAAAAAGATGATCACAGACAAAAACTAGGCAGATATTCCAGGTGTGGCTCAGTTGAATGATTTCTTAAATTCCCTCCAGCAGACCAAATGTTACTGTTTTACCCAGTAGCTTGAGTGTAAACCTTGAGAAAAGGCATCATGTCAAACAACTCTTTCCTACCTCACTGCCTAATGTTCAAATACATTATGAAGTCTAAGTAGAATATTTTCATCCTTATTTTTTTGGACCAGAACCAATAAAGAGGAATAACCCCTTCTCAGATACGCTTACCATCAACAAAACTACACAAGACTCACAGCAGGGCTATAGATAAGGATAAGCATCGGATAGTTTGGGAATACTGGAAAAATACCACTTTAACCTTCCTTCTACTACCTTCACATAAAATCAAATCAAGGTTTAAACCCTTTACTTTTAAACCCCAGAAACATGACTTACGTTTTACTCATCCCCTTTCTGATGCCAGTGAGTAGAGAGGCAGGTACAGGGTCACACAACTGCCCGTGGGTTGGACACGGTGCTACTTCAAGGCAGTAAAAGAGCCAAGAGGACTAAACCACCTGAGAGTCCTCCCAGTGGAGGAACTTTAAGAACTATGAGAACTATAAAACAACGAGGCCTCTAAGTCACGTTTTTTACGATTTACATCCAAATACACCCACCATACTCTCAGCATTGCACAGAGGTCAGCAACGTAGCAACATCTTTAATGAGAGTCTGGGCTAGACAGACACGAACGGGAACAAGCAAACGGAAAGATTTCATGGAGTTAGGAGTTCTGTTTCACATAGATTTCACGAACGGCTCTCAGAGCTAAGCTTGCTTTTTGTGGCAGGGGCACCTCATGCTTTGGCCAGGCTCCCATTTTAGCATCGTATAAATCCAAATGGATAAAGAACATACTTGGGCACTGGTGTTCCCACTACAGACAGGCTGCTTGCCAGCATGGATAAACAAAAGTACTTTTCATTTATTAGTTACTAGTTTTCATTCAAGCTCCCAGTGTGCTGATTCTTTTACTTTGGACCACATCCCATGCTCCCACTGAAGCCAGTTTTAAGATTCTCCTGACCACATTGAGAGAAGATTAATTTGAAAAGAATTTAAAAGGCGTAGCTCTGCCATTCTTGCACAAGAAGGTGTAAAGCAAATTCAGCAGATAATTCCTGAGGATGACTTCGCACAAGCCAAATTTGCAAGATTTTAATGAGCCTTGGATAAGACCGCTAGCTTTTTTTCCAGTAACACTGTCCACGCTCAGCAATAAGTAATAAACATTCACAACACCCCATGAGGCAAAAAGTCATACCTGCGCCTACTTTAAGATACATAAGCTGCAGAAAAGCTGTTAAGGCTTCATAGTGAGCCAATGCTGGAGCCAGTACACGGAGTACAGGCAGTCCTGGCTCTTAATGCACATGTGAACCTGTTAGTGCTAAGGTTCAACTTTGTCTTGTCAGTCGCCTTGAGTGTTTACTAAATCCAGATGGCCTGAGGAAATAAATGAGATTAAAAAGAGTCTGTTTCATTCTAACACTTCCCAAAGCCCTCTGCAAAAGTATTGAGTTGCTACAGATAGTGTATGTGTGTGCAGGCAATGGTGCAACCATTACAGACATGCTGAGGACTTCATTTAACTTGTCCTCAGCAAAGCTTAAAAGCCTTTAACACTTCCATGCCTGCAAAGAAAAGAACATGCCATTCTGCCTTCTCTGTTCATTTTGACAAATGCTGCCTAGTCTCTTGTTTTCAGCTATACAGCAGCTGTGAAACATTTTCACTGACATCTCCAAGAGTCCTCAGTGGCATTTTCCAGAACGGGAAGGATGAGGAGGATCCTAACATATTAGGAGGGTACAAGAAGGACACACAGGCTCTGTAGTGATGGAGAGGTGGTAAGTGGAAGCACTTGAGCTCAGAGACTCTCCACCCACACCAAAGGCAGAAAAACGTGGGCTTGGTTAGTCTAGCATTAAACAAAAAGGCAGAGAGGGCAAAATCTTCCACATGTGAATGGCTGTTACGAAAGACAAATGAGTAACAATACTCTGTGTTCTGCAGAGAGGTAAAGATATGTTGAGTCTGGGCCACCAGCCCCCCGGAGCAGCAGGAAGCTGTAGGATGCCCTCGATGGAGTTCTTAAGGAAGAGATCAGAAAGGATCTGGGAGTTGCTCAATCACATCTCAGTGAGCGAGAAGGACCAAACAGGCTCCTGAGACTGCCCAGAGCCTGTGCAGGGATGAAATGAGCCCAGTTTCTCTTTTTATGGGGTGCAGAAGGAGAGATGGAGGTCTTTGCAGTCTGTAAAGCAACACCTGGCCGTGCTCAACACTGGCCTGTGGGAGAATGACATTCAGGTATGTGTCCTTCAGCAGGGAGAGTACTACACAGGGTTGACTGCTGCTGTGCTCAAGGGCACAGCTGAATGGGATGCATGAACACCAGGAAGGCACCCAAGGTGCTGGAAGAGTGAGAAAGAGGATGCAATCAACTCATTAATCTCCTGCATATAGTGTTTGTGGGTATGGGCTGGACAAGGACGTTCTCTTTGCAGCAAAGATTGGCAGGATCTTGATTTTTTGCTTTTAATAGCTAGTCTTTACTAGCAAGTCCTTCTCAGATCTCCTTACCTATGACTCTCTTCCTTCCTCATTTTAATCTGATGAAACATTTCTCTTTTTGTACGAAAAAGGCATCAGGTGGAGAGCTTCATATAGGATGAGAGGAGGGAAGCAGGCTCAGGGTAAGGGGTTGTGGCTTGGGGAAACCTAGATCACTGCTTCTAGAGACTTGGACAAGTCTCCTGCTTGCTCCCCACTTCAAGTCACTGCTTGTAAGTCAAAGATAACAGAGTTCTTTTCTTTCAGCCATTTGTCTGGGAAGATTTGGGGTTAGTGCACATCCAGCAAGAGGTGGCCCAGGCCTCAGCGGAGATGCCGGCGCTTTACCATTGTACAAACAATAGCACCTCTGAGAAGCAAGCCCTTGCTTTGTATATTTACTTCGTTTCTTGTTCAAGCTTTGTTAGGGAACCAAGGCACTTAGGCTGGTTACTAAAATAAAGAAGTGCTATAAAAAGAGATCAGCTCTTGCAAGGAAATTCAAGCTGCAGAAACACGAACAAAGATCCATTGAAAGGCAGTGTTAAATAAATACAAATTAATTTTGCATAGTTCCATAGTCCTTCGGTCAATAAACGCCCATTTTCATTATTATTCAATAACATTTAGCTAATATATTTGGATTTGCAAGGCAAACATTTTCAAACATTTTTCTAAATTAGCACAAATCTTCTGTTTCGTCTTTTCTTCATCTACTGTCAGCGGAGCAAATAATCAGAGAACAAATAGTTCTCCGCTTGTAAATTCCTCTCGCCAAAGACTCGACCTCCAGAGACTTGACTTCACATTTGCTTTTCTGTAGAATTTAACAAAATTAGTCAAGCGCGATTTGTTGTGTGTTTGTCTCTTTTCAAATGACGACAAAGCTCAGAAATGTCTAGCTCTGGTGATTAAAGGAAGAAGAGAGATTTTACTAATAATGCTTAAGTGGAAGGATATTGGAATGCCAGAAATACTTATTAACATCCTCCACCTGTAGGTAAAAATTGTAAAATTTTATCTTCTGTCAAGACTGAGGTCATTCCCACTTAACTGCCACAAAGTCATTTAGAGGCCTCTAAATCACGTGAATCCCCTCATATGGGTTCAAACATGTCAGAAAGGGACGACAAGCAGAGGCCATGGCCAGATTTTTGGACATGGTTGTATCTTCATTTTTATGAAACAGCCTTTCTGGTCTTGAGTGATAATAAATGGGGGATTTGGAGATCAAAGGTGATTTGATTTCTGAAAGAAAGTTATCTATGATAAACATGCTACCTGGGTTCATTTGAAGTCAGTAACATCAGGGAAATTATACAGTTACTGCACTGATGTTTCCCCTGTAAAAACAAATTTTAAAAAAGTCAAAAACTGGCAGTCCTGCTGTGTTCACTTTGGAGGGGCTGTACAAGCCATTACACACTGGCCAGATTCACCAGAGCAATGGGGAGAACATCTGGGAGGAGTCCGGACTATCAACATCCAGCAAGAAGTAGTGGACACTCACCAAATGAGAAAGAGTTACTCAGTTCAATGGAACAGAAAAGACCTATGTCTAGAAAATTCATACCTGTTACAGATCTAGCCTTCTATATTTTATGTTCACAGTCTTATCGAGAACTGTGTATAATAACAAGTATTACTCCCCAACCCAACTACACTGACATTTGAAACCATTGCAGCTCTAACGTGCCACATCAAATTCAGACAGGATTCCGCCACTATTTTGGCATTTCCAAGAGAGAAGATTACCCCGGAAACATAGCTGGCCTCTCTTTTTGTCAACTTTAACCTTCTAATAAAAGGAGCTTCTCCTGAAGCTTGATGACAACCCAGATGGGCAAATCCTCTGAATTTCACTGGAACCAGAGTCAGGATGATGGACAACACCACTGTTCACTGTCAGATTAGACCCTGTAGGATCACATTCCATTTCTCGCTATGAAACTGTAAAGTGCTTCATTCAAACCAGAGTTTACACTTTTATTGGGTGAAGACAGTGCGTGAAAAGACAGTCCAAGCCAATAGTTTCAGTCAGATGCTCTCTGCGTAATTGGAGCAGAACAGCTAATAAAGTCTCTGGAAGCACATCCTAGGACCACTTAGGGTCACTATGTGACTTCACTATGTGCTTTTCTCACTTCATTTCTTCCATCTTCATACCTACTCATCTCTTCTTATACTCTTATGCTCTGCTTTTTTCCTCCTATCCTTTGCTTTTGAGTTACTTTTCCATCACCACCTTTCAGCATTCAGCTTATTCTCTTCCAGTTCCACTCAGGGAAAAATTAAAGTTCAAGAACAGCATGCCTACGGGCTCCTTCAAATATGGCTTATCTCAAGTGGTCCATTCACTCCTGGGCCATTATGTAATACCTTCAGAAAAACAGCAAGTTCATTTTCTGAAAGATATATGAGGCAGGAATAGTGATACTGCCTGCTTATTGCATGTGTGCATTTATGGGCAGTAAACTCAACAGGGAAGGCTTGCAAGGCAGGGTGAGCCTGGCCATCTGCTTTCTTTTTGCACTTTTCCCCTTCCTATGATGGACTAAAGGGAAGTCCTTGGACTGCACAGCTTTCTGACAATGGTATCTATAGATGTCCATTCAAACATTCCTTTGTTTGACATCAACTCTTCATTCTTTATAGAAGAGTCCTTAGTTTCCCAAAATTTTGTAAAGAAACATTTTCCCTTCTCAAAACACATGGGGAAAAGAGATTTCTTGGTTTTGGTTTTTTTACTAGGCAGCATTGAGCTGCTGAAGGGGCAAACAGCTGGGGTCAGCATTACCCAGGTGATAACAAGCAAGCTGGCAAAAAAATTGTCTTTTTACACTCTAACAAGACAAGCATCTTGTCTGAGCAGAATTGTGCATTTAAGAGGCAAACTATGGGAGCACCTGGTCTTGTACTATTCAGAGGTAATCATTGTAATCAGTTCACTAAAGCCACCAGTAAGTCAAAAACATTTTTTTCTGAAAGACAGAGCAAAAGAGTCACTTGCACAGTGAAATGACTCTTCCTGACAGTAACCAGGAGTCAAGACGGGTTAGTTGTTCCAATTCACAATGGCAGCACAGCCCTCTGCATATATCCAAGTCCTTGGAACAATGCAGCTGGGCTCCCAGGTATGGCAGTTTGTGTCATTCCCATGACCAGCAGTGTCCCTGCATGCAGGGCCACCTGGGAACACTGCTGGAAGGGGAAAAGCAAGTATGAGAGCTCAGTGATGGCTTCACTGATCCACTATGATACTGGAAAAACTTATGTAAAATCAGGAAAAGTGACAGGAACCTTATAATCATCCAACAGTCAGGTCCCTCAGTGCAGCTGAGCTTTTTCAAACACATTTGGATGTCCCCGAGCCCTCCTTACTCTCTCCTGGAATTCAGCAGCTGCTATGGTCTAAAACAAAGTTGCCTTTTGCTGGGTTAAGACCTAAATAGTTGAGTCTCCAAGCAAATACATCAACCTCCTCCTGTACAAGTCCCTTCCGGCCTTCCCAGGTCTTCTGATGTTCCTGAAGGCAGCAGGAAACCATCATGTGCTTGAATGGATGGAAATACACAAAAACTCTCAGCAAAAATGCACACCATAATATGTATAAAGTGTTCAAAAACATTTCAATAGCCTTCTGCAGCCTAATTCACGTTAATAATTTCAAGAACTTCACCCCATGTTTCAGGTAAATTCAGAAGATATTGGATCTAGTCGTAATCAAAACCAAAACTTTGAAACTGCGCCTATTTCCACTAACCTCAGCAGGATTTGGATCAAGCTGACATTTATGTTTGAAATAACATATTTGAGAACTGTGAGTCTATTCTAAATATTACTTCATTCGTGTCTATATGGAATTATTTGGCTCCTGTTACTTCACTGATCTGTTTACGACCTGAATAGCCACTCCTTTGTGATGTGAGCTGTCCGACTCCTCATGGTGGCTAGGGGTAACTCCTTGACCTAAGGGACAGCTGCAGATGACACAGAAAAGATTGAACTATTTTAAATGTATTTCCTTCAGGGATGAAAATTATTTGTCCTCATTCTTCTAAATACGAGACTTTTAGTTTTTTGTAGGGTTTTTTTTTGTTTGCTTTGGTTTTTTTTTTTTTTGATTGCACAATTGACCTTCATTCTTACGAGGAAAAAAAAAAATCTTAAAAGCAAAACCAAAACAAAGCAACCTGCTTCAAGCTTCACCGAGTATGAAAACCACCAAGGGTTTAGTCAGCTGCTCACAAGGAGTTAAACTTGCCTGGAAGAAATTGCCAAGCACCTTTGTAAATAAATAAATAAATAATAGACATAAACAACTAAAAAGTTTGCCTGCCTTAATCTTCCATGTTATCACTATGTTTGCCCACAAAGCTTCTGTAATTTTAATAATGTGAAAAATAATTTCTTTGTCCTTATGGACAAAAAGCCTTTTTCAGCTCATTGTACACTGGAAAAATCTTGACTATAAGGTGCTTTGTAATTTAATTCTGATATACACCTTGGCTAACAGGTGTAATTAAAAAGCCATTAAAATCATCCAACAAGCAAATCAGAGCAATCCCGAGAGGAGCTGAGCTGTGAGAGCCTCTATTTATAAAATCATATTTAATGTAGTCTTATCTCTGCACTGAAAAAAACATCTGTTTAGCATACAGTAAACAAAAATATTAAGGTTCTCTGTCCCTTTTTTTCAGAATGACTTATGACGTGATCTGCAACATATGCAATTAAGGTATAGCAGAAGAACTGCCTAATTTCTATGGAAACAACTACAAAAACCTTGTGTGTTTGCTCCCAGTTGATACTTTCAGCTCAGGAGTGAGAAAACAAGGACTGATAGGAGAAGGAGCTGGGGGGATTTAAGAGAGGCTTGGTTAACAATTTACAGTCTCTTATTTTTATGTCTCAGCCCCGACAAAATAGAAGTGGTAACAGTTTTTTCTTTGCTATGATTTTGTCTTCAGACTGCAGGGAAAAATACATGTAGCCTAAAGTGTTAATGAGCTCAAATTAAAAAAACACCAAACAAACACAAACAAACCACTACCAGCACCATAACAGAGTAATAAGCATATTTGCATAATCCACTCTCTCCCATGCATTTATAGATAATCACGTCTTATATCCAGAAGATGAGTTGCAGTTTGCACTACCACGAGGATAAAAATGGGAATATAAGCACTTTATGATTTAAGAAGTTCAACTAAAATAGCACAACGAGACCAACAGAAATTGGCCATCAACCCTTGGCAGTATCATTCTCAGAAAGTCAAGCATGAATTTAAATCTTTTCCGCTGATCCTGTGAGATCATGACCCCCAACACTGAATCTAAAACTGGTGGGCAGACACTAGGCTGAGTGCCAGGATCAGGGTGGACACTGATGAGTGGTGCTCTGTGCTCAGGTTCTGCTCCCAGATGGATCAGAACAGATCCGAGCAACACCACAGAATAGTACCACACAAAGTCTCCCCCTTCCACAAAGTGTGAAACCCACCAGCACAGGTAATGGTGCTACATAATAAGGTTTCCTGGGAAGCTTCATGGACCAGAATGGGATATCACACCTGAATTCATGTGTGCATCAAAAACCAGAATAAGGGCTGGTAGTGCTCTGAGCAGGTAGACTCTGTAGCCCACCACTGCCTATGCCAGTACATCCTGTACCTGCAGCACCCAGTGCTGCTGTCACAGGCAGAAATAGCAGGAGCTCTGCTGGGAACCTGGGCACCCTGAAGCACACACCCTTTGCTGTTTGCCTGGGCCAGCTGCCCTCCAAACCTGGAGCGTGGGACTTCCCTCCAGCTCGTGTGCACTGATTTTCCTCTTCCAGCTTTGTTTTTGTCCCTTTGTTAGTTCAAACAGTCCCATTGCAACTACAGCCCTAGAATGAATCAGGGATAAAACTCTGTTTCCCTAGTTTATTGTGGCCAAGCTTTTATAAGGGTGGATATTAAATGCAGGGATAATTATATTTTTGAGGAAATGGATAATTGCCTAGAATTACATGTTGATAAACAGAAGATGCAGATGAGAAAATTAATCAGAAAAGTCCTCACAGCAAGGCCATTGCTAAAGACAAAGGACCTGAGCCTTCCTACACTGCCTGGTTTGTTTACTTCCACTTTTCATATGGAGAAAGTATCAGGTTGTCTCTGTGGTTTCCACTTTCTAGAGACGCTCTTTTTTTTAGTATATTAAAATGCCAGCTTACGAATGGGAAGCCTCTCATATGCAAAATCCAGAAGCAAACAGTCAGATGGCACTTCTGGTTCCCTTAGAAGTGCCCAAATATGATACTTGTGTAAGGCACATAATTGCTTGCCTGGGCCAAGAGGTGTCCTTGAACTCCAGGTTTCAAAGTCATGAAATACTGCAATAATTTACTAGAATGAGAAAGCAAAACCAACACAGGGTGAGGCAGTACCAACATGGGGTGAGGCACTTGCTATGTGCACTCCAAGCCATGGCTAAAACCCTATGGCTGCTGAAGTCAATGAAAAATTTCTGACCCACATAATGGCAACAGGATCCTGTCCTGTGTGACGAACCTGTGTTAAGGGTCCCATGTGCAGGTGTGTGTGGCTGACTTTCAACATGTGCTCTTCTTGTGATCTGATACAGAGAGTCTCTTAATTCAGACAGAAGCTCTGGCGGTCTCATGGCTGGTCCACCGACAGCAGCAGAATTGCCCCATGTGTGTTCATTTCCAAATGAGAAAGCTGGTAAACAGATGGTATTGCATGGATTACAGTTAACAGCAAAATATAACTAGTTAAGAGATATCACAGGACAATCCAGTTTACAAGTGCTATTTTTCCTTTGAAAACACTTCCAATGACTCTCACTGCAAAGCTGAACCATTTCCCTGCTCTTCTCAATAGCATAGTTGAGTGAAAAAGAGAAGGATTTCCTCTGATGTTCATTTGAGCCAAAAAACCAAAACAACCTCAGAGCGGAAGTTACCACACTTTCACAAACACCAAGTTTCAGAAGTGACCGTCTGAGATCACAACTCACACAGGAAAAATTAATTTGGTATTGACACTTCACAGTGCTTTGAGATTGTAAATCAGAAGCTGCTTGGCAGGTAACAAACACCACCTCCCTTAAACACAGGAACACAGCGGCCGAGGAGACCTTTCTGAGTCATCAAGCACAGTCCCCCACTATCGTAGATTGCAGCAGCTAATATCCCTGCTCCTTAATAGCCCTCATTATCACAGCAGCTAAGCATCTGGCAAAGTACACAACGTTGGCACTGTCCTCCCTCAATGATCTGAGCCTGTGTGTGTGCTAAGAGGGAAAAGATATCATTTGTACATTTTGATATACCTGTGAACTTCTGAAAAGAGAAACAGTCGCTTATAGCCCAGTGGAAACCTGGGCAGGAAAGATCTTTGAAATATTTCTCAGATGGCTGAGGAAAACAGAAATAGAGGAAATTATTCTATCCGCTTTTATATCTGGAAGGATCAGAGTATATTTAGGCAACACATTCATTCCATGCAAAAATTTAGTCCCAGACATTAAAAAGAACAAATAAATCTTTCTAACCTTAAAAAGTCTATGTACTCAGCTTAGAGAGGCACATGGCAGTGTCAAGTGCAGTGTGTACTCCCTGTGATAATAAATCTCATAACAGAAATCAAAGCCAAATTGAACTGCACATTAGGAATTAAGTGTGTCCCAAACTGCTCATCTTGCTAAATCTTCCTAATAAAATAACATTACAGTCTGTAATTACATGGTGTAATGATGCCACAGGAGTAAAACTCAGGAAAGGCTTAATTTTCCAGGCTTTGCAACAAGTGTGAATTGGTGTGAGGCTTAAAAGGCACTCACAGTCTGGACCCAAGCCTAGGTGCAAAGAGGACTATCATATGTGACACAAACCGGGCAAATGGTATGAGTTCATGCTCAGAGTTGCCAAGCAAGCACCAGGAAGAGAAGCTCCCAAAGTCACCTAGATTTAATGGAGCTTCCTCTTGCACCTATGGTGGTGTTTCCAACAGGTCTGAACAGAGGGACCTGTGAAGTCTTGAAGATTTCTGCACTGTTGGTTCTGACAAACCATGAAACAATGGCAGTTAAAACAAGGAAATGAACAAAGACGTCAAGAATTAAAATTGCGCTTTTAACAGTAATCTCCATTCCTATGGAGAAAGGTGGCCCGTGCTCAACTGCTTCAGAACAGGACAAACTGTCTCCTGGAAGGGCCTCTCTTTGCAGCGCCTGCAGAGGCACCCTGGAGGATCTGGGTGAGATTCTCAGCTTTCAGATCATTAAAGTTTGGTTAAATCAGTTGCTCAGCTTTTCCATTCCCTTCTCATGGAACTTCTAACCCGTGGAACTCCACTGTTGTGAAATCAATAGCAAATGATGAAATATCATCCAAGAGGTCATGGAACAAATTGTTTGGGAACAAGCACAGCCAGAAGTACTAAAATGATAATTTCAATATCTGACTGAAAGAACATTTTGGGGATTATGAAAACATTTAACTTTTCTTATTTCAATGACCTGAAATACATCATTCTGAATCAAGGCATGTCAAAACCAAAACAAAAATAGATCAGTGTTATACTAAGCTGAAATAAAATTACTTATTTAGGCTCTGCAGGAGAGAGTAGCATTTAGATGGAAAGCAAGTTTTATTCCAATCAGTTTGATTTTGTAATAGCATCACCTTCCCATTAAAATAATCTCCAGAATTCTCTATCAAGCCCTGTGACTGTGTGAGATACTAGAGTTCTAGACAATTCTGCAGATTTATATTATACTTTATATTATACTCATGGATCAGAATATAACCCTGAAGTCCCACATGAAATGGAGTACCTGTAAGTATTTCAGTAGCCCACCTTAACCTCAGCTCTTGTATTTTTTTTTAAACAGACTCGCTCAAAAAAACCAAAACCTGTTACAAATGCAGACTGCATTTTCCTGAGCTAAAAATATAATACTAGAAATAATAAAAAAATATAATAATAGAATAGAATCTAATAATTAGCACTTATTTAGGACTTTATAGCACAGGAAGTGGACATAAAACAACAGGTCTCATTTGCTATTTTGATGCTTTCTGTGTATTCTGCCCCATTTTTCTGCACCAGACTTCTACTTGAGGAACTGGTGCAGAGTAAGCATCTGACCCAAAGGATTTCTGTTGCAGATCAGAAGGGACAATTTCAGCCTGCACTGCTTAGGATGATGGAAAATCACCACAGTAAAGAACAGAGCATCAGACCTAAGGGTTGGGGGTTTGAACTCAGGCTGCAGGCTTGGGGGAGCCAACTCTGACTCTCTACAGCAAAAGGAGAGCAGTATTACTGATCTTTCTCCCTCAATCAGCTCAAGAGTTGTATCAGCAAGAAGGAGGAAATGAACTTCTCTGTGTTCAGGCAATCTGCAAGGCAAAAGTTTATAACAATTTCATTTTTGGAAAAAAATCAGACGCTGCATTTTCATTAATTGTTTATACAGGGTACAGTGGAAGCTGCATCTCTTGTGTATTGACAGCCTTTTTAAAGCTTTGGATGCTTTACATCCTAAGCACTCAAAAGCTTAAGACCTTATCTATGACTTGGTTTTGGATGCAGACAAGGAGTGCACCAAGAATATGTATGTACATGAATGAATGAATGAAAAAAAAAAAAGTATGTGGATGTTTTTAATAGTGGTTAGAGTCTCCATTCCTCAATTCCTCTTCACTGATTGCTGTTTGTCCCCTTCTTGCATTAAAGACACAAGGTGATGGATCTTAGCTGGATTAGGGTCATAGCACACTGTGGTTCCTTGCTCTGCCCAGTAACAACTAAAGGCACAGGCAGACAAAATCCTAACCTTTAAGATATCCATTATAAAAAAAATCCATTGACTTCAAAAGGACTAGGATTTCAAGTCTTTCTTTCCGCGGTGCTGAGGTATTGCCACAAGCACTCTCAGACGTATCCAGGGACCTGGGTCTCTTGAGTACTAGTAGCTATTTTATTTACAGACATGTAAGACCCATAATGGTCACATAAATAGCAGTAGGGGAGTGAAAAGGTCGTGGGTCTCCTACAAAAACTCTATCCATTACCAGGCACACGGTGACAGGTCAGTCATGGGGTCCCCTGAGCCATGTGGGACCTGCATCCAGGTGTCTGCACAGCTGCCTCACAAACTCCAGCTGGGCTGGAAAAACTACTCATTATAACATCTCTATAAATGCTTTTGTACAATAGGATGACTATGAGAAGTAAGTCTCCCCACAGACTTCTCTGACACCTTCTTCTCTTTCCCACTCTTCAGACGCTTTTGACAAACACTGGTGAAAACAGATTCTTGTGGTGTGGGGTTAATTGTTTTCCTTTTTCTGTATACATAAGTATTCTTCAGACTGAGAATTGCTACCTCCAGAAATATACAAATCAAGTGAAAGTTTCATATCCCCAACTCATGGATAATTTCAGAGGCTGAATCATCTGGTTCACAGCAATTAAAACAAAGGGTGCTTGTTCTAACGCATTGTTTTCACACTAGAAAGCCCAGTCTGCCTTCAGCTGTCTTTACCAACTAGGAATTCAAGAAGAAAGAAGCTGTTAAAGTTTCCTCTACCCAGTTTAAATGTGGCACAACACACATTCCTGGGCAACTTTTCAGACTAAACATCTTAGTAAATTCTTCCTGACAATAGTTAGTGACAAGCATGTCAAAACCAACAAACTCAGTCACATACAAGGCTTATCAATAATTTAGTCTTTTCCCCCCACGAGAGACTGTGTGTTTTGCAATAATGAAATATATGATTTTAAAAATAAATAATAGGCTGTTGTCAGGCCGATTGTAGCTAGAAGTTATGAATTTGATTGATTGAACATTTGAGTTCATTCTCTCTAGGAAGATCAAAGCGAAACTCTTCCATTTGCCCAAGGCCACTTGCAATTTATTTAGAGATTGTGTTCATATCCCAGCAGGTAGCAATATTGGACTGAGGTACACAGAAAATCAGCTCTTTGAGGTTTTTTCTGAGTCCAAGGGATGCAACAAATGAGATTTTTTTTTAGTTCATTAAATCATTAACCACTTAATCACTAAAAAACACAACATCAGTTGCATTTTCCCTTAGCTAGGTGCAACAAGGAAGCACTCATGGTATTGAAAATCTCTGTTTTAACATCGATGCCTTTGTCAAATATGACAAGCCTGTATTTTTCACCTGTATGGTTATTTGCCCCCTTCTCCCTTTTTGGTTTAATTAGCATGGCAGAAGGCAATGACACCCAAAAGGGAGAGGCATATAAATTGCAATGGGAAATCCTTTTAAGAGCAACATGGAAAATAACACATGTGCATAAAAGCACACAGAAGATGTTTGTATAGCAAATATTGCAAGCACCTGAGTGCAAAAGAGCTCCGAACAAGTCAGCCTAGAATGTGAAACCTTCAGTCACCCTGAGACACAGCCAAGATCAGCTGTTTTTTCCCTTCTCCAGATAGCATTCGCATGCTGACTACAGGGGTTTGCAAGGCTTTCTTGCCAAAAAAAGAATCATTCTTTAGCTGTCCTGTATTCGTCCTACACAAGATTTGGGGATTAGCAGCATTAAAGGAAACAAAATCCAGACCAAACCAAGAAGGGTCAGCGCAGGCGGCCGAGCAGCAGCTTGTTGGCAGCGATGCACACGAATGCAAATCAGGAGCGGCTGCGCACGTGGGACCTCGGTGGGGCTGGCAGCAGCACAGAGCCAGAGGCTCCAGGAAGACATAAAGATAAGGATGAATGCCAGGGGTGAGGGAAGAAGGACTTTCAGGACTCGGGTGGACCTACCTCAGAAGAAGAGAGAGGGTTTGTAGGAGACATAGCAGGTCCAGCCTGGGCGATCAGCAGCTGAGAAGAGGACTGCCAACACTGGAAGTGCTCAGGATGCCTGGTTCTGGTCTGCAACGAAAATCAACTTGTGTCCTTAACATCTTTTGACAATGGTCAAGACCTTTGTCTCCTGTTCCAGTGGATGAAAATCTCCTCTGGGTCTGATGACCCAGCTTGGGTGATGTCTAGATTCAAAGCTCTGGTTAAATACAGCTTCAAAGGGCTTTGTCTACACTAGTGAGAGCATGTATTGGGAGTAGATCCATCCATCAATGTACAGCAGTTCTAGGGTCTTCTCCAAAGGGCCTGGCACTATCACACTAAAGGGCAAAGGGTCCCCAAGGCAACTGGCATCTTGTACTTTCTCTGCAACAGTGCTCCTTGGATCTCTGAACTCTAGATAACAGAAGCAGAAACCAGGAATTAGATATCCAAGTGTTTAAACCAAACAAAAACACCCCCAAACAAACAAACAAAATACTTAACGATCTGCCTGTAAAAGAGAGAGCTGGGAACACAACCAAGCCATCCTAACCCTCATGTTCCCAGTTCTCCTGCTCATTAAGGAGAGCAAGGTTACTCCAGCTGCAGAGAAACACAATTAGACCAAGTAACACTGTTTGCAGATGGGCTACTCCAGATCAGAGAAAAGCATGGCATGGAGGTTTACCAGGGAAACCTGACAGCTGTTACCTGAAAAAACAAGAGGGAAGGAAAAGTTGAGCAAACACCGCAGTGTAAGAGGGGCTTCTCACATATAGCACCTTCAATATAAATATGGAGCTAAAGGAAAAGAATGAAGGGTGAGTGTTTGCTCAAAACCCAAACTTCATTAAAGTTTCTTAAAACAGACCAGTACCACAAGTGGCCAACAGACCAGCTAAGGCATACACACAAGACGTTTACCAGGCTGTACCCAAAGGCTGTACCCAAAGTACAGCTCTTTACAGTGATCACCCGTCACTAGAGGGCATTTATGTCCATGGAGATGTCAGATTCAATTTTTGTCACTGAAGGTACGATTAGTTAATGAGGCTTGACAATTCCTAGAGTTCAGCTAAACAGCTGAACATAATCATGGGGAAGCAAACATATAAGCACAATTAGCAGAATTCTTCATAGGCTTTCAGAAATGTTGACAGTGAGTTACAAGAACAAGCCTGGCTAGTTTTGTTTGTAGTGCAGCCTGAAGGAGAAAAAAAATCCAGAATGCCTCAGGGTCCCAAGGCAGAATTAGCAAAGATTCAGCTCTCTCAGGATGAAGGGATAAGAGCAGAGATTCAATCTGCCTACAAAAATGACCTGAAGGGATGACCAGATCCTGATTCAGAAACAGGAGTATAATGTGAAGAATGGAAATAGTATTTTGGATCTCAACAGGTTAGGAAATGGTCAGTCTGGGTGTCTCATCAGGTAGGAAGTTAATCAGAAGTTTACATGCATGTTCCACGGTGTCATGACTTCGATATAAATGCTTCTTGTATGAACCAGATTTTATTTAATAACAAACTACAAGGACAAAGCTGCAGGATACCAAATAAAAGCTTAAGAACTGCCTTCAATAACATGAAGGAGGCATGAAAGGAACATGCCAAATCTATTACCTTTTTTGTATTGTATTTCCACTACATCCAATCTGAAAGATATTTTTTTTCATAAATGCCAGTGCCCAGGTGATTAAGATAAGAAAAGAAATCAAAATAGACCATGAATCCCTCTGGGATTTATGAAGAAACTAGATATATTTAAAATAATTGATGGAAATCTAGATAATAACACTTTTTTACCCAACAAAAACCTTTTCTCTAAACACTGTCCATCCACCATTAAGATAAACCACAGTTTGGTTCTAAACACCTTTCTGGATCCAGTGACAGATTGCCAAAAGGTGTGAAACACAGGCTGATCTTCTGTGCCAGCACAGAAGGTGAAATGAGTATTGTTAGTCAGACCCTAAGACACAGACTTGCAGGGATTATTTCAGAAAGTGAGCCTTAAGGCAGTGGGCAGAGCAGGTGCTATCCTTTAAAGAGAGGGAAGTCATGGGGTGGCTGAGCACATCTCTATGGAAGAATCCAGCATTTTTGCTTTTTATGCTGGAAATACAATTGCTTAGGTTAACAGAAACATTAAACAAAGTGTTCTGAATATACCAAGTCTTGAATTAATGGTTTAATTAGCTCTCACTTTTCTCAAACTTGCTCATCCATGATTTGTTCAACCATGAATAAATATTCTGATTAGGGAGAAATATTGCAGGAAATCTGAGCCAAAACTCTGTAGCCTTCAAAATCGCCTCCTAGTACATGAACAAAATAATTAAAGTCTTGCTGATGGCAAAGGATCAATGTCATTGCAGTGCTGCTAGTCTAAAAACACAAGCAAGACAGCAGCACTAAGGAAGAAGTTGCCTTATATTAAGACAAATGCTCTTGCCTTTCCTTGTAGGCCTTTCTTATATACTTAGAGAGTAGTGGCCAGAGCATGGAAGGTAAAGGTCACCATTTGAACAGGTGACTACCAAACATGAGATAGATTAACACCAATATTGTTTTCTAGCTGGTTTTATTTACTCCCACAAATTGTGCCTCGTTACTAACACAATGTAATCTTCCCCAAACGTGTAGTTTTGCTCCCTTTAGATCCAGCTTTCTGCACACATATCTCATGGCCAAAGCCAGGGGAGGAAAGTTTGGGGTTTATGATTATCTATAAATGCAAAAAAAAAAAAAAAATCAAGGAAAAAACACACCTCCAAAAAAACTCCCCAACCCCCAAAAAACAAATTCCAGTGCAGAGAAGAGAAGATTTTACTATCATCTAAGAACAGCTGAAACTACACAAAGGCTGTTGAGCATTCTGTGTCCAAGAAGGTATATGTAAGTGTAAAACAGAACTTACATCAATGAAACACAACTTCAATCCAGGAAAAAAATTATAGGCTTAAGGCCTGGTGAAAGTTCCTGCCTCAAAATATAATTGGAAGTTTTGTAACTGAGAAAAAAGGAAAGAAAAGTCACACTGTACATCAATGAGGTGGAAGAAAGTTCTGGTTATCTACATTGGCAGGGAAATGGTAATTAATGAAAATCACTCACATTCTCTGCCCACTGCCAGAAATGGATGACAAGCTAAAATTGGCACATAATGATAGGCTGAAAAATTCTGCATATATTGGCAGCTCTTCTTTTTCCTCTTGGTATCCCCCAGCTGCTGAATTTATTTTTAGTTTGTTTAGAGATTTTGGATTCCTCCCCCAGTCTCCTGTTCTTGCTTTGGTACTAGAGCCTGGTAGAGTCCTAGAGTAAGTTCCCAGGCATTTAAGAAATGAATAAATCTAACAGTTGTAGCTGTAGCAGGAGGTCTAATTCAGAATAGCTATTTGTGTTTATCATGTGACAACAGCTGGACTTGTTTAAGCAGTCGTCTTAAGCGTGGTGAGACAACTTGGAGCTAGCTCCACAAGGAAAATTGAGTCCTGAACCTGCAACTTCTAAATTCTTAACCATCTAATGAAAGCAGTAATCCAGAGTTAAGCCTGCAGGGAACACTTACCACCTGAAAGCACGAACCACAGAATTAAGGGCTGTGATCACAAACCAGGGGCAAGTGCTAAGGAAATATCTAGGAGTCCTGTGTAATACCAGTAAGGTGCAGCAAGCATTTCAGAATACTTCACCTGTGAACTACTGAAGCAGGAGCTTCTTGTCAGGCTTGCTTACCCTTCCTAGACTCCCTATCTTTCCTATTCTTACCCCACACATCTGTGTAGTTTGCTTCCCAAGTCACATGGCAACTGGAGGCTGCTCCTAAGAGCATTTGCTGATGTGATAGTATGGAATTTCATTAATTGGTTCAAATCAGAGTCATAAATACAGCATCCTTTAAGAAAGCTGTGTATGTGTAACACAACCAAATTTACCCCTAACATCCATAAAATGCCCTGGAACATTGAGATAAAAGGCTTTAAAAAGTTGACAGAGTGCTAATTAAAGCTGACTGCTCCTATTTCAGCTGAAGACACCCTGACCTTAAGTTCATGCATGGAAAACTGATAGTCAGAGCATACCTAGATAGGTGCTGCACTGACCGTGAAGCCACAGCAGAGCCCACAGTGGAATTCAAGTGTTTCTCCTTCCACCACGTTGTGTAATGTAAAGGAAAACCAGCCACCATGCTTGTGCCAAAGACCTGAAAGGTCCGTGACAAATCACAACGTAGGATATGGATCCTGCCTCTCCACTTCTGTTTTGTTTTCCCGAGCACATTGAAAAGAAATCAGTGAATCTACTAATGTGCTGCTCTGACCTCTTACATTGTTCCCTTGGGCTCAGACACCAGTGCTGCTATGAAGCAGCTCTGTGCTGGCATGGCACTGTGGCATTGACATGCAAATAAGCAAAGCCAATGGAATATATACCAGTCCTTATGAATGCTTGATTTTTGGTTTTTGTGTCTTTTTTTTTTTTTGTGGTTTATTTTTCTTTATAGGTTGTATTTACTTTTTGATGCTTTCATAGTCTCCCAGAATAACTTAGATGTATTCCTACTCCAACTGTTATATTTTTTTTCCCCCAGCAGACTTGGAGTGTTAGTATGTGTTTGTTTATATATACATATAGATGTGTGTAAATTCAGCTTACTTTAGGAACAGGAATATTTTAAGCATTTCAACTACAAGAAAGAGCATATGACGATTCTTTGAAATTCCTTAGTGTAAAACAACTGCAGCTGCCCCTGTCTTGTTTCAAAATCATCAGAAAATCTGAGACCTAACACCCAGCAATGATTATTCAGCTTGCATGAACTGACAGTCTGTGTGTCATTCAGGAGAAAAAAAAAAAAAACAAACATTTCCCCCTTCCTCTTTGGCTCATCAGGGATGAGCCAAGAAATCAACAAGTAAAACCCTGACTGAAACTTTTACTGCAGAATTGTTCCAGAAATGCACTTTTTGCATAGTTTAATTTTCTGGGTTTATATCCCCCAGAGTCAGAAACAACTCCCCCAACCCCTTCCAGCAGATATCTAAAAGAAAAACAGAAATCTTCAGTGGGCTTAACTTGCAATAAAGGTACAGAGCAGGCTTTACCCAGTCTTCCACGTACTTAAATCCAAAGTTCTGGCTGACGTTTGAGAAGACACTGAAGTTCTACAAAGGGTTTGCCTTGGAGGTGCACATTGGACAGCTGCATCTTTTGTGCATAGGCTACAGGAGAAGGGGGAACACATTCATCTCGTACGGTTGAGCCAAAAAACTTGAGCGGGGATTTTTTTTCCCCCCTACATTTGACATCAGGGGACATTGTTCACAATTAAAGCAGCAGCAAGGCTCCTCTGCTGAAGCAGCTCACTCGTTTCAGACACCGTAGAGATGTGGGCTGCTGTAAAAGGTGCTGAATGCTGTTGTGCGCCGTTTCAAAGAGAAATGACATTCCCTCTCTTGCTGAGTGCCACTTCTACTTTCTTCTACCTGATCCTGCCTGAATTGTAACTTTTTTGCATTTCTCTAAATTATCAAAAGTGAAACTTGACAAACATTGTAACGAACCCCGGGGGCAGATTTCTCATGTGACCTACCACTTGGTGCAAAGATAAGGAAGGACTTCAAGAATTTGGACAGCAAAAGAACCTCAGTCCTAAGACATGTATTTTAAGTTTTCTCTGTGTGGTGTTTTTTTTAATATATATAGGCAGCCAATAGATACTAAAACACTCAGAATAGCTGCAAATTCTAAAATTCTTAATAATAGCATTTATTTTAACATCCTTGGTTATATATAGGATCTTGAGGTTAACATCCAGAGGGAGGGCTTGTTTTGTTTGAACCACAGAACTGTGGTGCAGTGGTCCAGACAGTCCTAATTTTATGTAGCCCTAATTTTATTTAGCTTGGGAAAAAACAGGAGACAAAGTGTTTACATCTCCAAGTATCTTCAATAAACCCATGGTTTATTGCTAATACCAGACCCCTGTGAATCTCATCCCCAGGCCCAGTATTGCCATTGATTACCCTGAGGTTTTCAACAAGCTGGCAGCCCATGAATCCTCCAAAAGATGAGAACAGACAAAAATAAGTGGGTGGGGTAAAAAGGAAGGGGATGTTTCAATTCAGAGGATGATCTACTGGGCACAAATTGGCTTGAAAGAACAGGAACGTAAACAACACACCACCCTTGGCAATGAGCAAGTTAGCAAACAAAAATAGCCCAGGACTTTGTAATGGTGCCCGATAAATATCAAAACAGCTCTAGATTTCATTTGGATGTTAGAACTGAATTTGGATCTGAAAACAAAGGATAAACATATTTCTTCTGACATTTAGTGTTGTCTGATGACATGCAATTTCATTGCTTTTTCTTTATGATGTAATTTTTGTAAGTGATACCAGTTGTCATCAAACGTCATAAAAGCCAGACTTGCCTCAAGTCATCAATATTTATTGTTCTCTCACAGCAGAGCCTGTTTTGAGTTTGGTGTGCATGGTTCTAATTGTTTAACGGAAGAGTTAAGTCCAACCTTTCCTAGTATAAAACATCAGGCTGAGATGGATCTGCTGACATGATGCAATTGAGATCTTCTGGCAGCTGGTGCAGTAAATGCCCTTTGAGGGGGGAAAAAAAAAAAAAGGAGGCAAGAGATGGGGATCTATCTGCATGACTGGATTAGTAAGAGGATACTAAGCTGGGCCAGTGATCCAAATCCTCCCTGGATGGAGCACCCACCAGCCCCTACCACTGCAGGGTCACTGGGCCCCCAGGGACCAGGTCAGCAGGTTCCCGGAATTACACATGGCATTAACTGATGCCATTGTTCTCTGCAGAACCCGGGAGAGAACAGTGGGAAAGAAACCTGCCCTGGAAGTGTGAGTGTGTTGAGAGGCAGACCAGCCTGAGTCACTGTTATGCCTACGCTGGTCAGGGAGACACATCCAGCAGTTCCTGGAAAGGCAGACCCTCCAAGCAGACCTCTGCTCCTTCAGCCTCTACTTTAGGCCTCAAGTCCTATATGTTATAGGGCCACGGGTAACAAAAACAACAAGAAAACCCACAAAATGAACCCTATACCTTCTCTTCACTACTACTTGTTCTTCCACTGTTGTCCAAACCCTACATGTTATAGGAAATCATGCCACATCCCTCAGAGACACTGTGAGGGACGCTCATCTGGAGGGACATCTTAACCCATGGACACCTATAGCCCCAGTCTCCCATGGACACATCCTGCCAGTTCATTCAGGGGATCTGCAAGTCGTTGTGCCCCTCTCCTTTTGTCCAAGGGGAGGAAGTTTAATTTCACAGCTGGAAGAAAAACTTTTGGCTCTGTGCAGTCACTAAAGCACAAAAATGAACAGGAAAAGGCCATTTAAGGGAGATGGGGACTGGAGCAGTGGAAGTTTGTCAAGGAAAGGGATGTAACAGAAAAAGCAAAGATGACATTTTTGGAAGGAGCTCTCTAAGCTTGAGCCTCTGGAGAGCTGCATAAAATTCACTGGAGCAGCTGAAAGCAAGGAATAAAATTCACCTGACTTGTTAGGAGAACATTGTTCACAAACCCCTGCTAATTTGGTTCTTAAAGCATACAGACTAACTCACATATGCACAGGCTCAGATGGAGGGACTTCTGCTTGCTTGCCACATTATGTTTAACTGGGTGGATTTTACTTTATTTATTTATTTATTTATTTATTTATTTATTTATTTATTTATTTATTTATTTAGTCCATGCAGCTGGTAGGGGGAGCCTGTAGCAGCTTCAGTTCACATTTGTCTTTGTGCATATTTTATGTTACCAGCCAGGATATCAGTACTAGATCACCGAACCTCAGCGCAGCACAGGTGCTGTACAGCTCAGATGTGCCTAGGATTAGACAGCCTAAAAAACTCATGGAAAAAAAAAATAAAAAAGTTAAAATTTCCAGACTTTGCTTACAGTTTTAATTGGCTTTCTAGGTCTCCTCACACATGGCATGAGGCAGACTGCATTTTACTCACAGGCCCACAACACAGTGAGGTATGGTCAGGATCTATTAAAACCTCTTTTCATCACATGCTTGGCTTCCTTTAGCAGTGCTCTGAGACTCCATGATTTTATTTACTTGTTATTCTGCATTTATCCACCCTGGGTCCTTCATGTATGTTCATTAAGGAGGTCCCACAGCTTACCTGTGAAGTGGGTTCCTACTTCTGCTCATTACATTTCATACAGAGGTAAACTAAGGTGAGAAACAGCTTTGAGTGCCTCCAGGGGGGGCATCAGGACAAGGTGAGGAGTCCAGCCTTTTAGAGCAGGCTTTTGGGAGAACAATCACCTAGGTGCCACCTTCCTCACTGTGCTCAGGGTGTCACTATGCCAGTGGGAATGAATTATACCACTGTGTTTCTTATTGTTGCCACTATACCTGTTTCTGTAGTTGTAAATCCCATCAGAGTGTAATAGAGCAGGTTTGTGTTGACCTGATGTGGTGACCACAGGGGGAACTCCTGCCACCAGCCACCCGCTGAAAAGGACATGGGGCTGAGCCAGGATGCCAGTGCACTAATGGATGCAGGAGAGTCAGTGCTTGATTTCAAATTATTTCAATTTTGGCTAACCTATTTCAATTTCCTACTTCATTGCCAAACAGAAGTTCTACTAGCCTAGAGGGATTAAAAAATGGCCCCTTTCTGGTGTAAAAGATTTTTCACCTAATTTTCAAACTCTAGGGCAGCTATGTTACCTTGGAGAATTCTCTATCCATGACACTGGAGGACAGGCCCAGTGGAGATATGACTTCATAAATATCAAGGAAGAGACTGGATAAAGAGTTGGAAACATTCAGTATGGCCTTGAGTATAAGTTTGAATAAAAGCATTAATGGGGGAACGATGTGCATACTGGCTGCTCTTTAGTGCAGTGTGTGTGTGTGTCTGTCCTAATGCCAACATTCAGTCTGGTTCCAGTTCAGTATTTCTAATGCTGAAAGGTCATTATGCAGATTTCTGGTAGTTACTGAAGTCCAATAGAGGCAATATCTGGCAATCTCTCATTTGTTACAAAGCTCTGGGGGTACTGAGCTTCACAGAATAGCACGTTGAATTTTGGGTGAGCGCTGTATGATGTAGGGACTGGGAAATTGTGGAGCACAATGGGAAGAAAGCTACACTGATTGCTTTTACTTGCTGATGGAAATCAGTGTTTTCCTTCCTGTCGAGAAATCGTGGCAGTGGAGACAATGTAAGGTGATGTTATATATGCACCCTGCACCTCCAACAGGTGTGTTCAGTCATTTGGAGTGAGAGTGTAGGGCAAATCTTTTCTTTTAAAAAGAGGGGAAGAAAACTCGTACTTACACAAACCTATTCAACAAAACATCCTCTGGTAAGCGCAAAGAAGCCCGTTTTCAAATAGGCTTTTCATCTCTTGAAGTAACATTAGCTGCCACCTGTTTGTGAGGAGACAGGCTGCCATGTCCATGGGGAGATGATGAAGCATCTTGGGATAATAGCTGGCCTTTACTTAAAAAATTTATTTACCAATGTCGGTTTAACATTCCTTGCTTAAGAGAGCCTGGGTATCACCAAAGGCAGTGGTGTTTAATCAGGGTAAAGAGCTGTTTAAACATACTCGTGACTGGAGTAAAGTACAACGTGGCCAGCCATCATGGAGCAGGCAGTGTGTTAAGAAGCAAACAGCCCCTTCTTCTGCTCCATGCTTGCAGACTGAACTGGGGCTCATTTAGCTCGTGATCCAACAGTGTTTTTGAATCTGGGTTCTGTGGGCTGACTCCCAGCTGAGCACTGGAAAGTTTAGTTTGTATTGGCAGATGCTGGCTCCAAAAAGTAAACTCTGTGCCCTGCTTGCTTTAATAAAACAGACCTGTCTGTATGCATGTAACCCTCCCAGCTTCTTCAGACCCTTTCAGTTCTTTGGATGACACTGGCTGAATGCCAGACTTCCACTGCCCAACAAGCATGTGACTAAGCCAACAGGAGAGGCTGGAGCACCTCACGATGTTGATAAAGCCAATTCTGCTGAAGCTTTCAGAATTTTATCTTTATCGAAAACATCACTGAGCTGGGCCAAAAATACCATTAGCTATTTCCATCCTTATCCCTAATATTCACACAATGAAAAGAAGTGAAACATGATGTTAAAAAAAAGATTTTTTTTTTCCAGAGGTAAGAAAAGAATTACTCTGGGAAAAGCTCATTCTTGTTGTCATATCCATCTTCTCTTTTGAGGACTTAATTCTGCAGAGCTCCTGGCTCATGCTCACCTCCACCCTTGACTGTCAAGTTTTACTTATATAATGAAGTGAAAAAAGGAATCCTGAGTTTTCCTGAACCTTGAAGTCATTGATAACATGCAGTTATTCCCTTTGGAAAGACATAGCACTAGAAGGGCACAAAATATGAGCTTGGGAGCTCCAGCTCTGGTCCAGATTCCCAGTGGGCCATGACCATAGTGTTCAGCCTCTCTGCCTTTGTGCTCTGCCAGGGAAGGGGAGAACATTGCACCACGGAAGGCAGCATTTCCCAGGCAGCCATGCAGAGTGATCTGAGCTGTTCTGTCTGGTGTTGGTGACTGCCACCATGACCTAGAGCAGCTGCACCTTCAGCAGTATAACCACTTATTAGGCGCACAAACACGGATGTGTAGCAGAGATGAGTCCACTTGTGCTCTTCAATGCTAAATGCATACAGAATTTCACTGAAATGAGAAGGAGGAGGGAAAGACAGCAATGTGCACAGCTGGAGATGAGAAGGACAAATCAAGAAAAGTCAATGACATCAGTGTTTAAATGCCTGGAAACTTTACTCTGTTCAAGTCATCTGGTGTGTGTGGAAGGGAGTGGTATGTACTACCAGAAAGGGTGCAGAACAGAGTTTATAACATGAATCCAGGAGCATGTGGTTTCCCACTATTCATTAATAATCTCCCTTGTTCCTCCACACAAAGGTGTGGAACATTCCAGCTGAATGCCCTTTATGGCAATATCCACCTTGGATAAATAGTACGTAATGTAGCATTCCTGTAAACCCCTTGGCCAAATAATTACTGGGATTCTTGTTAGTGGTCTGAAGAGGAGGAAGAAGGTCTTCCATGAAGAGAATTAGGAGACATTGACCTTCATGCAAATATTCCTTTCTTCTGTTTCCTTTTTCATCTCCTATTTTCCTACAATGAGACTATTTTCGATGGCCATGAAAGAAGTTGTTTGGGAAGTGAGATGTTGCATTTTGTTGTGGTTTTGGTTGTTGTTTTTTTTTAAGAAATGTCTCTGTAATTTCACAATTAGCCTACAGCAAAAATTAGCCCTTCATGTAGATTCACACAAAAAAAACCTCCCTGTTTTTACTGGGACTGTAGTAAACATTTTTAAAACAGACATAGCCTGAGGTGAAGCTATTCTTGTACTTGTGTTTAGAAAGGAAGGGATAAAAAAATTGCAAAATTAGTCGTTCCTGAGTGGATTAAAACTGTAAATGCCTGTTAAAAACACAGTCTCTGATCATATGGGCAGATGGTGCATCCTACTATAAAAGAATGTCTCTACCTGAAAAAATGAAGTGCAATTTAATTGACAGACATTTTCAAATTCACAATAATATACCTTACAAAGAGTAAGTCAGAGCCTGATGCTGTAACCCTTATTGTTGGCACTAATCTTTACTCTCCAGAGCGGTCTACTGGTTTCACCTTTTACCAGCTTTAAACTGGGGGGGAAATAAAGAATATCCAGGGATAAGTTTTTATCTTTGTTAAGGTGACACATTCTCTTCACCCATTCAAGAAATATCGTCCTCTCTTATCACCCTCTCAAGGTCTTCAAGTACCTACATGGGGAAGAGATTTCTGATGGAAGGAGAGTCTTTAATCTAGCAGAAAAAGGCATAATGAGATCCAGTGATTGAAAGCTGAAGTTAGACAAATTCAAACTATCTTATCTGGGAACTTGGTAGATTCCCCATCACTTTTGAAGTCTTTAAGAAGATATCCAGTCTTGATGTAAAAGATATGCTCTAGATCAAACAGAAGTTATGGGTTTGATGCGAAAATTATTGGGTGAGGTTCTGCAGTCTGTGTTATGCAGGAGGTCAGGCAAGGGAATCATAATAGTCCCTTCTGGCTTTAAAATCTGTGAAGCCCAAACACGACTTCAATAAGGAAAAAGCAAGCCACCCTGACGACCTCTTCTGCCCACAGAACTTTAATTTTGGAAACAGAAGCTGGTTAAAGCAGTTCATCAGCCTTACCTGGACTCTGCTTAGCAGAGTATTCGTAACACCTCAGGTTCTTTCAAAGAAAGAAATTTAAAAACACTCTAGTTCTCTTTAATAAAAGTAGTTGGAAAATGCTGACTGGTTTCTCAACCAGCATACAGCTACTTTTCAAACTGTAACAAATTTATTTCAAGTTTTCACTGAAAGCCTTTTACATTGTTTGTCATAATTATAAGCATCTATTTATTTGATGCTCCCTATGACATATTCCTGCAAATGAAAAGGAATTGAACTAATTAGGTAAGATTCCTATTTTTAATAGCATTTATATAGCTGCTAAATTGGGAGTAAATAATATCTTATAATCATATTATTTTTATTGCTTTTCTACTGTGTAGAGTTACAGAACAGCTTTCAAATCAAGTCCCAACAATACCAGCATTCACAGTTTTATCTTGAGTCTTGGATAATTTGCTTTAAACTGCCAGCTCCAGGAATCATGTAAATATATGAAAATCTTGACATTTCTTTTCCAAAAAAATCATTCACAGTGTTTGCCAGTAAAGTTTGAAAACATGATACTCACTCCTCAAAAGACCTAAGTAAAGAACTAAATTAATAAACACCTCCATTTCCTTTTACATCTCATAACTTTAAAGCAAATCCCCTGATTCTGGGATTTAAACATTTGAGGTTGGCAGTTCCCAGGTGTATTGAGACTTAACGCAGAAGGAAAAGCTGGCTGGGGTAGAAAAGGCCACCTCAGTTTAACTGATGTTGGTAGAGGGTTAAAAATCCTTACTTTTCATAAATAAACACTCAAAATTCTAGGAAAAGTAAAGACCTGAGTACAAGATGAAACCTTGGAGATGTTGGTGGCCTGGTTCAGACCAGGGACTTTGTGTGCCTTCTCCCGACAGCACCTTTCCCTCTGTAGTGGTTTGGGGGGCAGTCCCCCAGTCACTTTGAGCTACGGTGACTATTTGGGTGAGGGTGCTATAACACACCTGGGTCCTGCTCCCATTCCTGCACCACTGGCAGTAAATATTCACTTCAGCATCAGCCAGATGTTTCCTGCACCAGTAAAGAGGTTAAAAGCAGTTTTCTGTGACACAGAATGTTTTATCCACGTGGGGCTGCTGCCATGCTCCGAGCAGATTTTGGCCATGAGGACGGTCCCCTTCACTGCTCCTGCAGGTTCCCATGTGGGTCTGGGGGAGTGCAGGGTGTGCCCACAAAGTCCTGGCAGTGCTGGGAGTCGTCACCATATGTGTGGATGGATTTGTGGGGGACAGAAGAGTCTGTAGGTTGTAGAAGAGGGTGGTAGTGGGACTATCCTCACAGCAGGGCTAGAGACAAAATCTCAAACATTAGATTGTCAAACCTTTGTTTGAAGAGTAACAGGATGGATCAGCAGTACGGTGGGCATAAACTCAGGGCTTAAATGCCTTAAATGACCATATGAACCTGCTCACACTGGCAGCAGCAGGGTCCCCAAATGGGATGTGGTGCAGAAGGCATGGAAAAATGGCAATAATACGTAAAAGCCCCTTTAAAATCTCCAGTCCTTAAAGAGGAATGGACACCCTGCTGTCTCTCCCTCTCTTTTCTGTTGTCATCTCACTCCAAACTGTCACAAGATGTCAGTGTTTTCAGATACTCCTGCTATGGCTGAGCAAACAGCCTCTCTGCACTGCCTGGCTGACTTTCAATGGCATAAAATTCATCCATAAAATTGAGCCATAAGGTTCTCAGCAGAGGGGCGATATCACAAAGAAACTTGGCGTAGGGACCACATCAGCCTCTGACAGTGAGATCAAGGTACAGTTCCAGTTTACCCTTGTCCCTGGTGTAGCTATAAGGCACCTGGGCACTTGAGCTGAGGTGGGTGATGCTTACTATGAGCTTGGTGTTGGCACGGAAATCCTCAGGGCATAAACACAGCAGGGTGAACCAAGAGGAGGAAAGGTGGCAAAGATGCAAACAACTTTGTCTTTCTCTGTGTGGTTTGACATGTGCTACAGGATTGTCCTGTTGGGAGGGTCCTGGAGACTAGGCCACAGTCTTGTCACGAACTCCCCATGCTGGCAGTGTGACGGACAGAGGGACACTGCTCTAGCAATTGACTTGCTCCTATCAATGAGCAGAAATTAGGCATGTGGGAAAGGAAGTGACTGAGACTCTTAATGTGCTATTTCTTAGCAAGATGCTGCTCAAGCAGATCTAGGGGCTAAAGCATTAGTGCTATTGCAGCCCTGGTTTTGAACCAAATGTTTCTTTTTTTCTTTTTTCTTTTTTTTTTTTCCTTTTTTTTCTTCTTCTTTTTTTTTTAATATTTATTTTCTCCCCATGAAAAATTCTTTTCGAGTGCTCTGGGATGAGAAATTTCTTTTAGCTGGTAAATTCCTTAATCCCAGCTTTCCCTCTGTGGCACATCACCCACAATGACCTCTGGTGGGTAGTTCAATATCCTGCCTGTTGGTATTTTCCAGGTTCCTTTTATATCCAAAGGCCTTAACCCAGACCCCTCTTCAGCCATATATATATACATACAAGGATTTTCAGGGACCCAAGGTCATCCACTTTGCCCAGCAAATACAGAATATGCAATTGCGTATCCACTGATGACCCTGCTGCTCTGAAGCATTTTTACAAAAAATGATGAAGGTTTGTGTTGGGACCCCTGGGCCTTACCCTCCCAGTGACTTGTTACGCCTATTAATGTTAAAGGTCCACTTGTAAAATTTAAGAGGAGCACCTCAACATCATAAACATCTACATTTACAGAGCCATCTTCAATGTCCCTATAAAACCAATGCATGAGTTATAAAATCAATGTGGGATCCTACTTTGGAAGCTTTGAATTACCTTTTTCAGGGAGTCACTCATTGTCATCATCTAAATAAGGAGAGTAATATTCTGCTAAGCAACTGATGGATTCCACCACCTGGGTAGCACTAATTTTCCCTTGTCCCACCAGACCTTCCTGGCAGTATTCAGTGACCCCTGCAATGGGGACAAATGGTGCTGGATAAGAATTTTTTCCCATCTTCTTTATGGGACATTTGTCCTTCTCAAGACCTAAAGTTTTGTTTTTTAAAGAGACCTTTCTGGACACTGCCTGTGAGGCCATGAAAATTAGCATAATTTCAGATGGGGGCGTGTTGCAGGGGAAAAAAAAATGGTCGCATTGCACGGAAAAGTCCCCAGAAAAATGAGTAGGTTATAGTAATGTTTGCAACTCAAACAGTCTCATCTGAGTTGAGTCTTTTGTGTTAATGCCAAGGTGTTTATTTCAGAGAGATGCTCTAGGTTGGCTGTTTCTGTACGAGGCAGCTGATTTATGCCATGATTTTTTGCCACCAGCAGTCCTGCTGCCTTGCAAGCCACACCCTTTGCTGCCATCCAGAGATTTGGATTTGATTTCCCTTGAGAATGAAGCTTGTGTTCACATTCCCCATCCACCTGTGTTGCCTCAATACAGCATTGTATGTTCCCTGCTTTTTTTCCCCTCCCCTCCCCACCCCTGCGAATTTGCTCTCATTGAGTGGCAAGAAGAAAAATAAAAATAAAAAAAATGCCCACCTCCTACTAAGAGGACTAAGACCTGGGGAGCCAGTGAAGAGGAGAGGCCGTTGCCTCTAAAGTTCAGAAATGAAAAAAAATGACTCATTCTTTTGAGCTTGCTGTTCCCTGATGTGACACTGTGATCAGTATCAAATGCTTGGTGGCAAGGATTTTTGTCAAGCTTTCCCAGCTAAAATAGATTTAACCTACCAGTTGCTCTTTGTGGGTTTAACAATGTGTGTGACAATAAAGGGCTGCTGCCGCTGCATTGTTAATACATGAATAGTCCTGGTTCTCTGTATTTACTATTGTGCGCTGCAGATTTCCAGGAAGGAGTGTTTGGCTCTGTCTATTGATACATGTCCTGTTTTGCAGAAGGAGCTGAATCAGCCCCTTGGTGATTAGTTGATGTGAAGGGGCAGTTAGGATTTGACTGAAATTAAGGAAAGCACCCAATTGCCTTTGAACTGCTGTCTGGGCTTTCTCCCCTGCTCAGAGGTGCTGCACCTGGGTTTCGCACTTTGCTGTCACAGCCTCTGGAAGTGAGGAGTTCACCCTGCGGGCAGGAAACTTGCAAAACGCCAAAATCAAGGAAGAAATCTGTTCCTTGATAGCAGTCTGTGGTTTGTTCTTGGCTAGGGCTGACCAACAGTAGTATGGACAAGAGGAAGAGGCAACAAGAAAGAAACTAGTGTACTTTGTCCTCCAGGAAAAGCACTGTCAGACAGGTCTGAACTAGAGGGAAGCTGCCAGTGCCCCAGCAGAGGCTCCTGGTGACTCCTGTGCATGTCGTTTTTTCTCATTTTCTGTCACACAACACCACGAGGACCCAGCTCTCCTCCTGGGGTGGAGGAGGATGGTGGAGGCAGGAGGGCTGGGCAGGGTGAGACAGAATGCTGGCAGCAGCCCCTGCAGGTCCATCATGGGGGCGACTGACTCCTGCACGATGTTGGAGGTGTGTTCACATCACTGTGCCCTTCTTCACTCACAGCCTCCATAGGGCCAGGGAACTGTCCATGAACCTTGGCCAGCCCCATAAATATCCCCCCGCAAGGGGCAAATCTCAGTGCCCTCAATGAGAGCTGCACCCAGATGGATGGCAAGAGCCAGATGCGTTCTCAGGTGACCCAGAGTCAACCCTGGGCAGGAAAGGAAAGTTGCTCTCAGGTGCTGAGCAAAAAAAAATGGAAAAACCCCAAAGGGTGAAACACCTCTCCATCCTGTAAGTGATCTTTGCCAGTGTTTCTCTTGGTTTCATTTCCGTAACAATCAGCCACTTATTATTAAATCAGAGCTGCTGGGGAAATGGAGTTAAATTAAGGGAGATCAGAGGCAGGAACGGAAGAGACGTCTATATAAATATCTGCCTATATTATATAGAGTACTGTAGTTAATCAATCCTGAGAACAAAGAGCTTGGCTTGAACTAAGGAACAGCCCCAGCCAAGTGAAGGAGCCCTGCTGCGGTAAGCAAGCAAACAGTGCTATCGACAAGGAAAATGTTTATAAAGACTTCTCTCCCACTGAAGGAGTTGAAAAACAAGGGTTTTCAGCCCCTGGGGCAAGCACTGGTCCCCTGGCTCTTTCGGCAAGCGCTCCTCTGAAGGTTAGTGAGTGCGGAAGCCAGATGAGGGGACAGCAGCTCCTCTTAACTGAGGCAAAAAACTTATTGATTATACGTTCAATAAAAGGTCAAAACTCCCTTTGAGGGTCACCACAGTTGTGGTAAAGCTCTTCCCAGCCCCAGCCCCTCTCCCGGTCTGCTGAGTGTTTCGTGCCAGTCTCTCCAGGTGGACACCTGGGGTAAAAGTGAGCTGCAAATGAGCTAATCATCATTAATGTGTCGGTAGAACCTGCCAGCCTGACATCCCTCCTAATGGCTGACAAATGTCAGGGTGACTTGTATGCTTTTTTTGTTAATTGAATTGGTTAATTAGGTCCCAGAGGCCTGGCTGCTAATTGTGAGCTGCAGTGGAATATGGGTTTAAAAAAAAAAAAAAACCCCAAAAAAAAAAAAAAAGAAGCCACAACAACAAAAAATAAAACAAACCCCCCCATAAAATCCTGTGCAAGGGAGTTAAAACAAAAGGGAATGATGGGGGGAAAAATAGCACCCCCCACTCACTCACTCACTCACATTCACACACAAAACCTCCTTTGTGTTCTTTACAATCTGTACAGCTACCTTCACTTAATTTCTGACCTGCCACATGCTACTGCCTTCTTGATGTGTTTTTAAAAGGAGGGTTAGAGAAATTCCAAATCTGCCTTTTTTGACGAGAGCATCTGCTCAGTCAGAAACACAGTCATTAATTTTCTGCCAATTAGCAAAAAGAAAAAGAGAGAGAGAGGAAAAAAAAAAAAAGGAAGAGGGGAAAAAACCCCTCCAGATTTGCATCTTAATTTGTTACTTTGTAAAGATGTTGGTTTTTTTAAAAGTTAAATACTCCCTCCGGTTTGCCAGCCATAGAAAGTGAAGAGATGATAGCAACTTCCCACCAAGAAAAGGCAATTAATCATTATATTTTGCACTTCTGTAGCAGCTTTCATCCCCTGATCTCAAAGTGCTTTGTGAAATTATTGTATTAAGTCTCCTGCCAAGCCCCGGTGAGGGTGGCAGTGTACCAGCAAACTCCTTGGGGCCAAGGTGGTCTTAATCTGCATCTGTTGAAATGTGCCAAGGACACTAATAAACTTTATAACAAATAATTACTAGTCTACCTGTTTCAGGGAGGGGTAAGCAGAGGCTCAGGGAGCACTTGGGGGCTTCCTGGAGCAATACAACCTGGAGCTGGAGAGAACATCTTGAACTAGCTTCCTCTAGTATCAGCATTCCCACTCCTTCTTTATTAACAGCCTCAACTGGCAGCTACAGGCAGAAAGATCGCTGGCATCGCAGGTATTAAAAGTATTAGAGCTAGAGCTGTTCAGGAACCAGCTTTTCCACTGTGCAGAATACCCCACAGATCATGAAAACTGCATCCACTCTATTCTGAAACAAAAAAACTTGGGAATTCAGCCATTTCCTTCCAGGCAGAAGTTAAAAAACAAATGCCCAATCACTTGAAACATCTTTTCCATAAACCACACCACTTTGCACCATGTCTCAGCATTGCAAACTTACTCATTCATCTCCACCTTCCTAAAAGAAAATGTATTTTGTTTCAAAAATTCAAGCTATTTCTTCTGAATGAAATGAGGGCATTTTTGTCAATTTGTTTGGCATTTGTTTGGTTTGGTTTGGGTTTTTTTAATCAGATGTGTCCCTCCATAACTGGTTTGTGCAATTTTAAAGCAACATGTCAAAATCCATACACATCTGTAAAGAAAAGGAAAAAATGTCCAATGAGCATTGAATGACGATCACTCCTACAATAGCCTCTTCCTGAGCTGGTACTGACATGGGAGGCTTAGCTGCTTGCCTGTTTCCATGTGTGTTTTGCATTTATGGGAATTTTTCTTTCTTCAGACAAGAGAAAAATCCCATTGACTCAGAAAATGAAAACTCAGGTGGCTGATCACTGGTTTATTTATTGTGCAGACTTGTTGCGGCAGCACGAGTGAGTTTGCCCCAGTTTCCCCTTTCTCCCCTTGATCAGGGCTGCATGGTGCCCCCAGGTTGCCTCCTTGGCCAGCGGTGCACATGCCCTTGCTTCCCCTCTCTCTTCTCACCTCAAACACTTACGGACACCTCAGGGCTGTCAGGAGGGGCAATTTGTGGATGCTGGCAATGGACTTGCAGCCCTCAGGTGAAGATAAAATGCGACGATTATTCTGCTTGCCTCCCCACCCCCTTCCTGTCGGATAGCAAAGTTGCCTTACGAGTTAAAATAAATTGCCTCACGCTCCCCACTGAAAGCATTTTGACTTTGTCTTGAATCGCGTATTCCAGTAGTCATTATACTTCAGCTTCTTCTTCTTCTTCTTCTTAGCATATGACATACATAGCAGTTCAAAAGTTGCAGCGAGCTGCTGCCAGGTCACATTCAAAGGAAAGTATCTGGGAAGCTGGCAGCTAAAAGTATCTGATAAGTTGGCACTGTTACTGCTCAGCAGGAGGAGGGAGAAGTGAAGGAAGGAAGGGGAGGGGGAGCCAGGCATGGGGGAACAGGGAAGGGGAGAGATTCAAAGGGCTTTTGTTTCTGGATCAGATTCTTCCAGACTCTGAAACTTTTGCAGAGATGTATGTGCCAGGGATTTTTTTTTCCCCCTTCTCTTCCTCCTCTCCATAGTTTAATGCATTAAAATAACCTATTAAAAGGCCTATATTTGCTTTCAAGCAGACTCTGAAAGGCGCTCAAGATGTCACTATTAAAACCGGCGCTGTGCTTTGCAGGCGAAGGTCTGTGGCGAGGAGAATAAAGCAGAATTGATTAGCTGCTCCGACTTTGCCAGCCTTACAAAGCCTGCGGTGTGCCACAAGTTGCTAGAGAACAGATCAGCAGCTTCTAACCAGCCCGCCTGTATACAAGGGTGCGTCACTTTGAAATCCAGCTTGGCTTTGCAAAGCCTGACGCTGGGTTCGGCATTCCCGGACCCACACTTCCCGCTTCCCGATGTCCTATTTTCCTTCCTTTATGAATCCCTTGGGAAGAGTGGAAATTAAACCATCAAGACACTGCCTCTGAACCTAGAGAACAAAATACCCACCCTGGGAGGCTGTGGAGGGCGTTCGATCCAAGGAAGCCACAGGATCCCAGTGCAAACGCTGCGGCTGTTGCCCCAAGAGGCTTGTTCCTGGCTACGTAAACGACAATGAATATTAGAACATGCAGACTGGAAAATGTTGGAAAATGCTGCAAATAGCCAAAAGCACAAAGCCAAGGTACAAAGGTAACGAGAGGATTGGAGCCCTTATATTCTGCATAGAAATGATCTACTCTGCACCTTTGAAATTAGGGAATGGCATTCGTGTCCATGCCGTGCACCAGTACGACAATCCATCCCTGAGTAGTCATTGTCATTATACCACGGGTCACATGTGTTACAACTCTATTAATGTGTATGAACTTACTCCCAGTTTAACACTGGTCTAAGAAATTCAGGCTTAATTAGATTCTCCTTGTAATTAAATGCAATTTACTCTTGGGCTTTGTGTCATGCTTCTGGCTTGCCTGTACTATTGTGTGCTGATTATTAGAAATGTATTTATGAAAGGTGTAACAACTGTGTAAGAGCCATATTTGTGGAAAACATACAATTAGCTATGCTTGTACCATTCCTGGCACAGCAGGGCCTTGAATGTGCAAATAAATAGTAGGCACAGGCAAGCCTGATCTCATTTGCTTTGGTAGGTTAAGATTATATCGTATAAAATCAGGCTAAGGCTCTGTGTTCCATGTTTATACCAATAATTCTTCCCAAGGAAAGATCCCACCAGCCCTGACTAGTGACTGACTAACACTTTTGCCTCTGCTTTTTCAGAGATTTGCACATGATTAACCTGGCATGTTAAAAACAGGGCCACTGACTTTAACATAGACTAGAGCAACAAGATAAGCACATGTCAGTCACTGAAGGGCTTCGACTCTGTGTTATTCATACCTGTGCAGCTCAGCTGGAAAACATCCTTTTTTTCCCTTCATGATTATGCCAACAGCTGCCCAAGGTACAAGCAGAAGAACAGGTCCAAGGAGAGACAAGGCTGCAGGCTCACATCGAGAGCTGCTCTCTCCATGCATTCCCGCACCAAAAATTTCCAGCCACTGGGTTTTCATTCTTTGTTTTCAAGGAAATGTTTTCTGAATGGTTCGTCCATGCCTACTGAAGTCAATAGAGTAAGTAAAAAATAATCTGATACCTTCAGTATTTTCCATTTAAATCAGTGGTAAACTGGGTGCAGAGAGCAAGTTGGGTCTCCCTTGCTGCTACTTAAAATAGCTTTATAGTGGGAAACACCTTTTCAGGTGAGCTGGCTCGGGGAAGTGAGAGTCTGGAGCAGACTGTGGGAACAGTTATTTTCCCCACCACCAAGCATGTTCTCAAATAACCTGATTATTCTCATTAACGCTGCATTCGGATGGCTGCAAATGAATAGAAGAAAGCAGGGGCGGGAGCGGGTAGTAAATCCTCCATATATGAATACGATGAGGAGTTTAGGCAGCTCCCTCCCACTTCTGCTAAAAAAAGTTTTAATCTTGGCTGCTCCATGCATATTGACTGGTTGCATATTGACACGCCACCTGCTGAGGCTGCTTCAGCTATTGATAACCAATGCCATCACGCCTAGAGTTCAAACACCAACCGGCGGCTTTCATGTTTGTAAACAGTATTGATCTGCATAAATAAGCTTGCCATTAGACTGCTGGATTAAACAAGGACGGAGACAGAACATTTGTGAGATTAAATCCGGAAACAGTTAATTAAAAGCTGAGCAATAAACCCAAGCTGTAAACAGCAGGCAATTAATTCAGGCATCTGTAGATCTATATGCACAGTCCTTCCCCTCGTTCCTGGCTGTGTCACGCACCGATCCCCTGTCCCTCCACTGCCACCTTTCCCCAGCACCAGCATCCTGCCTTCTGCACCCATCACCAAGAGTCATGATGGGGTGCTCCCTCACTGCTGCAGAAGGGGTTCTGAAAAGTAATTTTGAGATGTAGAAGCACTTTTTTTGTGAGGAGAGGGACAGGGAAACTCTCTGGGTTCTCCTTGTGCACAGTGTGGTTTTGTTACAGCAGAAGACCTCACGCAGCGGCATTGTGAGCAGTGGGGGCCTGGACCTGAGAGAGGACCCAGGGATTCCTGTGGACTAAATATCTTTTCTGGCACTGACCCCCACTGTGTGGCCTCAAGGTCATTACTTTGGTGTTTCACTTCAGTTTCGCCAGCTACAAATGGAGAAGACAAGGCCCTGGACTCTTCAATTCAGCCATATTTTCCAGTTGCAAACAACCCATTTAATGGAATAGAAATGTCTGGGAGTTACATAAATTTTTATTTTTGAAACAGAAAAAAACCCAGCCAAATAATCTCAGCAAAATAACCAGCAAGGATTGAAGATTTTTGAGTTTTTACTCTTCTCTAATGGTTGTCATCCCCTTTCTTCCCTTTCTTCACTTTTTCTAATGACAAAATGGAAAGAGAAGAGGAGAAAATGAAAGCTGCCTAAAGGAAGAAAGAGGAGTTAACTTAATTAAAAGCAAACAAGCAAATTTTTGAAAAAAAATGCAAAGTTTATTTGAAATTCTTCCACCCATGGCTTCAGGACACAGTGTGCTCTGGTAAGTTAAATACCTGTAGCTTGGAACCACCATCCAATTTTCAGGCTTAATTTAAACAAACTACTCCCCTTGAGGTATTCCCCAGACATAATTTTTCTCTCTCATGGGAAGAGAGCAAGAAAAATTATCTTATGAGCAGCACTTGAAATTAAATGCCTGTTACTCATCTTTTTGCAATACTGTTCTGATATCATGTCCTGAGTCCTCCCCTTTGGACAATGGCAAGATCTGACAGTGGCAAGAAAATAGCAGGTAAAATATTTTTGTATGCCAGCACTTTCTAGGGATGACAGTTGCCTATCAGGCATATATGCAAATAATATGCAAAAGCAAGATTGCACAGAAGGGTGAGTGAGAGCCCCTTCTTTGAAGCCCACCATCAGGAATTCAGTATCATCATGTCAGTAGTTTTAAAATGGTGAACCACAGACTCTTAGGACATTGTGGATATTATTTTTTGTAATAAATTTAAGATTTTCCCATCCTGCAGAAATCACCTCACGTTAGTAAGCAATGTCTGCTACCAGCATCTCACCAGGTTTGATGAAACGATGTGGACCAAAAACCAAAATAAACCAACCCAATCCAAGCAAAAAGCAAAACAAAACAAATCCTCTATTTCTGAAAGTTTGAAGTTGCTAACGCCAGCTTGCAGCACAATTCCAGGATGCTTTGTTGGTATAGCTGAGGAGCTGTGATCAGGATGCAGAGAAATGGTGCCATGAAAAGCAGTAGAGTGATGCTGGTGGCATAGCTGGCAATGCCTTCAGCATTTTGAACATTAGTTTTGCTACTCCTGCTAATTTTTGCTACTCCTGCTAACTGTGATGCCAGAGCTGCTGCTGTGCACAACTAAACCTGTCAGCAAGGGCACCAGTAACTCCAGTGGACCCTGTCACAAAGTCCCATACTCTGGAGCAATTATCAAAGCTAATGGAAAATAAACAGTAAAAAATACATGTGACTCTTCTTACCATGTGAGTTTGGTCTTTGTTCTTTCCCAATTTTCCAGAGAGTATCTGAAGTCCTCACAAATCCGTCCTCACAGTGACTCAGAGAGCCAGTGGTGGGAGCTGGCTGGCCAGTTTGGAGGATGAGCCTGCTCTGCTCCCTGCTCCGCTCCCTGCTCCTCAGAGAGCAAAGCTCACCTTGAACTACCCGGGTGGACGTCAGAGGTTCAGCCAGGACTCCTTCCTTCAGTCAGCCCAGCTGAAGGACGTATACAGGCCATGTGGGGGTGTGAGTTATTTGTTTAATGAACAGAAACCCATGTGCTGGGAAATCACCTTTTATGAGTCCACGCAATGACAAATGCGGTACAAATTGCTGTTGTCAGCAATGAGCAGTTCCTCATGACTGGATCTGCCCAAGGCTTTCACTGGATGCAGAAGACAGGTCAGGGCTCTGTTTGAAAGCTAATAAGCCTGAGCCAATCACTGGCTTTGCTTTGGGCACCCCTGACATGGGCAGCACTTGGGAACTGAAGTGTAATGCTGAATCATTAGGTGGTTTTAAAACTACCTCTCACAGCTCCCAAACCAGTGACAAGACCTGGTGTTGCTCTGGATGGTCAAAAGGACATCATACTGGGCAGAAGGGGAAGGTGTAGGGGCTAAGTAAGGCACAGACCTTTCTCCCTCCTTATCCCATCCCTGGCTTCTGTGACCCTACATTAAAGCAAGAGCCTTGTTTCTTTGACACCCTCTCCATTTCACTTAAGGTTGAAGACCATGTACAATTCAGGATCAAGAGTAGTAGGGGGCAGCACAGTCTTTGAAGACCCTTCCCTCAGCCTCCCTCCAAGGTTTTATTACTATTTATTACCTCATGAAGTTATTTCTGGTATTTAATGCTATTTTTTGGCACTATAGTTGTATGTTAGACATCTGTTATGAACCAGAACCCTACTGTATTCGATGCTGTACAACTGCATGGGAAGAAAAGCAGCACTTGTCCCCAAAGCTCACAACCTAAATATAGCATGGCAGGCCAGCCTTTTGCCTTCATTCAGAGCCTTGTTTTTATCCTGCTGGATTCATCTTGTAAATTCAGGTGCAAGAACTTTTTTTTTTCTTAAAAGAACTTAAGTATCACCAGTGAGGACCAGGAATGATTTCTCTGGTGTTACCAGCCAGCTGACTGCAATGTGTAGTGGAGCTCAGCCAAATTCACCTGCAGCAGAGCAAGACCTCTGAAATCAATAGATATTCTTATCTGGGTAGGGTCAGGCTCAGGATGGGATAGTTCATGGAAATTTCAGATACCTGCTGGGGGAGACAGCAGAGAGTTAAGGATGCTGCTGCTCCCCAAAGGCCATGAGTAAATAAATTCCTCTCCAGCTGGAGACTCTTATAAATGGTCTTCAGTCCGAAGAACCAGATCTGTTTAAATTAAAACAATGTACGTGTCACAGTGTGTAAGAATCTGTTTGAATCGTATGGAAATAACTATTCCTGGAACACCCAGGTCTCCTGACATCACTTCCTTGAGAAATAGATCCAATTACTTCCACTGAGAGATGAAAAAATGAGTGGGGGGAAAGGGGAAGGAAAAGAAAAGCCCTGTCAGTGGAAGGTCAGAAATCTCTGCAGGTGGAGACCCTCTTTTTCTTTTCTTCTTTTTTTTTTTCCTTTTTAGAATTGTTTCAATTCTTCAGCATAGAGGAAGGAAGGATGGTCTGGTGGATAAAGGTAGAGGCACTGTTGACAGTTCAGAGTTGGCCCCTGTTCCAGCTCTGCTGCAGACATCCTGTGCAACCCTGAGCAAGTCATCACCTCCCAATGCCCTTCCTCCTTCTCTCCAAAATGGGGTAAACCCATGTTTATTTGTTTCTGAGAAGGACATACGGCCTGGGGCTTCTCCTTCCCAAAGTTTGGAAGGGTCTTGCAGAGAGGGGAGGGAAAAAGCACCAGGATCCAAACTGTGAGCAAACACTGGAGCTGATGTGTGCCCTGCATGGGGAGCAGAGCTGTCTCACACCAGCTGAGCTCTTTCTTTCAACCCCATGTCCTGATGTTCAGCCTGCTCTGGGGGTGCTTGCAAGCAGAGGCAATGCAACTTGACTTTGGTTTTGGTAGTTGTGTTCAGCAAGATAAAAGGTGGATTAAGACAAAATATGTTCAGCAAAAGCTATATGTCTGAGCAGCGTCGGGGCACAAAATTTTCTGAACAAGACAGGATTCTGTGTACCTCTCCACAAAGTAAATGCTACCATATGTGCATTAAAAGGCTCCTATTATTTACAGAGTGCTGACATGAAACCCCCTGAAAGAGTTAGTATTTTGTTAGGTAAACGTTTTTCCCTCTGAGCGTTTTCCTCTTCTCCCTCTCCCCTCCCCCTCGCCCAATAACTTACAGATGTTAGAACAATAAATTGAATGAATAGTTTCCCACACTGGAATGCCTGCATGCCGAAGAATGCAGAAATGATTTCTGGCCAGTTTCTGACACTGATCTACAACTACACTGCGTATATTCTGTTGCTCTTGTATCAAGTCTTGAGCTGCTCCCTGCCAAGAATTAAGTGCTTGTTCCATAAACCTGGTGTAGATTATCACTTCGCTGTATAGATGTATCTAATAGAATTAAATAGTTTGGCTCCTGACCAGTAACAGATGTGCTACATATAATGCAATAATAATGAGACTGAAAGCACCATGTTATGCCAAGGGAACACTGTGAGATAGCTCACATTTCTTCTGTTGCCCAGTCAAAGCTCTGTGAAAAGTAAATCGAAAGTCCCATGTTTATAAGAACAAAACAAGCTTTGGCTTTCCTTCTTTTTTCATTTTAATCTTAACAATGGGTTTGTTATACAGCCCATGCACAAAGGCGAACAAGGGGTCAGCTTTCGTTTCTGTGGAGCGATGAATTTGCTTTACCATAGTTTTATTTTTCACTGAAGTTCTCCTGTAACTTAAATGGTTATAATTAAATGACATTGAACCAGGTCATAACTATCTGGTTGGGACATGCGAGGCCACATAGCTTGACCCGTTGGGGACAGAATGGGCTGGACAGGAGGAAGAAGAGTTCAGTTGTACACATAAGCTGATCTTTCATTTTCTAAAATAAAACTAAAAAAAACCAAACAAGTCAGGACACAGTCGTGCAATGAACTATGTGTTTCCTACAAAGCACCCGAATTCCTACCCATTTCTATCGCAAGGGAGGTTCTTCACATCGTCTGCAGGGAGGAAATGGTCCTGAGACCAGGTGCCCATGCTGAGAGTCTTGCCAGCAGACAGCAGAGGGGCCAGGGCCACATCCACCTTCCTGCACCACTGCTGCCTCGCTTCAGGTCATGGTGGAAGCTCAAAGACAAGTGACAACACCAGTAGTGAGGCCGTGACCTGCCCACCAGCTGAACTGAACCTGCATTATCCACCACGGCTTTTGATCAGCACCACAGATATCTGGTGGCAGGTCTGGGGGGAATAAACTGCTCCACCTGAAATCATGACAGATGGCAGGTGCAGGATATCTCTGGAAAGTGCAGAGAAGGTGCCCAAACAAGCTATTACTGGATGCTGGCGATCGGGCTGTGTTGTTTCTGTTCTTCAAGTGTGGGCATGGTTAATGAGAAAGTTGTGAAGGGAACTGAATTCCCCGAATACCTGAGTGTCTCAGCCTTTCTTGACCCATGTCGGTCTGGGTACAGAAGGAGTAGAGCACAGAGACTGCACTGCACGGGCAGTCCAGGTTACAGATGAATATCAGGGCTCCAAGATGTTATTGTTAGATCTATCAACTGTCTTTGATGCCCTGAGGTATTGTTGAGTTGCTTTTGATCCTCGGCAAGAATAGATGGGACTGTGCTCTGCTCACTTTTCCCTTAGCTTTCAGAGAGATCTCAGAAGGTAATTTTGGATAACTGCCCTAGTTTATTGACCTTCAGGGAACACTGCCTGATGTTTCATCAGCAATGTACACAAAAACAGTGGGGGTGATTAATGAATTGATACATTTTTGAAATTCCCTTGGGCAGACAGGGCTATTATTAGCATTGTACAACTACCTCCAAATATATTCTGTGACCATCCACTGAAATGCAACATGGAAAGGCTGGGCTGTCATAGCAATATTCAGATAAAACCAGTCTCTCCAGTTTCAGTGGGAAGAACACATGGGAGAGCGTTAAGAAGGCTGGTACTGTAACAGAGATGAGTTAGTCCCTTGGGACGAGAAGTTGACTTGGTGTTCTCTGGTTAATAGAGCCTGTATTCAAGACCTGGAGATGGTGATTCAGATGGACAGATGCAACTACTCTTTCCCTCTGCTTTTCCCTTCTGAAGGGAAATGCTCTGGGTGACAGAAACATGACTGTGACCATTTTTTAGAGAAACGATTATGGAAAATTCATGCAAAACTGGATCCCCAGAGTTATGACTGACAGCTACAGTGGGGCCAGGGCCATGTGACCCCAACACATGCCTGATTAAAGCGAAACTGCCCTGCTTGATTTTCCAGGATCAAATAGCTGTAACACATTGTACAGACCAAGAACCAATATCCTGTGATGAGAAATTCTGGACCAAGCATCAGACTCAAACTATGCTTACAGACAGTTCCAAGGCACAAGAAGCAGCAACAGCAGTTAGATTTGCCAAATAAATTATTCACCCAGCTCTACTAAAAACAAGAGAAAGGGATTGAAAATAGCCATCTGGGAAGCAAGGAAAAGCTCAAGACAATTATCCTCCCTACTGTACATCATCCTCGCAATAGTACTCAGGGAGAATGTGACAATTGATTAAAACTAGTTAGAGGTTAAATTAAATGATAATTAGCATTAATCAATAGCAGTGTTGGCATGCCAGCGCATCCCTCCTTTAGGCAATTCACCTCCAATCCTCAACACACCAATAAGGCTGGTGATCTCTGAGCCCAGCATGTGCTCCTTCTATCCATAAAAAAGCAAGTCCCAGAAGCATTGACTTCTGGAGGGTTGCAGGAAAGGTTGCAACCCTCCTGGAGGGTTGCAGGAAAGAGAGCATTTCAGTGAAAGACAGCCTGGCCATCACCAGAGATGGCTGCTGCACCTCTCCTGCAGCTAATTGCAGCCAGCATCAAACACTAGGGTGCCCTCAAATGATGGAGGCTGGTAACAACAACTCAATGCCTGCCTGCTTTCAAACAGCAGATCACAGAGAGCCTTGCCTTAGCATAATATTAATTTTTTGTTAAGAATGCTCGTTTCTCTTCCTGTCCCCAGTTTTTGGGGGTTTGTTTGTTTGTTTGTTTGTTTGGGGGATTTTTTGGTTGTTTTTTGTGTTTTGTGGTTTTTTTGGTTTTTGGTTTGGTTTGGGTTGGGTTGGGTTTTTGTTTGTTTGTTTTTGGGTGTGGGGGTTTTTTTGTGTGTGGGGTTTTTTTTGTGTGTGTGTGTTGTATATTTTTGTGTGGCCAGCACAAAAGGAATAGCCATGACTGTACAGCCCCCACTAAGGCAGAATTGCCTCTTCACAAAGGGAATTTAGCTGGGAAGTTGAGGACGAAGAATTTTCTCCAGCTCACAAGTCAGTGAGCTCTGATCTTAATGTTGAGTCCTAATTTGTGGTTGTGTTAAAGGGGAGATGAAGTGCCATTTTGTCATTTGCACAGAGCTTGAATAAACAACATGCTGGCGCTTTTTATGAGCACAGTGCATGCACTCACGTGCATGTGTGCTTAATGTCCTGCACACATCCATCAGCTCCCCAGCACCCGGCTGCCAACAGATAGTAGAGACTCCCAGAATGAGGCAGGAGAATTTAGGACCAGCCACACTTGCCCACTGAACCTCCACTTTACTCATATGCAAGAGCTGCCAGTTCCAACTGTGGTATTAAAAAACATTCGTCTCAGGAGGCTTAGAGCAGGTGTATAAACACTGTCAACATTTGGGTGCCAAATTTGACAGTTCTTGGGAGACTTTTTGGCCTCTCATGTTTCCCCAGGTATCTCCAGTCAGACTCTGGAAGCACAAGGCTATGCCAAGGGGACACCAGCTGGAAGAAGGAAGAGGAAAGCGTTCTAATGCTGCTCACATCTCAGGCAGTGCTTTGGGGTGAGCACAGGAAAGGAAGCACAACTGCTTCCTCTGTCTTTCCATGAGCAGGTCTGGAGGGCAATGACCCACGCAGAACCCCTGGGAAATGTCTCCTCTATCAGTTACCTTTGTTTTCTCACATAAGCAATAAACAAAGAACATTCATCTGAACTCAACTAGTTTCTTATCCCCATCCCCAAAGCTAAGGAACCAGGAGCATGAAAGAAAAGCTAACCTGCCTTTCGAAGTTTTGTCAGCACAGCTCACAGAAATGTGGTTTTGTACACAGTGTAACAAGTGCCAATATCATCCTTTTTATGCCAGTGCTAGGGAATTTTGTTGATTTCATACTGCAAAACTTTGGTTTGGATTATTTGCTGATCTACGTAATGTAGGATGGGAAAAAAATCCTACATTTAGCTGACAGCATCATGCTGCCAGAAATCCTACTGCTACTCAGCAGTGGGACAAGATATCCTTCTGGTAAGTGTGGCTCATTCCTACTCTTTTAATCCTTTCATAAGTGCCAACTGCCCAAATTTGCCATGGACCTCTACATAGTCCTGTCCTCAAGTACTCACCTGAAAGCACTGCAAACACAACTGTGCCATGGTTTGGGGGACCACGTCTAGTCCCACTGCCCCAGGCTGGGAACTGTTGGGAATGGACAGGCTATGTCATCAGATGAATACTGTTGCCTTTAAAAGACCATTTACCCTGGGTGGATATGCCAGTGCAACGGTCCAAATTTTAGCTTTTTGGTGCACTTAAATATCAAGACATTCATGACTATGACCCTTGTCCTCTCATTGTGTCCTGTTGCCCAGCCTCTCCCAAATGAAGGCCATAAGGTGTCATTTTCTGGAATGTTGTGGAGAAACCAGGTGTTGGAATACATCCCTAGGCAGCACACCTTTGCAAACTCTTACCAAGGCCTGAATATATGGAGGAACTAATTCAGATGCAAAACCTGGGGATGTACTTCATTGCACTGCAGTCCTTGAGCCAGTAAGTCACCTGGTAAAAAGAGACTTACCAGCTGCAGTAAAGTCCTGTGTTACACACTTAGCTTCCAGTTCAGAGCCGTCCTGCACCTCAGCTGCTCATAGCACACACACAGCAAGTGCAAGTCTCTTTGTGGTAGACCTACAGTGACACCAATCTCATCTTCACTGCTACATCAGCATGAAAAGGAAGGGGCTGCGTAAGTAAGGAGATATTTAGATTGCACCTGAGATAATGGGAAGAGAACAAGAAGAAACACCCTCCAGCCTAGAGGAATACATGGCTTTCTTTGCACTGACCACACACGTTAAGCACCTTTGATCAGGGGAAAAGCAGGCGTTAAAAGACAGTATAGAAAAAGATTGGTCATGCCTATCACGTCCCTTTCCAGATCAATGCATACTTGTGAAGATATAATCTTCCTGCTGTAATGCTGACAGGTTAATGACAGCATGAGTTATCTGCTATCTAAATGCCCACATCAGTACCTGAGTTAGATTAACCCCCCTCGATGGACTTAACTACTTGTGCATGCAATTCCATAACCTGTCATCACAGCACCCTCACCTGTGACTTTTCTCGCCTTTTACTTATTGAACCATCCTGCTGCAGGCCCTTGCCTTCCCCTATCTGTGTGATGCTGATGTTGAGGGTTGTGCTGATGGCCAGGGAACACCTCCATCTGGTTGGACTATCTCCAGCAGGGACACTGCCAATGTAGGCACACTGCTGGGTGGGAAGGACCCTTTGCCATGGGGAGGAATGGAAAAGTGGAGATATCTGCCCTTTCAGTGCAGCTAAGAAGTAGAATAAGAAGCAATGACAAGTCCCTATAATTCCCTCAGCATGTGGCACTTGTAACTCTGGATTGGGTCTTTTATTTTAAAAATTAAGACTCAAATTTCTGTTTTATTTTTTATTGGGTTTGAGTTTCAAGTGCAATCCAGTCCTTCTCTCCCACTGAAAAAAGTCCAGACAGCATGCTGTAATGTTGCAGCAGGTTGGAAGAGGAATGAGACATGGCTGGGCAACATCCCCAGGATCCTGCCCTGGCTTTGGCTGAAAATTTGCAAAGTGGATTACTACAGCACAGACCTGGGCTCAGGATCCAGTAGCATTTGCAATGAATGGTCTGCACTGCAGTTGGCTTGGGACTTGGAGGATTTAGGCTTTAATCCTGCTTCTGGTCTTGACCTCCTGGATAATGTGGAAGAGAAAGGTAGAAGGTGCAAAGATTTAACAAGGGAATTAAAATCTATTGGTTTAAACTTCATTAGAATAGTCCTGTGTCACTCCCATCAGCTGCCAGAGAAATGCCACTGTTAACTTCCAAATTGCTTCATGTCCCCCGTTTGTAGAGAAGAACATACAAAGTGCCTGGCTGCTGGAACTGTGAACCTCAGTGCACCTATCACACTCCTACATCCAAAAAGACAAAGAGGGCAAGTTGGGATGAACAGGGTGCAAACATCTGCTTCACCTGCCTCCTGTGTTTGGGCTGCAAAGTTCTCGCACTCTTGCCTGGAAATATCAGTAGTAACTGAATTAGCAGCGAGAGAAAACAAAATCCCACGTGACTGAGTCTTCTGACAGAAGCAGCTTTGATGTCCTTCTGGTTGGACTCTCCTGCTTCTCAGCCCAGCCACCCCCCACCTGCACCCCACCCCACCCGTCAATAAACTGTTTGTTTAGCCTTGCACAGATTATTCATTTCTTGGCACGGAGCTCTCGGCTCCAAAGAATTAACATTTGGATTGTATTTACTGGCTAGTAAAGTGCCAGCAAATACAGCTGGGATTCGTTGCACAAACTATTTTGATGGGGGAAATCAATGACAAACTGAGAAGAGGAGGATCAAACAGGGAATCCTTTTGCAATCCTTCTTTGAAAACAGTGTTGGTGATATTTGAAGTTTCTAAAAGTGGGGTGGGTGGCAAAGAGGGTGGGGTAGTCTTCTCCTGGGTCCTCTGACTCCCACACACAACAACCTGACCCCAGCCCAGTCCTAGACTAGATTAGTCACAGGATATTTCATTTTAAACTCAAACTCATGGGTTTTTTTCCTACAGAAGAGAAGACTCTCTGGATGTTTATTGCTGCTTTGCTGGAATTTCTTTTTGTCAGAGAGGGATTTGAAAACTAAATACATTTCCTGTTGGAGGCGAAGGGCTCTGAGCTGCAAGGAGAAGCATAGCCTTTGGCTTGGTTCAGCAGTAAATAATCACTTGTGTTCCAAAAAGTCATTCGCATTGGCAAGGGCTCCCAGCACCTGCAGATAGAAGTGCCCGGGGCAAGTCCAAGCACTTCATTTAGACTGTCCCTTATTACGATCAATCAGACCCCATTCCTCTTAGCCACAGGAAATTCTAGGCTTAACACACATGCGTTTTAAAATTAAAAAGATGGAAAGATGCGCAGTTAAAGACACAGAAAAAGAGATATGGAGAAGGGTTTCTCTATGTTCGCATGAGAAACTTTCTTTTTTCACTTCACCTCTCCATGTGAAACCCAAGCACACAAAACCTTCATCTTATCAGTATGGAGAAATCTAGTAGTTTGTCTTCATCCCCATTCTACCGGTACGTTTTTTGTGCCACCTTGTTTTCCATAATACAGGCACAGCGAGGATATTTTTTATCTTCCTATTTTCCTGGGGTTTTTTCTGTTAAACTTTTTATGCTGTCTAGGTTAGCCTGTTCGACAGATTCTCAGTAAAAGTGGTGTCAGAGCCTGCCAGGTAATGTGTTTGTCTCTAACTCTGGCCAAAAGCTAACACAGGACTATCCTTTCCTAGGGAAAAATAGTGCAAATAGTTAAACAAACAAACAAACAGCTGAAGTCCTTTATATCTCAAACCTACATCAGTGCACTGACTGACTCCTCTTCAGTGGACCTTGGGTCAGGATCTGACAGCAAATCTGTGAGATGTGTTTATGTGGATTTCTGCACGAGCGGGGTTGGGGGTCACATCTGGCTACACTCAGGATACGCTCCTGCTTCCTCACATCCGAACGGAGTTTAGTTTCACACAATGTATTTCCTAGCCCAGGTGTCACAAAACAAGTGCTGCCAGCAATCACTTTGGGCTCTGCTATAGCTCCTTGTAATCTCAAAGTTGTTGTCACAAGAGACAACATTTTTTGAGGCAACGGGGTGAATTTCTTGAGTGAAAAACCCTGGGGTCTTCACCATTGAAAGTCTGAACCCTCTTCTCTTCTTGACCACAACGCTGTAGAGCAAAAACTGGGTGTGGGCTGCTCTCTGTCACAGATGGAACTATGACTAGCCGAGTAGCTTTCAGTTCTGGCTGTGCCAGGGACACTTAGAGCATCCTGGTGCTATTTTTACCGGTACGAGGAACATTGAGTTCAGGCTTGCACTGGCACCAGCCAAAGAGGAACTGGTAAAACCTTTGGGACTGTGACTCAAAGCACCTATCTCAGCACAATGGTGTCCCTGAGCACCAAAATAACCATGGATGTAGGAACATCCCAGGCAGAGATGGGGAGCCATGACTCACTGAGATCACACAGTGTCAGGTTGCTTTGCTGTACAAAGACGACGGTTCACAGCACAATAAAATAGCATCTGCTCCTCCCCACTCCAGAGATACTAAAGGTCTGTAGCCCTGGGACTCCAGCCTCACTTAATCTGCTGCTGGATTTCGTACTATTGCAAACCTGTCACTGCAAGTGCTCAGTTGTGCATGCACTGCATCACAGCCAAAGTTCACTCCAGCAGGACGTTGCAGGCAATTAGGCTGGAGCAAAGCTCAGCCTCTGCCTGAAATGCAATGAAAACACTGGAAAGCCAGTTCTGGGTCGCATTTGGGCAGACTCCACAGGTTCTCCTTTAACCAAAGGCAGGTAAGTGGAGGCTGCCACCACCCCTGCTGCTCCGTGGGCGTTGGGGGCACCGTCCATCAAAGTAACACCTGAAGAACAGCCCTGTGTCAGCACCAGCTGCCAGGACAAGGGAAACTGTCATCCACTGCTCAACAATACAAAGGGCTTCTTTCCTCCTCCTCCACTAAGTAAACTGTTAAAGACCATGACCCCTGGAAAACATAACAAGAGCGGAGGAATTTACAGTCGCATGTTACAGGTCAAGGCATCGAGTGTTTCACAATCTTGTGATTCCAGCTAACAGCTCCTCTGTCTGTCTGCTCTGTGCAGAGGCAGCTTCCATCCTCGCAGACACATACACACAGGGGATACATATGGTAAAAATTGTAGATGAAGGCCCACATTTTGGTTTTTGACCTTGCTGCCATAATGAACAGTGGCAAAGGTGTTAGCAGCAGGGCAGCATCTTCACAGAGACCTGAAAAACATTCAGTGGGCATTTGCAACCATGAACATCCATGTCCCATCATACAGTGCCTAAATATGGCTTATAATGAGGTCAGTGTTAAGATTCAGTCTAAAACAGAACAGAAAGTGGATATTGTGACTTCATTTGTGATGTAATGGAGAATTTCTTGGGTCAGAAGAGCTGGGGAAGGCTGGAGCATTGGACAAAGGGGGATCCTGGTAAAAACTAAGCAGAAATGCCTGAGGTGTGCTTGAGAGCTTCCTCCTCATCTCCATTCAACCACAGACAGAGTAGTGCTGGGCCTCCCAGATAAGCCAGACACCTCCTCGGAGGGGATGCCGGCAGTCTCAAATCTTGGGGCACAGCAGCCTTGCATTAACAGACTGAACACAACACAAGGCAGGGGTCAGATACGGGCTTTGATCCACATTAACAAAACCTAAAAGGGAGGTTTGAGTAGAACAACTAGTGTGAAAAAGTTGAGAGCTTTTTGCTTGTTTGGGCAGGACTATTTCATTTAAATGCCTAATGAACATTTGGGATAAAGTATTTCTGTGCTAAGGAATGAGCACTGTAAGCAAACCCTATCAAGAGTCTTAACTGACCTAGAAAGATGAGGTATTTGTAGTACTGTGAGAGCAAAACAGTGAATTGCAAACCTTGCCTCAAAGTAAAAAAACCTTGTTGTCTTTCTACACAGTGACAAAAGGAAAAATATTTATTACATCCATTAAAAAACATATATAAATATGTATATATATAAAGTCCTACTCATTGGTCTTCTAAAGTGCTTATACAGTGCTGCTGTATGGTCTTGTCAAACCACTGTGAAAGTCTTGTACTGACATTGAATACTTAAGACATGGCTATGTCTGGATTTCAGACTGAGAACTGGACTCAGGCACATCCAGGTGAGCAGGGACCAGTCCTTCCATGAGGAGGCTTTTGGAGGGATACAACACGTGCATGATTCAGCCCTTGCTCATCACATCCCCAAGACTTTCTTCCTCCAGGATGAGCCTGGGCAGGGCCATCACAGGAGCATGGAAGCAGTCACAGCACGTTGCCTGGGTGGGGAATCCCTTCTGGAGATGAGGGTAACTTGGTTGTGTGTTTGACACACTTCCAATCATGTAGCGGGAGAGGAACCAGAGGATCCACGGCCATGGGGGAGCAGCTTGACAAAGTGATTCAACATGGGCACACAAGACATTGATTTCTTTGCCCAAGAGGGTCTGACCCGTACATTTACTTTTTACCCCCACCATGGCCTAGGGTGGCACACACTGAAACTCCCCTGAATCATCTATGACCATGGGAAATAGATTTTTACAGCATCTGCATCCAGTACTGGGTCAAGCCTCAAGTATATTTAGATGTTGCTCTGTATCTGTTTATTTGTTTATGGATGCACATGCTATTTATATTTATATTTGTATTTATATTAGTTATGGTTATAGCAGCTTGCAGATGACTAAATGTAAGGTTTGTTGTACAGGCATGAGAGAGCACAAAAAGAGATCAACAAATTCTTAAAGCCAAATTAGCAAATTCCCTGTGCTCAGGCCTCTCAAGACAAAACAAATGCAGTCTGGTAGCAAGGGCCCGTGTTTTCATCCTTCTTACATCTCCTGCTTCTCCATCCAACAATTTCCAGTAATAAAAAGTCTAGCTGCAGCCAAATAAGAGGCCATCACTGGCATAAAGCAAAGAGGAAGCAGATCTTGTTCTCACAGTACAGAGTCTGCAGGAACATTTGCCACAGTCCTCACAAGAAATGTACCGGCAACATCTCAAGGGCAGAAAATAACTCCATGCTGTACCATCCCATTTTTTGAACAGCTCGGGGTGACTTCCTGACGTGACTTCAGTTCTGCAAATATCACATGAATTATCCATCAAAGTCTAATACCTGTGAAATGTGATGAGGTGATCAACATGCAGTGGGACGTCTTTCCATCCAGGGGCATAAGCTACCCTTGGCTGGTCTCATCTGGGCCTCTCTGTCTCAGTGTTGCAGAACACACCCTGCCAATCTGGGCATTGCTTTGCTTCCAGTAAGGAAGAACAACTGTTTCCAGTTGCACTGGTAGTTTGTGTGATGCAGACACCTTGATACAGGCATCCAAGATGTGCTGTTTGATAGGCAACTGCTGGGCATCCAGCACACCCTCCCTTCAGCTGCTCAGCTGAGCCTTGACCTCCTGAGTCTGGGTTTTCCCTGGACCCTGTGACTCAGGGAAGCACAGAGGCCCTGGGGATGAGGCATGCACAGCAGCAAGCCAGGACAGTGCTGAGTGCTGCACTGAGCATGGCTTCCATGCTTCATTTACAATAATATGAAAAACATGAAACCTGGGAATATCTTTGGATACCTTCTACTTTGGGATCCCAGCATTCAGGGAAAGAAGTGAGCTACCCACCACCCGAGAAATCACTGGGGCAAACCCAGCATTATATCCCAGCTCTAAGACCAAATTCCCTCCTCAGTGTTCATTAAAGTTTGTCTCCAGATTGAGTTTTCCTCTACTTTCACCCTCTCCTTGCCCCAAACCTTTTAGCATGAGATGTAACCCAAAATCCAAGACAAGAAGAAGAGCCAGAAGCAACCTTCCGGATGGTGAGAGATGTCATATTTGATTTTCCCATCTAACAGGAAAGTGAAATATTTAACGCTCCCTTTTGAATTTGATCCTTTTCCCTGTTTCTCTGCCTTTACAAAACACTGCTGCATGGGGAAGAGGCCAAAAGAAGAAAATCAATTGTCTTTCTCAGTGCAGAGACCTTTTCAAAAATGGTGCCCTGTTCTGAACGAGCCCAGATGTTTCTTTCCAAATGCTTCTGGCAGAAGAGTGCAGAATCCTTCCAGGACTGTTCTTTATCTAGTGAGATGGCTGTCTGTGGAGCTGGGACAGGAAAGGCTGCTGGTAAAGTTTCTTCATTTCTTTCCTTTTTTTTGTGATTTTTCTTCAAGAGGAATAGTTAAAGGGGAAAAAAAAAAAGAAGAAACAAAAAAACCCTCCAAAACAAAAAGAAAAATTATGATGCAATGTGATCACAGGGCTACTGCTCTATAACTTTCTAGAGGTCTTCCTCTTCCAGGCTCCCTTGGACCACAGTTGAAAGTGCCTCCATGAAGCTTCAAAGAGTTTTGGTGGAACAGGGTTTCTTTCCTCCCTAACAGAAAAGAATTAACTAGCCTATTTTCTTTAAATGATCTGAACAGTAGTTAAAAAAAAATCTGAGAAGGTTGTTTCTGGCAGTATATTACAAGCAAGGTCTGTCACAGGCTCTTGGTCTTCCAGTGATAATTCTGTAGTAATAAATAACACAGTTTATGGTTTTATGGTTAGGTATTTTCAAGGCAATTCAGCCTTAGGATTGATTTCAGGTCAAGCCAGGGCAGTTTTCCACCAAAAGAGGCAATCCTGCTGTTTTCATCAAGAATGATCTGATACTAGTAGTTAAAAACTGATCCTCCAAGAGAAATTACTGTTTTCTGATGGATCAGCAAGCTGCAGAACAGTGTCATATTTTCCCCCATGCAGTTGTGCTGGAGCTGCTGCAGGTGGGTGGCCCTGAGGCCAGAGGCTGCCAGGGGACTTGTCACCTGCTGTGGGATAACATGGTAGAGAGCTGCACCTTGGATACCTACACTGGATATTGTGTCTGCAAACACTGAGATTTGCTGCTTAAATCGCCGACATGTCTTTAAACATCCTTTTGCCAGCCTTACAGATTTTATTTGTTGGTGGTCTTGGTTTGTGGGGCAGCCTAGCTGTGGTGTGGGACTTGAGCGTGGAGAGAAAAGAAGAGCGAGGGGAAGCTCTTCCAGCTCCAAAAGATTCTCCTCTTTGGTTTAGGGTGAACAGAGGCCAACGTGAGTCTTTCTCTGGATTTCAGGGAGCTTTGGATCAAGCCCAAGGTGCCTCATTATCCCATGACAGAATAAAGACACATACTCATTTTTATGAGTGAAAACTATTCTTTCTCTCCAGTGAATGGCTGAGATCTGAACACAGCTGCTATTTTGCTCTGTGCAGTGAATCACTTCTGATTCGTAAGTATTGAAACAGTGACATGCATTCCCCCGCCTAACATGGGACCTTTCTCCATTATTGTACCATGAGAAGAATATAGTAATTCATTCTGTCCTTATTTTTTAGCTTTATTATTGCTGGGACTCCTCTCACTTCAGGCTGAAAAAGCAGGGGCAGAGAGGAACGTTGACGTTGTCTTAAAATATGAAATTTCTGAGAATGGGAGATCTGCAAAAGTAGTGGAGTAGTCAAACATCTCTTCGTCAACTGGTAAGCAGGAAATGAAGGAGTGGTTTTATATAAACTAACACAGAGATATGGCAAAAAAAATCCACTTTTTATTAACTGTTAGGTTGTGGTAGGTTTTGCTCTAAAGATAAATTTCGGTGTTTTTCTGGCAAAAGGGGCTGTGCAGTGGAGCCTCCATCCCTCTTGTTGTGGCACATGCCACGGATTTGAGACCATCTACCTGATAATTCTTAATATCACACTGCAAGAAAGAATTGTGGCTACTGTAAAGCATTTAGGAGAGATAAACAGGAGTGGTCAGAGACGTGGGGAACAGAAGATATGTGGAGAGACAGAAAGAATGAGGCTTATTCTGTCTAGAGAAGAGTAGGTTTACAGGAGACAACCACAGAAAAAATAAAGCTAAGGGGGAGCTTTGGAGGTTGTCCAATCCATTCCTCTCCCCTGAAATAATCTCAGCAATATCTAAATCACTCCTGATAGGCATTGCTTTGACCTGTTCACAGGGATCTCCAGTGGTGCACAGTCTTCAAGCTCCCAAGGCAGCCTGGTTTACTGCTTCATGAGTGACACTCTTAAAGTATTTTCTCATCAGCTCATTCTGAATCATTCTTTCTTCAGTTTAAGGCCTATCACCTTATCAGCCATGATCAATTCCTAAACAAAATCAAACTTTCATTTCTGTTCACCACTCCTGTGCTAAAGGAAGTAAGACTACATGATGTTTTTTTGACAAACCCACACTGGTTGGTATTCTTTTACTTTTCCTGGGTGCTTTCAAACAACTAAATTGCTTGATATTTGCTGGAGCTGAAAATATAGACAAGCTGGTCTGTAATTCCCATGTTCCTCTCTTTTCCCTTCCCCTGTATGAAGATAGGTTTGCCCTTTTCCAGTTTTCTGGTATCTTACTTAGATTTTCCTGGCTTGTCAAAGATAACCACAGGTATTTAGGATCATTTCAGTCCACTTTCAGAATATTCTAGGATAAAGTTCATCAAGTTCAACCAATTATAAAACATGAAGCTTATCTAATTCTCACTTTTTTCCTTAATCTATGCTGAACTCCCATCCTTTTTCTAATTATTTCCCAATCCTGTTAACCTCCCGCTCTCAACTGATCTTTTAAATGAACACTGATACAAAAAAAGGCTTTAAACACTTCACCCCCTTGGTATCATCTGGTGATACCTTTCTCTTTTCATCATATGATAAATGTACTTGTAGAACAATTTCTTGGTACTCACTCTTCGTATATGTAAAAGAGATCTGCAAAGAGAAAAGGAACATGCTATTCCTCACAGCCACAAGGGCAGGACAAGAAATAATGATCTTCAAGTGAAGGTTAGACATTAGATGAAGTATTTTACAGCAGCAGCAGAGACCAGGAATGCATTATCTTGGGAGCTTGTGCGATTTCGTATCATTGGCAGTCTTTAAGCACAGGTTACACAATTAATTTGTAGTCTTTTCCAATTCATGAACTCCTAGCATTGCTCCTCATAGGGCTTCACATACAGCTGGTTTAGACCAGTTAATGGGATTTTTGGTCTACCTGAGACACATCCACACACACCCCTCCTCCTCCTAGATGTGCTCTATAGAAAAAGAAAAATCTATGGGCTGCACTTCAGGAATCCATGGATTAGATAAACTTTTGTCAAGAACTGAGTCAGGGATTCCTGCCCATCTGTTCTTCTACAGTTCAGTGATCCCAAAACTCCCAGGTACTGTAGCTGCATCCTCTACATTTGTGATGCCTAAGAAGTAAAATGAATGTTGTTGTTTGCAGTTTCATTCCTTCCCTTCACTGAACAGTAACTCTGAAATGAACTGTACTTTTAAACAAACTTGGTAATAATTGTTTTATCAGCTTTATTGACCAATTAGTTGGTGACTATTAATGTCTAGCTTATTACATCCACTTTATAGTGCTGCAGGTCACAGAATGATGCTGTAGCAGAGCAGAGACAGATCTCCTGAACTGCCCTCTCCTCCTGCAATCTCCAGATCATTTTCCTTTCCTTAAATATCATCCTTTCATATAAAGGGTAAACTGAATGGATGTTTGGATAATTTGCATGTGTAAATCTGAACTGGAGAGAAACCCTCATGCCTACTGCATAGAGGATCCTGTTAAATGTTGTAAATTGAAAAGCTTTCCTCCCCAAGCTAAAATAAAAAATGCCCTGGAGGGCAAATTTCTGAAGGGCTTGTGACTAACCTGATTAGTCACTCTAAATTGTGATAGATGGAAGGAAAAAGCAGTTGTCAAACAAGGAGGAAATTCCAATAGAAGAGTAAATTTAAGGATGACAGTGATGATAAATTCTTACAGGCCTTGGAAAAGATCAGCCTTTTGTGTAGCTCTCATAAGGAGCATTGAGTGCTCACTATATAATGGGCTGCTGTTTGGATAACTATAGGAATGTGTTGGTGATTGGTTTTAAAAAGGAAAAAAAAGCACCTCATTTCCAGGCTGATCTGTGGGGTTTTTTAAGGTACATGTAACTAAATTTTTAAGAACTCCCTTTCCTTGCTGCTCCTGCAGGGGAGTTTGAGACTGCTAGGCCAGGGGAATGCACTGCAAGAAAGGATAGAGCTCAGGGTTAGATGATTTCAGGTTAAAAAACATACAGGTATACATTTTAAACTGTCAGGATTGGTAAAAGTGAGCAAAATTTTGCTTCATTTTTGTCACAAATAATTTCTAAACATAAGTCAGAAGTTTTTTAATAGATATGTTCCGTTTGCAATGGGAAGTGAATTTGTGAAGAGCAGAGAAGATTGAACAGAGAACAGTGAACCCTTCTAGGTTGATCATTGCTACATGCTTTATTCCTTTCTGAAATATGTAAAAAATTATCATCTTAAAACTAATATAAGAAGGCAACCAGTATTCTGTTACTCTCTGAACAAAATTTATCCTCTGGAACTAGTTTAGCAGAACATGGAGGAAAGGAAAATAAAATATTTCCCCTGTTCTGTCCAGAAATGACTAGAAATTTTTTTAGCTGGCTAAAGGGAAAACAGCACTAAATTTTAATGACATTTTTTCAGCATTTCAAATGTTCAAGTACTGCTAGAACTTAACAATTCCAGCCATTTCTCAGATCAATATCACAGGGTGAATACAAGGATCTGATATTGCTAGAGTTGATAGCAATCAATTAGTTTGGGACATATACAGAAGAATTGCATGGAGAATCAATCTATTCTGTTTTCCAATTAATTTACTTGCTTCAGCGTTTAAATTCTTACCAGTGTGTGCACAGTAATAGTATCTAGGAGCTTCCATAATGGAACAGAACAGCGTTGTGTAAGACTATATGTTACAAAAAGGCAGCCTGCATGACTGTCACTCAGTTTGACACCACCCTTCAACAGGTCTGGCTGGTTCCTGACCGTGAATTATGTGAAGTTTCAGCCAGAGAAACCCTGAAGTTTTCTTCAGTCACGAGTCTTTCCCTCAACACTTGGACTCTATGTCTCCAGTAACGTGGTAATTTCTAGTCAGTGAGGTCAGAAGTAGTGGCCTCTCCCATCTATGAAAAATGAGCTTTTTTTTGAGCAAGTCATGATTACTTTTTGGGGGATGTAAAGATTTCAAACCCTAGAAGTAAAATTGTAGCAAGGTGGTAAAAGAATGATGTTGTTCCAGGGCTTGGAGTTTGTGTTTCCCAGTACCCGAACACTCAACCACCTGCTGTTCCCTCAGTTGCTTTTTCCCCCTGATTTGGGACAAAACATATTGTCCTATACCGTAAAACTGCTACAGTGTGTTCAACACACAAAAGTTTTAGGCACTTATCATAATGGGCAAAATATTTCAAGCATCTCTTTGAAGATTAGGAACACCACTACAGCCCAAACACACTTTCTCTGTAAGTTTGGTGACTTAGTCTGAAGCAGGAAGCAGATCAAATCTCACAAGAGAAGCCTGTTTTTGTGAGGTTTCCAGCCAAAAAAAATGCACTTTTAAGAGGTGTGTGTGCCCTCAGTTAGACTTTCTGTTATGCTCACCTTAATTTCAACGATTTGCTGGACAAACTGACAACTCTAAAGGTTCTTCCAAGTAAACCTGGCTCTTGCTCAGATGGGATGATTGCTCTATTCCTGCTACTGCATGTACATTTTTGAACAGAGAATTAAAACAACATGAATTTCAGTCCATCAAAGATTTGGCAAAATCCCTCCAACACAGGAGATTAAATCAGGGTTTCCCAGACTTCCGGCTAGATGTATCCTTCTCTAATAAAAGTTTTTATATTTGTTTATTGCTTTAACTCATTTCCACTGAGAAAGTGTTGGTTTTGTCTAACCATAAATCTTCCAGGACTGTAGTCTGATGATCCTATGTATACACTGACAGACTATAGGAGAGAATTTTCTCACGTTTAATGTGACACCATTAAATACAAACTGTGAAACAGGATCCGTGGGATTTCCTCTTATTTTCAAGGACTTAGAGTACGTGTCTTTTCCCAAGAATAATTCCCACTGAAGCACAAAATTTTAGCAAGAAGACCAGTGAAAGCCAATAGTGTCTTGGCTTATGTGAGAACTGCAACACCAGACACAGGTATGGCAATAAAACCATATTGCAGATGTTATCTGTAGAAATGTGTACAGGCCTCACACTCAGCATGTTCTTTTTGTTCCTTCTGAACTGAATGGTCAAGAAAAATTCCCAGTGATGTTTACTTCAGGAGGAGGAAGAATCAACAAGGTTTTAAGAAACATTTAAAATCCAAGTCCTCTAAACAGGACTATTAAAATGGTCCACAACTGGTTTTTTTTCAGCTATGTGAGCAGAGTGGTGGTGGTTACACTATGCAGCTAAACACTCTGAGGTGTGACCCATCTCACAGAATCACAGAATATTCCGAATTGGAAGGGACCCATAAGGATCACCAAGTATCTAATGATAATATAAGTTACTTTCTCACCTAGTTAGAGTTCCATTACTCCAAGGGGACAATAAGTTTGTCATGTAGTCACATAAAGTCATGTAGAATTTCATTTCTGACCAATGCGTGCCAGGCATAGTGGAAGGCATCACTCCAGCTCCTTGTGTACATGGCTGGTTTCTAAATTAACTGTGGACACTTTGGAAGATGAGCAGGGCATCACTGCGCAAAGTTCAGTGAAAACTCCCTGTACAGGAGAGACAAGAAAATAAACTTCTTGCAAATATAAGCCATGGATTCATAATATATAAACACATGACAAAATAGTCAACAGGACAAAGTGTTTCATGCTTGCTGGATTGGCATCCGTGTTTTTTAAATCATGAAATATCTATCTAAATTTTCATGTATTGCTTCCAAACTATGAAACATCCTCCTCCCACAAGAGTAGAAGCATGGATTGAACATAGCAGTGGATAAAATAGCAGCAATCCTGTCTTTAGTAAGTGCCCAAGATACTCTAACGTGTCCTTAAAAGTCAGAATCTTGCTTTTACTAAATGCCTTGATTCCAACATATTTGTAAGCCTTTCCCTGGAAGAAGCTGGGCATGGAGAGGGAAGATTGCTGCATGTGCTGACCAGAGGGTTCCCTCAGTCAGACCTAAGACCCAGATCTTTGCTTGACAAATAAGGCATCCTCCCTACTGAGTGTGCAGAAGAGATGACACATCCTTGAACAGCACCTTGTTACAAAAACATGTCACAAAAGCTAATATTGCCTTTAGCAGTGCATGCATTAGAAATATGATAGTTGATATGCTAAGTGATTTTTTTAATAGACCTTGTTAAACATGTTAGCTTCAGAGACCTCAAGCTATCTATCACTAGAGTAAGTCTTTTTTTTTTTTTCCTAATGCTTAGCAAAGTGAACTAATTTTTGCCTGTAGATTTACCCTACTCATTTATTTTTAATAATATTAGCCCCTCTGAGAGGAGATCCTCCCCACAGCCCTCCTCTGCATGGCAGTGAGAAATCGAGAACAGATCACCTGCAATTGTAACTGTAGCCACGACAGGAGATGGGGCAATGGATGCAATGTGCCAGCTGAATTAAGGAAACTAAACCAAGGAAAGGACAAGAACAATTCGGAGAGGTTGGTTTTGTCAGCCCCTGGAAAAATTGAAAGACTGGGAGAAATAGTGTGCTTTCCATCTTGTGGATGAATACCACCATCTCCTTTCCCACTCGTCTTGGTTTAAAGAATCCATTAGTGTCTGTTAAGAGCAAATCACCTCTATCAAGGCTGAAGCACATCCCTAAATGTATCAGCACAGACTAGGAGTGCATCTGTCCTCCCAGCTTCCAAAGCTGATGGTGTGTTGCTGGAAGCATGGTCAGATGAGTGGAATTGTATCTACACAAGAGTTTTGCAGCTAAACTCGGCATTGAACCCCCGGTGTGGACAAGTTCTGAGACAACAGAAAATTCTTCCTAAGGGGAGGAGAGTAGCCAAGAAATTCAGGATACTTCTTCTCAAGGGGACACTGCATTGTTGGTGTCTAGGGTAAATCAACCCATAGGGTATAAAATCTCTGACTTTTCTAGCAATAAGCCAAAGCAAAGAGTTTAGAAACAGAAGTGGGAACCGTCTTTAAACCAAACAAGTAGACTGGATCCCAGTACAAACACATAAGTAGGGCTGGGAAAGAGGATTTACTTCTGGTCTCTGGAATTGACAAAATACTCTAAAACTATGTAATGAAATGAGAGGAAAAGATACATTTCCCTGTTACTGCTGACACACAATTAATGTAAAATAAGGAGGCTGTTTGGTGTTGGTCTGCAGTGATCCATCCCCACCGACACAATGAGAGCTAATGAACTAAATCTGAAAGCATCAGCATAAGATTTTGACAAATGCGTTGTTTGCCTATTGAGAGGGTAGAAAATTATTATAAATGACAAGCTGGGCTTGTTTTCAGGCATGGACACTCCAGGAGCAGCGGCATTATGGCCTCAGTTGGCTGTTCGCTGTGTAAATGATTTCACACTTCTGCTACTGAATCAATTGGGTGTTTCTCCATTTAAGAATTGCTGAAATAAAATATCTCCTGTTCCACAGTCAAGGCATGTTCTTGGCTCCCAGGGAGGAAGAAGGATTTAAACATATCTGGATTTCGTATTTAAAAATGAAGTGTAGGTCACAATGTAGTGTGCTGTCACTGTTCAAGATTCACAGAGATAGTGAAAATTTTAAGCAAATTATTAACAAACATGGTGGAAACACAGAATATTGCACTATAACATTGAATAAAAAGTCATATTTCATGTCTTTTGTTCGGGATTAATAAGAGAAGATGTTTACTTAAATATTTTGGCTAAAAAAAAAGTCCAGAGACCAAACTAAAGTTAAGGTTCTGGTATGAACTATAGAACATATAATAGTCAAATGTAATTTAAATTCTGAAATCTCTTATTCCAGCATTTCTTCCAAAGAAGATGTTGACCTACATAGACACCTCACAACCTGACTTTGCTTCTAGTTTCTCTGGTCTGCCAGTTCTTGGGCAGAAACTCTGTAACAGTTAAAATTCCCCAGTGAGGTAGAAAATGTTATAGAAAGAGCAGGAATGAGAAGAGTTTTGGCTGATTTGCTGCTCCCCATTGCTCAGTTCTGCACACATCTGTGCCATTATAAACATAATGAATAATAAATCCAAGCTCATTTTTAGAGCTGCATCCATTGCAAGCATAAATACACAAAGGCAAAGGATTTCTCCTTGGAAAATCAGTGAGAGGGATTTTTATGTAATTCTTATGAGACCTAATGAAATGCTGAAGATGAAACAATCTCTATTTTGCCGTCATGGAAGCAGGCTTAAGTGAAATGGTACCTTTCATTCCTCTTTACAGAAGGAGGTTCAGAGCAGCAGCAGGTGGGCAGGTTTAAATCAGCCAAGTGCAAACCCCACAAAGACTGGTGTCTGGGCTCGGTACAGGGAAGCCACATGAAGTTTGGATGCTGTTACAGAGCTCTGGACTGCCTATCATGAAGCAAGGACCGGTCCTACATGCTTGCCCACCAAACTCCCAGGGGCTGGATTTCAGTCTGGGGGCTCCTCTGGGTTGTGCTGACTCAGCGAAGCCAACCTCCATGAGGATGTTGTGTGCATCACTTGGGCAGCATGGGGAGGCTGTGGAGCCAGCAGATGGAGATCTCTGTCTGCTTCATGGGATCAACTTTCAGACCAGGTCAAGACTCTGGAGTGGTACCTGGACCATTTCCACCCTACCCGAAGTATCCAGAGAACTGAGTGTTTTGGTCTGGTATTTTTTTTTATTATTATTTTATTTTATTTTTCTTGTTTTAATTGTGGGCTGTTTAATTTTTCCACTCTTCTAAGGAAAAAAAAAAATCCCTTGTGTATGGAAAATATGACAGGTGTCCAAATCCCACTGGAGTCTGTCTGCCTAATTATTCTCAGATTCTTTTGCAAAGTTTATTGTTATTGTTTATAACCTCCCTTTACTGGCACCTATCACTTCATGGTCTCAAAGGGGTCTGCTCAATAAGGTTATAGCATTATTTTTCACCCAAAGTAGAGAGCAGAGAAAAGACCCAAGAGGAAGAGATTCACTTTTCCTACACCCCCATCCTGACTTCTGCTCAGCACTTCTGCCCGTGGATTTCCTATAACTGGCAACTCTTTCACTAATTGCTTATCAAGGAGGCTTGTCATCTGCAGCTGCTCTTCCCTAGTTTTTCATCAGGGAATGTTTTTCCAAAACTTCTGTACCTGTTCTGCCCATGGTTAGGTTAAACAGAAACAGGCAGGGGTTTACAATCTATTAAATAAGGGGAGGAGGGGTTTGAAAGAAGAGGTCCATGTGATGTTGAAGGGATCCAATGCTGGCTACCAAATGCTCTTGCACTCTAGTAGAAATCTTTCTAAAAAAACCTCCCTAATTAGTCATGCACTCTGCAAGCCACAGGTGAAACAGGCCTGGGGAAGAGGTATGCTGATCCTCCCTCCAAATCCCTGGAGGATTAGTGGTCCCTCTAAATCAGGATGCTTACATCCTTATTCACACTTGTTATTTGCTACTCTGTGTTTCTGGCAAGACTGGTACCTTCTGTTTTGTTTCCCTCAATCGGCACATGGTAACACCCGACATGCAAGCTAAAAAATACCAGCTTTGCTAAGAATTAGGTAGTCCAAATCCAAACAAAGTTACTAATTTGTAATTTGTGGAAGAATTAGGAGAATAACCTACTAAAAGTGTTTGTCAGGACTTTTATGCATTCCAGGAATCCAGTGAAGTTGAAACAAGTTTTCCTCCTCCCTGCAGTGTGTTCTCGAAGCGCTGGTGTCACCCAGAAGAGCAGAGGTGGAAACCTCTTGGCTTGACCCTCAGACATAATCCTACAGTCCCCAGGCCAAACTCTATGCTGACAAAGATGAAACGGAGGAAAGAATTTTTTCCTACAAACTTCAGGCTGTTTCTGACTGTTGTCTATTGTCTCAGGTTCTGACACAGAGTCCATTTTCTTACCCCCTCTTTCAGCCATGCAAATCAGGCAAGGCATAGCGCACAATGGAACTTTAACATCTTTTCAGATCGGTGGTTCTGAGCCCCCTTGAGAAATCCATAAAGGCCCTCCCTGGAGTATTTAGCAGATAATGCTCCCTCTTTCCGCCTGCAGTGTTTTGAAAAATGTAGCCCATAAAATGTGTCTGACATTGTACAGCAAGCCCAGCTTCCCTGCGAACGCCGTGGCCTCCTCGGGACGAACACGGTTCCCATTGTTAGCCCTGACTTGCTGAATGCAGCGAGGCCAGGGGAGATTTCTATGCCTTGCACGGCAATAGCACATGACTTGGAAGGGAACTTCTCAAGGAAAGTATATTTGATCAGTCATAAAAACCTTCCTGGAGATACATGCTGAACTCTGTGTGTGTGTATTATAGCTGGCACTGTTAACAACACCCATGGCTAAGCTTGAATGAGACTCTCCCACACAAGACCTGGTTTGGTTGCTTATAACCTACTTGATCAGGCTTTAACAGTTTGGACTGATTTTTTTTCCATGCAGAATTGTTGCTTCAGGAAGAATATATTTTGGAGATTTCTTCCAAGACAGACTGGTCTTTTTTTTCAGAGTGAGTTTACAGGAAAATACATTATTTTTGCCCCTGTTAAATCTTACAAGCGTTTTATTGAAAAACTCTTTTTTTACCTCATTGCTTTGGTATTTGTAGGGAAGGTTTCTGTTATAGAGATATTGTTGTTAACCCCCTGTTTCTCCCCTTTATGCTTGGCCCAAATTGCAAGCTTATTAAAAAAGAGTAATCTCTTGAGATATGCTGGAGATTGGCAAAGGGTGTCTTAGAGTTTGGATGGGATTTTACCTATAAATATGTCAACTGCGTTGCTCCTACACACTAAAACAGAGAGCTGGGAAGCACAAAGTTTCCCTTTCTGCTGCCCAGGAAAGGACAGTGCCCAAAGAGCTGGAGAGGTGCTTTGGAAAGAAACTGAGGCTTTCACTCAAAGACATCCTCCTCTGCTCCCTCTCTGAAATGGAGTGTATCCACCTCCAGACACAACGTGTCCCCTCGCCCATCACTGGCTCTCAACCTGGAACACAAAGGAGCGTAAGATGAGCTCAGGAGGGTCGGGGTTAGCCTTTTCTTTCACCTCCCCCATACCTCAAGCCCATAACCTTTATCAGCAATGTAACAAATCGCATGAGAAATTTCGGGGGACGGCAGCAACATCTGGGCCACATACTGCACATGCCACTGTAAGTTAACCTCTCGCACGCTGTGCGAAAGTATGTCAGGGACACAGCTGTGCACAGGGCTTCACAGGCACGCACAGCTCCAGGGGCAGGAACCACCTCAGGAGGGAAAGAAAAAGAGAAAAGAGAGAGAAAAGGAAGAAGAAGATGGGGATGGGAGACAGAAGATGGGAGGAAGACAAAGCAAGACCTGATGAATCTTTCTGGCTAAGGGATGATGCATCAAAGCCAAGCAATGCAACAAATTGTTGGAGAAACCCTTGCACACCCTGCATGGAGTGCACTAGCAATGCTCTTCACGAGCCAGATTTGGTTTAAATGGAGACAAAAGGGGCCAGATGCAGTGGAAAACGGGAAGGAGGGAAGGGAAGGCGCAAAGGGAAAGAGACTTTCAGAGCACTGAGTTTTTGCAGGCTCTCCTCGACCCAGATAATCAGCAGGGCTCAAGCTGACAGCAGGGGATTTAAGCACTTATAGGGGGAGCTCAGCTGGGTGTCTCAAGGGAAAAAGGGTTGGGAAATGCAGTTCTGTAGAAAAGACAGAGAGAGAGAAAAGAGCTGTTAAGCAGTGAGAGAGACATCTGCAGCATAGCTGTTCATTTTGGTTACTCTCTGCTCTGAGCTGGCAATGGGAATGAATGAGAAAATATCTTCAGCATCCTGATTATCTCAAGAAGAGACAAAGGAAGGGGCCCAGGGAGAAAGTCCAAGTCAGAAGGCCTGAGGCACCAGCAGCCAAGTCCTGGGCTGATCTCAGGTACCAGAGATGCCACCTTTCAAGAAGAGACCTCCCCATCTCTACAAACTAAATAAAGATGCTCCCCTTAAGCATGTCTTTAAAACTATGTGCCCTTGGAAGAAGACATGTTCATATATGGTATTCAGGATCCACTATGCAAGTGGATCCAGATACACGATTTTTCTCACATTTCTCTTCACAACAGTGATACACAACTCAGATGTTCTCTAACAGCAAACTTTGCAACAGTACTTGACAAAGACAGTGCCAGAAGAATTTACCCACACGCATGCACATGCACAGGTAATTTTCTGCTTACAAAGTAAATGAGTGCTTTACTACTTGTCCTTTTTGTTTCTCAGATAACTCCACAAGGCTCACTTAAGCTGACTTTTTCTAACTAGGGTATTCTAACGGAGCAAAATGAACGGGTGTAGTGACCACAGCCTGTTAGAGAACTACAGCAGCATTTGGGAACAGTAGCTGAGAGGTGCAGAAGAATTGGAGTGCACACACAGGCTAGGGCTAGATCCCAAACTCTTTCCTGTCCTGCCATATTTTCAGGAAGTATTGGAGCCTGTGGTGGGTGGGAGGCTCCTCTCTGCGCCTGCTGGGTTTGTGTCCCCTGCAACCTGCTTTCTCTGAAGTGTGTGCTCACCCTCAGGGCTTGTGGAACACCCTGTAAAAGTGACCAACAATGCTGCTCTTTAAAGACACCTTTATTTATAAAGTACTAATTTGCCTAAACATTTTTTTCAAACAAGACTTCCAGCTGCCTGAAGGATCATGGATCAGGCCTCAGCACTCTTCTCTGCACCAGCTGTGACCTGGTGCAACATTTGCTGACTACCTGTTGGGCTCAGTCCCTCACTGCTGCTGTAAACTTTTTCGTGCCACGAGATGGGAGGTAATCCATTTAACAAAACTGACTCATTTTTGCAGCTTCTGGAATCACTTCCTTTGCAAAAACAACAAGGTGAAGTAGCAGGAGGGCAGTAGTTCTAAGACATTTTTCAAACAATGGAAGTTTTCTTTTAATAGGAGTTTATAGAACCCCAAATCTTTCAACACTATGTATCCCAAAATATGCTTAAATGTATTCTGTGCAAGTTAGGATTTATATTTTCTATTTGCCTGTTATTTGCAGTGGTGCCTACTGATGCAATAGGAACACATAAGGTGAGGACTCTGTTCCCTAACAGGAGACCCCCAAAAGGCATCACCATGGCACCTACCCAGGCCCTTTGCAAGGACTAGCTTAGGCTGAGGTAATCGTGCAGATTACTTCCTTGGCTTAAGAATTATTTTACATTATGATGATTGAGGCAACATCTCTCTTGGCCCCTGATGTCCATCTAGTGCTTCTCTTGCCTTACCCCATGACAACATCCATACAGGCAGTTAATAACAGACAAAGTGCATTATGCCAAAATGTTTAAACCAAATTAAACATACATTGCCCAATCCTACAATGAGAGTTTACCACTCTTGCTCTTACCACTGACTTTAGAACCCTTTGCTCTGAAACTGCACTCTCTAGGGTAAGAGATTTCAAATAATACACTCTTCTTTTGGGATATAGGAGCACACACACAAGGAATTAATTCATCGGTAGTTAATGTGGAATGATGCCACATGTAGACAACTCCCCTTTCCAAGACTGTGACAAATATGGGGGAGAGGGAAGAAGAGACCATAACGTATCTTAATTCCTTTTTCTCCTATTCCCTCTCTCCTGCATCGGCTCTATCCAGTCCTTCATGCAAGTGAAAGGGAGCTTTAACAGCAGCTGTTTCCTCCAGTACCCAATGTGCTCTGCAAAAAAAACACATTGCCCAGCAATCTGGGGATGATGAGGAGGAGGAGGGCTAACATGGAGGTCTTGCAGGAAAAAGCCTGCAATGAGTGGGGAGTTTGAAGGGCAGTCTTTGCAAGAGGCATGCTCAGGGGCTGCTTTCTACTGCTGGAGTGCTCCAGGGAGGGACCCAGTGTAACCAAGAGCTGCCTCTGATTCTCCAGGCGGGTGGTGGTTCAGGCATACTGCTTGAAATGGCCATCGAAACCTGTGCCTGGCAGAGGAACAAGCCAGTCGTTAGAGGGAGAGTTTTTCCAGTGTCTGAAGCCTGCTGGGTTCATCTGCTCCTGGATACTGGTTCTTGTGTGAGTGGTTTTATTCCTCCCCTGCCCTATCTACTTTGGAAGAGTCCCAGGAAGAAACAAAACTGCTGGTGTAGAGGCAGCGGTCTCTATCTCTGTTTACAAGTCGAGAGGGGCTTTTGTGCACAGCTACCTACCTCCCTGCACGGAACGGCTGTTCATACAATGGGGATTTAACAGGCTGCATCTGTTTTGTCTTAGTCTAAAGCATTCCTTTCTGGTGCTAACTGGGAACAATTTAGCTGGAATTTCCAATTGAAATGAGCTTTTTAACTTCTATATTGACAATTTAAGTTGTTCTCAGGCAGGGGATCTGCCGTGTATTTTACAAATAGGCCAAACTAAATCTCGGTGTTTTTACAAGTTTTTGCTCAGACCAAATCTCTTTTTCTAAAGTACTGTTCTTTTACTCACACGTGGATTTTGATGCAAAGCCACAGAGGGTACCCAGTAAGAGCCCATGCTGCAAGAATTGGATTTCAATCAACTTGAAGAGGTTGAGGAGGTGGCTAAAGGAATAGTCCTGGAAAATCCTGCTTGAGGAAATTGTTTGGATGCATCTGCAGCTATGTGCAACATAGTCTACACAAAAAGCAGAATTTTTATGGTCATTTATATAAGAACAACCAGACTAAAGGTCTAGCTCTGTGTCTAACAGGGAGTCTCATGCTCTGGGAACATAGGGCAGGATTTCCTCTACCGTTTCTCCTTTCTCTGTAGTCTTTTCCAGCACTCAATGACTGCAGACTGTCTGTCCAGACTATTGTATCTACTAGCAACCCTTGATCCTTCTCCTAAGATATCCCCCTTTCCAGCTCATCTCACCTCACCGCACCCTGCAGCAGTGAGCTCCTCCACTTGCAGAGATGCTCGTGTGCCCCATGGCATGGCCCATCACCCAAGGACCCTCCCCTCCCAAATCCCAGGGACCCTCAGGGCTGCATTGCAGGGATCTAACTGGGGCGGAGCAGAAGAAAACCCCCTCCAAGTATTGCTTATTCCTGTCATCTCAGGAGAGACACGAATACTCAAAATACCACTTCTGCTCAGAGCCTCTGAAGAATCAGTGAGAAAACACTGGCCTTGGAGCTGAATTGTGGCAAAACGTGGGTTGAAAATTACATCCGCTTAGAACTTTGCTTGCGGATGTAGGTTCAAAAAACTTCTTTACAGTTAAGCAAGTCAGTAAGCCTTTGCAGATGGGTGGCTAAGAATACAAGCAATTTGTGTGTGACAGACAAGGAATGGACAAAAGAAGAGGAAGCCATACTGGTGGCTATGACACTGCTGAGCCAGAATTGAACCCAGATCTCCCAAACTCCATCCCAGGCTTAAAGTGATCTGTGATGCCTCTGAGTGAAAAAGGGATATAGCAGTCTTGCAAGAATAAATATGTCAAAGGATTAGAGGTACTTGGGGAGAGGTAACTTAGAAAAATAATATGATCTTGAAAGAAAAGATAAAAGCTCCTGTGTGGGAGAGGAACAAAAGGAGAAATTGACTGCAGAGGCAGAGGAGTAAAGACAAAGGGGTAGTGATTCATAAAACTCTGGAGGTCCTTCATGATGCCCAGCCTTCAGGTACAAATCTAGTCTTCCTCCTGGAGCAGAATCTGCTGACAGTCTAAAGAGTCTTTGCTTGTCCAGGACTTGATAAAGCTATTCCTCAAAAACAGAGAAACCAAATGGCTTGAAGGGCTTCCTTCTCCCTGCTGTGTTCCTTATTGGTATCTTTATAAATGATCTGGTCGAAGGGACAGTTTTCCTTCAGCAAGTTCGCAGGCAACACCAAGTTGGGTGGGAGTGCCAGTCTGCTGGAGAGCAGGAAGGCTCTACAGAGGGATTTGGACAGGCAGGAATGATAGGCTGAAGCCAGTTGCATGAGGTTCAACAAGGCCAAGTGCTGAGTCCTGCACTTGCAACAACCCCCTGCAGCGCTACAGACTGGGTGCAGAGTGGCTGGAGAGCTGCTTGGAGGAAAAGGACCTGGGTGTGCTGGTCGACAGCAGCTGAATATGAGTTAGTGTGTGCCCAAGTGGCCAAGAAGGGCAGTGGCATCCTGGCCTGTATCACCCGTAGTGTGGCCACCGGGACCAGAGAAGTGATTGTCCCCCTGTACGCAGCACTGGACAGGTTCACACATGAAATCCTGTGCCCAGTTCTGGGCCCCTCGTTTCAGGAAGATCATTGAGGGGCTGCAGCAAGTCCAGAGAAGGGCAACAGAGGTGGCAGAGGGTCTGGAGCACAAGTCTGATGAGGAGCAGCTGAGGGAGTTTTGGTTGGTTAGCCTGGAGAAAAGGAGACTGAGAAGGGATCTTTCTGCTCTCTGCAACTACCTTAAAGGAGGTTGTAGCTAGGTGGGGGTTCAGATCGGATATTAGAAACAATATCCTTACCAAAAGGGTTGTCAGACTTTTGAATGGGCTGCCCAGGAAAGTGGTGGAGTCACAATCCCTGGAAGTGTTCGAAAGGCGTGTGAATGTGGCATTTAGGGATATGGTTTGGTAGCGGGCTTGGCAATGCTGGGTTAATGATTGGACTTGATCATCCTAAAGGTCCTTTGCCACCTAAATGATTCTGTGATTCTGTGAACCTTACATTTCTTTCCTCCCTGTTTTCAGGCTTCCTTTGTTACATGAGGACTGTGGCTGCTGCTCTGCCACTGCCTGCCCTGTCTTCAGTGCAGATTGTTTGCAATTGAGACTTCTGCTTAAAACCAGTAGGCCCAAGGGGTTGTGTTCCCCCCAAGTCTTGAACTGGGACCTCCCTCCAATGAATTCTGCAGCTGTGGCAGAAAGTCCCAGGCTCCTGCCTAATTCACTACCCACATGTGCAGGGAGAAAAAAAAGAACCACTTCCCCTTGCCAAAAAAATTAAATAAGTCATATGCATCAATCACTCCCTAACATGCACATTTTTGTTCTCAAACAGCTTCATTTAGAGTGTTTTAATATAGAACAGCCTGACAGAAACAATGCCTCCTAAATAGCTGTATGGGACTCTTTAGTCAATAGTACATACAGTAAATATTTATTATAACGTAACACAGGTTCTGTTTGTTTCTGTTTGTTTTTGCTTTTTATACTTTGCATTTGATGTGAGTGGGAGACACACCAAATATTGTAAATATTTATAGAGTATTCAGATTTGATATTATTTGCTCAGGTACAAATGGCTCCAGTTACTAGACTGTCACAAATGAGAAAACCACAAATACAGAGCAACACTGAATGAAAACAGAGTGGAAACATGACATAACCACATCTACGGACTGCAGTAAACATTCCTCACAAGAAGGAACTAAATAAAGGTGCAAATACCTTTTTAAAGAGCTGTTTTGGCAGATATTTTAGAGGCATTAACTTAGTGACAGGGGTTTTGTTCCCCACCTTCTAAGCGTCACTAAAATATCTTAAGTCTAAACTTACTTGCAATTACCTTTTGGCTATTTTGTTTTTAAAGTAAACCTCACCCTGGAAAGTGTAGATAGATGGATAAGATGAGGTGGGCCTCTTTTTTTAAGACATTCAGTCTCGCTTTGCAAAAATAAACATCCCTTTAGCCTCTGGAGTTGCGAATTTTGTTATTTGTGTAACAGACAATCTGGAGGGGCACGGACCTGCTGTTTTTCCCACTTCTGTTGTGGAGATGCTACTAGACATGTCCTGTTAGTCAACACGTTATGGTTACCTCTACCTCTGATGCCCGTAAATCTGTTACCATTTCAGATGAAACCTCTTTAGGCTGGTGACGAATCAGAGGATCTGGCACTAAGGTCTCTTGTGCAGTGCTACTTTGGCCATGGCAGGAGAGACCCCTATCCCACATCTTTGGAGCCAGCCCAGCACTGTTGCCTCCTGGCCTTCCACCCTCTGCTTCTCCAAGCACTGACCCCGGTGAAGCTGAGGCCCGTGTCCCCCCACACACAGCAGGACACGGCAGGTTCATGCAGGTGTTTCTCTGCCCCACCTCAGCCAGGGGGGGGATTCCCTCTTCTCCCAGCCCCAGTACATCAGCACTATTGTGGCCTTGGTTTCTCAATCCATCACAATTATTTTTGCCCACAGTTTTCATCAACCACTATTCAGAGGCATTTTTCTGAGGCTGGTCGGTTTGAGTCATAAACAAGGATCTGAACAGAAGATGAAGTTTCTGGCTAGTTTGTGTTTTATCCTGAGCTATTTCCCCAGCACTAGTTTCTCTTTTATACCTGCTACAATCAATAATTTTCTGCCACTGATCACACTTGGTATATCATTAATTTCCATTGAATAACTGCTCCGGATAAAGACTGATGGAGTAAATACCAGAGACAAAGACAGAAAACATCTGGAATATATTTTTCTCTCCAGCCTATTCATCATTTCAAAATGTACTGTGGGCTGAACTGGTAGCCCAAACAAGTCTAGGTACTGATAATTTTTTCCTTCATTTTTGTTATCATTCTTTATTATAATAAAGTTCTCTTTTTCCCCTCACTGGAACCTCTTTTCTTGTTTTACAGTTTTCCCCACGATGTAGTAACAGCAATGTATTATTGCCATGGCCTGTAGTTGAAGGTCCTTGGTACTTCTTTTGTCAAATGTATTCCTTACAAGGTCCAAAAAAGAAGTTAATAGAAGCATTAAAACCACCTGTGAATGGACATTTAAATGCCACATTTAAATTAATGATAAGTAATCTACACCTTCCCAAAATCCTGACTGACGTGTAGGTTTGCTTTTTCCCCTTCCAAACTATGGGCTAAGCACTAAAAATAAAGTGAAATAGCACTCAGGTGCTAAACAGATTATGACTCACAGCTGGAGGCAAAGAAATTGCAACTCCATCCCAATTACACTAATTTAATTGGGTGTCAGAAAAATCCCGGGTTCCCAACAGTAGTAGCCAAGGCCTGGTTGTAGATACCTAACAGGCACGGGAGCCATCTCTATGTTTTGGGATTTTTTTTAATTTTTGTTTTAAAAGGTTCTTCTAATGCTGGGAGAAATACCTGCGCAGACATGAGTTCTTCCACATGAAATTAGTGTGTTACAACAGTGTTTCCTTAAGCAGCAAAGCAATGCCTTCATATGGGAGGTGAACTCACAGCTGTCTGATGCTGCTGTTGCTGCTACTGCTGTTGGGGGCGGCTCTGTTCTAGAAGAGAGGGGGTCAGGATAATCCCAGTTTATCCCCTCCATCCTCCAAGTCACTGATGCTGCAACCAACCCCTGGTATGAAGAACAATGGCTTTTTGCCAGGGTTTGCCACCTTTGGGCAGAGGTACATTGATGCTTTCTTTTACTGTTCAGAAAATGAGAACGACAACATGAGGCAGGGGCCCAGCACCCAAAGCTGGCGTGCTTGCCCATGCTGGGGAGTTCATGTGCCCATCCCTCGCCCACAACTCAGAGTCTGCAGTGGGTGATGAGTCTTGTCAAAAACCCAAAGGGGCTGTGAGGAGCTTTAAACCTGCCCAGCATGGAGGAGGTCTGTGGTGGTGTGGTCAGAACGGGCAGCATGTAACCCTGCTGGCCTGGAGAGCCAGGGAGCAGAGAGCTGAAGGCAGGATGTGCCCTCCTGCTGGGTGGAAGAAAAGGGAATTACTTCCTCCCTGGGAATACCCTCCTGAGGCTTTTTCCTTCCCCTTTGGTAAAGATGAAAGAAACACAGTCCACCTCCTGTGCTGAAGAGTTCCAATTCCTCTCCAGCCTTCCTCTGCCTCTCCTTCTGCTCGGCCTCCTGAAAGCGAAGAGCCACTGGCAAAAGGAGTCAATAAGTAAATAGCAAAAGCTGTGGTGAAGAGGGTTTGCTTTTGGAGAGCACCTGGAGCATGGCTGTTGGAGGGATCAGCCGGGAGCCATGACAGCAACAACCTTCTGATCCATCACCCCTCCTTGCTGACCACTTCCCCGTCACAAGAGGTGACCTGGGGAACCCCCACTAGTGTCACTGCGCTTGGAATTGAGCAGGCAGTGTGTTTAAGGGATCTCCTCTCAAAATATAATAAGCAAAGGTTGCTCTGGCCACACACATAACGAGTTTGGCACCAGGGGAGCGCGTTTCTCTTTGCCTTTGGTTCCCGCAGATGGAGGCTCCTCATCGCCTGCAACAGCATGGCTGTGCCACTGCCTTGTAGCCGCAGTGTCCTTTTAAACAGTCTCTTCTCTGTGATCTGCACATCCAAGGGAAGCCTTGTCTCACCAGTCGAAGTTGCAGCCTTGTGTTGTGACAATTTCCATTGTGCCAGATGCTTCTCCTTCAGCTTGGGATCGGGCTGCAGTGAAAGGAAGCAGCCTGAAACACATTAATTCTTTTAGAATATAAATAGCAGCAATCAAACTTTCTGTATGGCCATCTAAGGGGAATAAATAGCTTCGGGCCAAATATTTTTAAAACCCTGAAAACAAGAATTACTTTAAAATAATAACAAAAATAATAATAATACAACCCGCCTCAGGATGCAGCTAACTCAGAGATTCTGGTAACAAATGATTTATAAAGGGCTTGTCAGTATAGAAGCAGAATTATAGAAATGAAAGCTCATGGAGAGCTATGAATCCCTCTCTCCCCGGAGCGGCGGGAGGGGCGGGGCCGGGCGGCGGCGGCGGCCCCGGGCCGGGGGGACGGAAGGTGGCAGTGCAGCACAACGAGAGCCGAGTGTGTCTGCCTAGATAAAGTACCGCACTCACCATTTGTTTATCATTCCCGAGGTCCAGGCTAACAAGTTTAACCATATAAAGAAAATACCTCTTTATTATTTTTTTTCTGTAGGTTTGTGTTTTGGGGTTTTTTTTGTTTTGTGGTTTTTTTTTTTTGGTTGATTTGTTTTTGTTTTAAATGCATAGATCTAGCTAAAATTAAGGGGGAAGCAGGCAAATCATTTAAGAAAACAGGAGCGAGAAATACAAACAGAGATGTGGTCTAGTTTACGCACGCACAGAAAACCCAACAAACGCGGAACCTTTCATCGAGGTGAGCAGAAAATCTAAGAATTAAGGAGTATTGTCACAGTCACTTCCATATCTCTACTCATAGAGCATTTTTTCTGAACACCTATCGTAAAAAAGAAAAAAATTAAAAATAATAACAAAGATTTCCCATAGGCTAAATTCATATTGATATGTTCCTTTCAGGTCTACAGTTATTTTCAAACCTTATTCTGTATTTTCCTCCAAATACTATGGTACAGCATCCTTATCTTTACTTTCACAAATAAGGAACAGTAGACATTCAGGGTAACGAAGAAAAATACTCTTGACTCCGTTTACTTCCCACTGAGAGCCAATTGAATAAGCGACCCACCAGAAAGAGAACGATTTTTCATTAGTTTTTAACTTCCTAAAACTGAAGTAACTCCAGTATTCAAAAAAATCCTTATCCTTTACCAAAACCAGAACAAATGAAATCCAGCTTTGTGCTTCATTTACAGCATTCAATATTCATAAAAATTGCTTTTAAAAAAAATACCTGAGGGACATTAACTTTCTAAACTTAAAACCATATATATATATATATATAAAAGATAATTATCTTCCCACATTTTCCATAGTTTGATTTATGAGATATCGTGAGGATAATAATTTGGGGTCTGATCCCATTAGTCTTTCCTCAGAGAAATACTCTTCTTCAACATATTTTTTCCTGGGCCTGAGGTATTTACCAGGCTGAGTATTCCAGGAATAGAGTAGTTGGGGTCAGAGTCAGCGTCCCTTGAGCACTGAGCCCACTGTCTTGGGGGGGGTCTCCGAATGCAGCCGAGCATTACAAGCCAGGTTCTGCACTCTCTGCTCAGACGAGGCTCCATCAGAGACACTTCAGTTTCCTTTACAGCACCCATGGCCTGAGAAAAGGGAATGGTCTCCGACTTGGGACCACTCCTGTCCCTGGGACAAATGCTGGAGTGAATGCTCCTGGCTTCCCTGACCTGCCTCGGGAGCCTCCGAGTCACCCAGGAGCTGGATCCTAGTTCCGAAAAAAATACACGGCACAGCTTAGCATTAAAGATACCTCCTCCCCCCTGCCAAACATTTCGAAATAAAAAAGGGAAAGTATTAAACATAGCTTTTAAAGGAAATTATAAGCTTACATAAAAAATGCTTCACGGAGAGGGGGAGAAAAGAGAAAGGTCTTAAGTGTGTATGTTTCTCCGAAGCTTAAAATAAAAAGCTTCTGCTTTAGGAATTGTACACTTTTAGTTGAAGATGTTGTTTGTTTTACGCTCTTTTACCCGGTTTTGTGGAAATATACAGGCTGCAGAAGGGAGGAGAAAACATCAAGAAATATCATGAGTGTGTAGGGTGGAGGGGGGGAAGGGAAGATTGACAATAAAATAGATCCCCCACTAAATGCATATTCTTCTATTTATGTATTTGATAATGAGACAGAAATGCCCCTGGCACTCCGTAAACAACAGCTCCATAACCAGGAGGGAAGGGCAGAATAATGCATAGCTACATTTCAGATCATAAACTATTTCAAGCGCTATTAACATGCCAGCCTTTTAGATTATTGGGGATTTTCATTTTATTTTAAGGTAATGTTTACCATTCTTAAGCAATTTTGCTGCCTTACCTATTTGCTGTTTTTGCAGATTTACAGAAGATTGCTCCCTGTGAAGCATCACTCCTACCAGAAGTTCCCTAGAAGAAAAGTGATAGTTGATTTAACTCTAATACCCATTAAAAAAATTTTAGCTTTGTATCAATAGAGCAATATGTTTATATAAACATATCTCACTCTATAAGGCTAAATGTAGGGGTTATCCACCAGGACGAGCTGGCAGCGCAGTCCAGAGCTCCCCATAATTTTCGGAAAAGGAGATAGGAAAAATTCACATTCATAATAAAAATAGACTTTTTAATTTGCTTTTAAAGATTCCTTTTGCATTTTAAAATAACATTCCCTCACGATAACAAAAAGTGTTTGTGCGTAATGTTTGCAGTGTCAGATGGTATAACTCTATCGTATGATTTAAAATTAAACAATGTAATTACCACTTGGCAATCGATATTTAAAGCTGTAGTAACTATTTCTTCAGACATTATTTAGACTGTATTTAAAAACATGAACAAAAGCTATATTTTTCCTGACGTTCATTTCAAAACCTTGAAGCTGAAGTGTTTCCTTCTTTCCTTTTTTTTTATCTTTTTTCAACACAAACCCAAACTATTTCTGTTTAAGAAAATTGGGTTTGCGATAGCTTGAAAAATAGGCTTTTCTACAGCTGTTCAAGAATCCTGCTGCACTGAGATGGTGAGTAGAGGGCTGCAGGAAAAGGTGGAATATCTTCAGTTGGATTTTATAACAGTTTCTTCCTAGGTTCTGTTCACTGGATGTGGAGATGAGAGCCGGGGACGACAGCTAACCATTTGGAACAAGCATTTCTTCAGTCGTCCGATTCAGGGTGTTTAACAGTTCCTAAAACTAACACCAACAACTACAAAAAAAAAAATTCACTTGTATTACATGATGCATATAGGCATCTGGTTTCTTTGAATGTGGCTCATTACCAAAATTTACCACAGCTTTATCTTGGTTCTTTGTTTATTCCATTAATTAACCAAGTTGTCATTATCTGTTAGTTACAACTAATTTTTCCAGGATTATGGATATGTTGAATTCTAACATATTTATTTTTAGAACACCGTCACATCCATGGAAGAAAGATAAGCGGGATATGGGATTTCTCCTTGTAGCTGCAATCCTTTTCTGAAGCTCAAGCTACAGAAAACAAAGGCATTATATTTCCCTGAATCTAGTACAGCCAACCTAGGAATCAGAAAGGTATTTACTTCAAAATATCTGCATGAATTTTGAAAGTATTTTTCAACTGGATGTGTAGATATCCCTGCTCTTCTGTTTTCTTGGTTAGTATTATGTTTATTTAACTGATCAGGGGGTTTTCTGTCTCTTTATTAAAATATATTTTTACTCATTCATTTCTGCGCAGTTTAATTTTGTTAAAATAAAAGAATACAAATTCCTCACTGTGGGTGAGAGACAGGACTTTTTCTCCCCCCATTTCTGAAGCCATTTCAGTCTATAAATCATATCAATAAGCAGAGCAAAAGCCAGCAGAGAGACGGTCCCTGGCAGCAAAGGCAGCGCTCGGACCCTGCCTCCCTCCCCAGTGCTTATGCAGGCTCCAGCCCCAGCACAACTCCCCAAGCTAAAACCACATTACTCGTAATGCCCATCTCACATGGTAATTTGGGATAGACAAACTGCTAAAAACATCTCATTAGGGGCTGAGAGGGAAACAATTTTTATAAGGGGTACAAAAAAGAGACAATAAAGGGACATTCTTACAATTCTTCTAGATGCTTGAAGACAGAGACATTTTTGTTTTATTTTGTTAAGCCTTTCTGCAATGCTCAGAATTTTCCAGCCCAAGCAAATGATTTTATTTCTATTTTATATTTTTACTGCCTCATTGTGCCCATAAATGTTGGGTTTCAGGGATTCCATAAAAATAAAAATATCAGCCAGAGACATCAACACTGTGGAAGTTTTGCAAATAGTGGATTACAATCTTCTGATGCAGACATTAAAATCAGGCAAGTTAAATTATGTCAAACAATGTCACTTGCATGCTAACTTACCTAATGGGAAAGACTTAGTGCACTCACACTCGGCTCAAGAAACTTCTCATGGTAACTGCAGTGAGGAATAACCAACACTGAGTAATTTATATAAGTGATATCTCTTCTCCCTACTAATAGTTAGCACATGTATGCCAAGCTGGTACGAAGCATTGTTATCTTGTAAAACACCGTGTCGCTATCAGCTTTTCAGTGAGTGTGTGAATCATAAGGCTGCGTTAGCATGAATGCATTTAATTGTGTGAAGAGGGTATTTCCCAGCATTTGCTTAAACCTGAAAAAAAACAACCATTTGCTTGTCAATTGTTACTCAAGATCTTGCTGGGGAACAAACAGTGAGCAGGGGCAGAGGAGAGGAGCATGGCAGGGAAAGGGTCTGGGGGTGGGTTCAATGGTAAAACTCAAGAAAAATGCAGGCAGAGTTTTCTTTTGGTTTAACTTCCCATTCCCCAAAGTGCTCTACTCATTTTCTGTTTCTGATCTGAGGCCGGAGGCTGCTGAAGCTTTTGGGCCATGGGTGGAAAGAAGGTGTTCCTCCTGGTCAGCCGACACAACACTGTAGTCTGGCCGGGTTGTGAAGGCAGAGTACCCTGCTGGAGCCAAAGGAGACGGACTTTTGTGTCAGTGGCCCCACTGGGGCACTACAGGGTGTCCATGGCACCCAGCCCTACCAGGTGGGCACCTACAAGCAACTTTGCTCTTGGCACTTTCATAGCTCACAGCGTTCTGGACCCCTTACTCCTTTGCTCATCCCCAGAGCTATGACAAGGACAACACACAGTCCCCATGTCACTCCCGGCAGGACTTGTCCCTTCACAGGGATGCTGTGCTGATGGGTCAGGGCATAGCAAAGCCCATGACAGATCCCGAGCGCATCCTTGCTGCCCTTGATCCGGGGGAGGGAGGCAAAGGGGATGGCTGTATGTTGAGCCAGGAAGAGAAACCTGGGCTCCTGCAGCCGCTGCCTTGCATGTGCCAAGTCAGGGAAGCTTTCCCCCTTTTCATTACATGGGTTTCTTAATAAAAACTGAAAGAGCTTTTTTTTTTTCAGAAAATGAACCCCAGGGGCCCAATCAGTGAAATACATTAACCTTTCAACTGTCAGCCCCCCTCCCTTGAAATTAAGCAATACCAGCCCTTGAAACAGCTAAATTACCTTCTTATTCCTTAATTGTGTAGTGATGGTCCAACAAAAAAGGAGCAACTCAGGACTAGTAAATATTCAATGAAGAAATTTATTGTAGTTCTTATAAAGGGAATACCCACAGCTTTCTTCACATGGACTTAAATCAGGCAGAAACTGGAGCGATAGGCATAAAATGAAATAACGGATGCACTATTTCTAGTGGGATTTACATCACCATTTGGTCTAATTATTCCTGATATTTCACCCATCATATTAGAAGCTTCTTCAGGGAAAGAAATAACAGTTTGTCTCCTTGAGAACAAAGAACAAAGTGTCTCTTTGCTCTCAAGAAACTCAGCTATCATTATGAAGAGAAAGAATCTGTCCATTATGAAGAAATCCCACTAGAAATCTTGAATATCTTACCAAATAACTCCTGAGCACACTAAAAATACCAGCAAATGAAAGAAGTGGAAACGATGGGACCTTGGAAAATAAATAAATAAAGGAGGCATCACAGATGCTCCACAACTCACTCAGTTTTTTTCTTGCAGGATGATACTAATCAAAAAACCAAACTGTGCCTGGCATGTAAAGTTAATCTAAGCAAGATAGCCACCACTCCTTTATATTCCTTGTTCAGCAAGGCGCACTTTCAGCTCTGTCTGTGGTCCTGGATTAAGTGGTGGGAATGCATTTGCATACATTTGCACGGCGAGTAATTCACCATGAGTGATTATGTATGGGACCCACTTCCAGAACAGGTGAACTTTTTGAGATTGGATTTCATGAGGACTGGGTGGTAAACCTTAGGAGGAATTTAATACAGACCCAGGACCACGCACAGCTTTCAAGAATGTAATTTCTTAGGACATACGTAAGAGCTCTTTGTTCTGGATCTTGTACTGCAGTATCTAGCAAAAAGCGTTTTAAATGAGCACATGGAGCTGTGGGGTTCAGGTGCACTAATTTGACAGCTTCCTAAACAGGATCTTGCTGGGTCAACTTGTGAACTGGGAATATCCCCAGGTCTGAGGGAAAGAGCAAGCATCCTGCCGTGATCCGACACCTCTATAGGCAGTTGCACTTTGAAAAATGAAAGAAAATAAAACCTCAGCATGCAGAGATAAGAGGGCTGAAAATATCGGCTTTGGGAAGAAAATATTTTGCCTTTTTCCTAAAATAAAGGAACTTCTCCAAGTCTTTCCAGAGGTCTTTTCCAGTCCCTAAACACAGACATACACTGTTCAGTCTCTGCCAAAGGGGATATTGGATGTATTCGACCTCGTATGTAGATGTTCTTTAAATACATTCAGCTTTATTGCTTGTGAAAATCATTGGTCCTTGAAAGCAGAGTTCTCAAGTTTAGCAGCAGTGGCACGATTTATACTGGTACATGGTGCTGAACATCTGGGAAACTCCATCAGTTAATCAGGGGTGAAGTATGCAGCAGCAGATCTCTGGTTCAGTGTGTGGGAGTGGGGTTCTGCCCCAGTAAGGGGCTTCATGGCAACTTACTGTTATGTTATGTCATGTTATGAAGAATTAAATACTCCCTCAGATGGTTTGCACAGTTCCTGTTGAAATCAGTAACAAATCTGCTCCGATCTGTGGGAGAAAATAGCATGGAGTTTGGATGTGGACTTTCTGTGGTTACTGTGGTCCTATCAAGTATCTGTAAAGGACTGAGTATCTCAAGGAACTATCTGCCCTTGCCTTCTATTGAAAACAATTGCAAGTGGGATGCATGCCCTGAGTTGTGATGTTAGCAAAAGCTGAGCACAGTCCCAGATTGCAAAATCAGGCCAGAATGATGAAAACATTTGTATATGTGCTACTCTTTTATTTTCTTTGGCATGCTCTAAGTAACCTCTGACCTTTTCTTTCCCCATCTAAAGCTGCTCTTTGTTTGAATGGAAACAGAATGTGAAAATGATGACAAAGAGATTTTTGAAACAAATACAATAGCAAAAAAACAAAGGCAAATGAACTTTCACTGAAATCTAGTGCCCTATCCAACTTTTATAAGGGTATGAAAAGAGCAGATTTTGGGATTATGAGAGGATTTTATACAATAAAAGTGATAGGGTGAGAAATACTAGTGCATGGGGGTAAAGGAGGCACATCAGTCTGTGGTGGGCACACATGGGCCCACTGCCTGTTTTGCTCAAGTGGCAATGGAGCACCACCAGGCTAAGCTGTGTCTCTGGGAAGTGGTGTCATTGTCACCAAGAAACTCCTATTGGATTGATAAATGTGACTGTGAATTATCAGCAGGCCAAAGGAACTGCTGCATTAAGAACACTACTGTGGTTTAACCCAGCCAAGCAACTCAGCCCAACACAGCTGCTCACTCACTCCCCTCTGAGTGGGATGGGGCAGAGAATCAGAAAAGTGAGAAAACTTGTGGGTTGAGATGAAGACAGTTTCATAGAGAAAGCAAAAGCCGCACACACAAGCAAGGCAAAATAAGGAATTTACCATTTCCCATGGTCAGGCATTCAGCCGTCCTCGGGAAAGCAGGGCTCCGTCACGGTTACTTGGGAAGACAAATACTGTCACTCCTAACACCCCACCTTCCTTCTTCTTCCCCTAGCTTTACACAGAGCATGAAACCATATGGTCTGGAACATCCCTGTGGTCGCTTTGGGTCAACTGTCCCAGATGCATCTCCACCAGCTTGTTGTGCACCCCCAGCCTGCTCGCTAGTGGGGTGAGGAGCGAAAAAAGGCCTTGGATCTGTGTAGGCGCTGCTCAGCAGTAACAAAAACATCTGTTATCAATGCTGTTTCCATGACAAATCCAAGGTGCAGCCCCATGCCAGCTACTATGAAGAAAATTAACACTACCTCAGTTAAACCCACTGTTTTCTGGGATCTCTTTAAAGCTCAACCTGCCATACACATGTCAAGAAGTATAGAAACAAAATTCATTCCAATTCAGTTAAGACAGCTTCAGAAGGACAGTTGAAATTATACCAACTGGTTTGAGGTAAGAACACTGTCCTATGAGAAGCAAGAGATAGGTCTCATTTTCCTGAGGGAAATGCACAGAGGAGCACTGTCCACAGTGTTGGGTGTGGATAAAGCCATGGCATTTCCTCTACTGGGTGCACTGCTCCACTAACAGTCATGGTTCACCAGCTGTCAAGCACAAACTCAACACTTGCAGGCATGGAAACTCACACCAGGCCGTCATAGGGATGAATCCTCCCCTTTCCTTTCATGACAAGGAAATGTCATGTCACGATTCTTCAGTTTATAGTTTCTGCTCCAAAGCCAGCTTCTTCTGGTACTATCTGGACCCTCCCTCTCACTTCCCTTGCACCCTCCCCTCCACAGTCTACCTCTTTTTAAAGTAATGGACCCAATACCTTTGCTTTCTCATTCCTCTTCTAGAAAGATTCCCTTGCCACAAAGTGTTTTTGAAAAACACCTGGATCAACAGGATCCTTCCAGCTCATACCCTTCTCTTGAGCATAAAATGTGTTTAGTCAGACACATCACTGAAGTATTAGTAACTCACTTGCTGGGTGATACAGCTTCTTGCAGGCAAGGCACAGGACATGTTAAGGTCCTTGTCAGCTGATGGTTGGTGAGTTTCTGCACTTGGTGAATATGATCAGAGCTCACTGATGTGTGTCTGAATCACCATCAGTTTGAACAGCCTTGGTGTTCTGTTTCAAAAGCCTTAGGTGCTAGTTGAGCCTGTCTGTAGTTAGTACCCCAGCATCAAGGGGTCAGAACAGCTCATCTCAGTTATTCTGATACGTTTTTTTTCTGTGGGATGGGTTGCTGGGTGAGTCTTGCTTCTCTCATATTTAACTCATTTAAGAGATTTTACCTTCTTGCTTCCAGGATCTATTAGAAAAAAAATCAGGGGATGATATTCCACAGACTAATGTAGACTACTGCCAAACTTCTATCCCTAAATACATTCATTGTTGGTCTCAAAAAGACTTCGTACAGGAAGAATACAGTGTCTTTTAAATGTGTTTTTTGAAAATTGAACTACTGTGTGCAACATTATTACTAAGAACTCTTAATTATGTTGGTGGAGAGAGTTCACATATGCATATTTGTTTTAGCACTGACCCCCATTTCCTCTGTTTTAAAAAAAAACATATTTAAGAATGAATAAGGAATCTAATTCTACAGTTGTATATTCAGAATTCAACAAACTCTTAAAAAAAATCTATCCCAAATTCCAGGTGCTCTGGTAAGTTTTAAGAATACACTCTGTTTTAAAACAAAAACTCTGCAGCATTCAAGATCAAAAGAAGTAGAGCTAAATAGCCAGTTGCTTGGACCCCAATTACTTTTCATAAACCACAGATAAGTCAGGTTCAAAGGCATGGGATGTGGAGGAGTGCCTTTCAAACTAGATGTGACCGTCGTACTCAGAATGAGCAGCAACAAATTTTACTCCAAAATTATTGACAATCACTAAGTTAGGGCATGTGTGAACCAACTCTCCAGGAAACAAAAGAGTAAAACATTACTGTAAGTATGTTAGCTCCAGCCAAGAAAGGGAGTTGCAGATGCAGACTAATTTGTTTAAGTAACATACTTCTATTTCTTAGGTTTAAAAAGCCAGGGAAGTCTGGTAAAAGCTGAAAGATTTCCTTCAGTAGGAAGTTTTTTGCTTTCTAGACAGGATGAAAGAATCTGGGATTCAAATCAACAGTGCTAAGAGTTCCCTGTGCTTCAGGAACTAGGACTTTTCTTTTGGCATCCTGAGAATTAAGTACAAAGGTTAAAGGTGTTTAATACAGATGCCAAAATATAGGCTGAATTTCCAGGAAAACTGGCTATGCTGTGGAAAGCTGAGAATTTTGGGTAGTTTTCCATCACGAATCACAGACAGCTCTGAGATCTTCCTGTAGTTGGGTGAACTTGTCTAGTCACAGCATAGAGAGAACAGCCACATGAGAGAGCATCCTTTCCATACTGCCCTGCCATCTGACGGTGCCATGCCTGGAAGCACAGCTGGTGTGATGTTCCAATGGTTACAGCAGCAATTCCCCATTGCTGCCTTACTCATGGTGGTAAAACAGTAAACCACAACAACTGAGCCATGTAAGAGCTCACATCTCCATTACTTTAGCAATGGGTATCTTCTGTATTTTCTGCCTGAATTACATCATTTTAGGATGAAAGATAGCAATGCCTTAACTGTCTACACTTTCTAGGAAATGAATAATTCACCATATTATTGAAAGCAGAAGACTTTACTTCAGCAAAATGTAATACCCTGAGTAAGACTTCGGTCACTACATCTTCAGTTTTGCAGAAAGTGGCAAAAACACCTTAAATATTTAAATTGTAATGTTTTCAAAGTCCTATATGTTAATCTACGTCTCCTCCCATTAATGGGAATGGTAACAAAACAGAAGCCAGCAGTAAGCTCTGCTGAAACTCCCAGGTGAAACCATAGGATTTTGGTTTTGTGCGTCAATCAAAGGTTGCCTCCAGCACAAATTCCTAAAGCTCTAAGCAGACAGTCACACAGTATTGAAGCAGAGGGAATATACCCCTTCTGAATTACCACATTTCCTTACTGGAAACTCAAGAGGGTGTGACTTCAACCAAGATACATACAAAGGACTGGGAGGGAAAATGACCATATTCATAATGTAATAACAATATACTACACATAGAAATAACATGGTTAGGTAGGATGAGAAGCAGGGTTAGTACAGCTCCTGAGTGGATACTTCAATAACAAGTATTCTGTGAGGTGAGACATAGCCTGGCAAGACAGATAAGAATCAGACATATCTAAAATCTTGAGATGTGGTGGGCAGTGTTACTGGCTTGATTCAGCCTTTCTCCTGGCCTTTAAAATACTTCTGAGTGGTTAGTCAGAGAACTGGCAACAGCTCCTCAGGCCAAGCAAACAAGGAAAAACAGTATAACTAAGAAATGCGTGTTATTTTTTAGAATGCCATGCTTAACTACTGTTGTACCATGAGCTCAAAATACAGCTTCTTCTGAAATACCCAGAGCTGAAACAGTGCCAGATGCACAGGTTACCTTTTATAGAAGTACCCCTAAAATAAACCTTTCCCTTTAGAACAGGGAAGACAGAGGAGGTTCATATTCAAATATGGCTGTCAACACACAGACGAGTGGAAATTATTCTAGGCTGCGTGGGTACTCATGGTTACAACGCAAGCCACAAACTTTCCCTTTGATTGCAACCCAATGCAAGCCACATGGCTGCTGCTGGCACAGGGCACACTGAAATATGGTACTGCATTGGCCATCTTTCAAGGCTTTTCACTTGCTAGTGTCTCAATCAAACAGATTTGAGAGGTGACCCTCCTCAAAGGGCAGCAAACTTCCTAGTACCACAGTCCCAAGGCAAAACTGCCTCTTTTTATAGGGCGCCCTGCAATCCCCTACAGTTCTATCCAGGCAAGCTGTGACTAGTTCCCTCATTTTCATAGTTAATCACTCCTGGGGAGGAAGAAGTAGTGAAGACTTTGAAAGAGAGTTCCTAATGTCTGGACTTTCTCCACTCAGAACAGAGTAGGAAGTCTGGGAGTGTGTTTACTTTGAAAATAGTTACTTTAGGGGAAAGGGGGTAGGAAGAAGAGTGTTTCCACTGATAATGCTCGGTAGCCCATATCCCACTCAGAGATCCTTAATGACAAGATCCTGCAGGTTCCCAATTTCAGGTACTCAGACATCCATTTCCACTACTGCATTGCTGCAGGCCATGGCAGAGGGACACCCAACAAATGATGCATACCTGTGTGTAATTTTGGAACACTTGACACTATTTTGTGTGTCTGCAGCTACTTGTGCACTTAAGTGTCATACAATAAATACTTAAAAAAGTTCATGGAAGGAGTGATCAATCGAATCCCATCTGAGTTGTCTCTTGGTCTCTCTGTTTCCCTGGTTCCTTTGTTAACGCTTGTTGCATTTGTATACAGACAACTCAGAAACTTTCCTAGGTGACCTTTGAATCTCTGCCTTTCTTCCTTTGTTCCATTTCCTGAGTTTTTCACTTAATGTTCTCTCAGCACATTTTTCTTTTTTTGTGGATCTTGCGTTGTCTGTACCATCACTAAAATTTTTTCCTCTGTTGTTCAAGTATTTACTTCAGCAGCCTCTTCCCCTCTCGTGGTCTCTGTCCCTGCTAAACAGTAATTCTGGCCTCACCCTCCAGCCCATTTCTTTAAACATTTAATTTTCTCAATGGAGCTGTTTTGGGTTTTATTTCTGTTCAGATTAATTCCATCCTACCTCTTACTGACATGTTCCAAAATAAGCCCTAGATGTCCAATAAAAGTAAAAACCTCCCTACGTTAGGTCCAAATGTGATGAAGTCAATGGAAAGGCTCCGTCGGTGTCCACAGACCGGGTCCGATTTACGCAACCTTCTGATTCTTTCTTGTGCACATGTGCGCTGTTGCTATTTATAAACCCTGGACTTCACATTGCAAAATATTTAGGGCTCTGTTCTCACAACCTTGGAGAATTAATGAAAGGAAAAAAGGGAGGGGAATATTATAGGATCAAAATTAAAATCTGAACTAAAAATTGAATGGGATTGTCAACCAAGGATTTAACTTTGGACGTAAGAGGTTTTGTCCTGGAGAACAGACTAGGTTTGGAAGGGTTCTGCCACTGGGTGCTTTCTCCTCCAAATTCAATGGCATTATTCATTTACATTTAACTTACCTAACAAATTTGGAAGCATCCTAGTGACTTCTGAAAGGTGTTCAGTTTCTGCAGAGGCTGAGCACTCCTAACATATGCTGAAAATCTTGATGCCCTAAGCTAAAAGGACCCAAATCACTAATTGTTTTTGAATCTTTATACGTATGCATTTTGTTCTTTAGTTCAAAGTTAGTGATGACGTTATGAAAGTGAAAAATATTGTCATGGTTAAAGTTTCCAAAGCAGCTTCATAAACATTTGAGAAAGTAAAAAAAAAAATCATTCTGGGGTGATAAAGTCACTTGACACCTCATTGCAGCCCAGCAGTTCTGGTTGACCAGAGTTTGGAGAGGCTTTGATTCACGTTCATCATTTTGGTCTTTGTAGAAAGTAAAACTCCAAAATCTATGAAACACAGAAGTCAGAGAACACGAAGCTCTGCTAAGGTAGCCCAGAGAAAACTTATGCTTGCTAACTACCCAACAGAGGCAGTGAGTTTTCTCATAGTAGTAGTGAAACATCCTTAATATCAAAAGAGAAAAAGAATGTGGCATCTGAGTTACTGTGGAAATTTTACTTGCAAAGCAGAAGTCTAGGGAGTCAAAGGAAATGTCTTATTCTTGCAGTGTGGCCTCTCTGCCACCATCTATTCCGTTAACTACTTTGTTAGTGACACCTGTATTATTACATGATAAGAACTGAATCCTTCAAATTTAATGAAGGCCCCGGAATAAATTCCCATTTGGAGAGAAGAGGTGTTTCAGCATATGGTATCTTAACCTTCTCAAGAGCTTAGGTAGAGAGCTTTCTATATTTTCTTCATCTAAAGTGTAGAATTAAATAACAAAAAAGGGGTTTGTATTTCTTGACAAAGACCAAATTCCTCCTTTTATAACAGTCTGAGCACATTTCAGTGTCTGATTCCAGCTAAAGTGGAAGTTGAATGAAGTCTAGGTGGTTATATTGATTTTAAGGTTTGATTACCAAGGTATTTCAACGTGGGTTTAATTTTTATGTCTGTGAACAGCCATTGAACTCTGCAGTAAAACTCATGCCCACAATCTGGTGTGTATTCCTGAGCATTTTTTAAAGGCAAAGTAAAGGGCAAACACCTGAACCAATTTTGAAGCGTAGGCTCAGACACAGTGGGCAGTATTGCTGGTACGCACTAAACAACATAAGAACGGGTCTTCCACTGGAAGAAGTGTGAACAGGTTCACTGAAGTCAAAGTACCAGTTTTATGAGATTTGCAGACCTGACCTTATCACAAGGTTACTAAGAGTAGCTGGACAAAAAATGCAAAAAATAATTTCATCCTCCAAAATCTGTTGGTACTGTTCTCATTTCTTAAAGCTCGATTTGGGAGAAAAATGTTAACTGTCCAAAAGCCCTGTTTTGTCATGTTGTCATATTTTGTTTGAGGGTTAGAAATATGACCTCCAAAGGTTCCTTCCAACCTCAACCATTCTGTTTTCTTCCACTTCTGTTACTTTTAAAAGAAGTTTCTCTGTCAGGTACACAACTGAAAAAAAAAAAAAATACAAAGGGAAATGGGAGATGATGGGGAAACTATAACCATTACCATAGCAATGATAGTATAAATCTGTACTAGTTGGTAATAAGCAAGAAAAGAAAACAGAAGAAAAGTGGTAAAAATCAAAATACGAAGTGTTTGAAATGTTCTGACTCTCAAAAACCAAAAGCAACATTATTTCCGTTGCAGTTCACTTGAGACTGTTTTGGGAAAAAAAATAAAAATAAAAGAGTAGAAATATTAAAAACCTGATCTTAAAAAGTGTTTTCATAAAGAACCCAGTTTTTGTCAAGAAAATTGTAAAATATTCTCTGACATATCTAATGTCAGTATCTGCATTTTCTCTCGTTTTTCTAGTCAGGATCAGAAACAAAACCAAACAAAACAGAACAAATGTTAAAATCTGTAATCTTTCTGACAACCTCTGACAGCTTGAAAGAGAAATGTGATAACCCTCTCGCTACTGAATACCTCACTTTGGTAAGGAAGCTCAAAACTGAGCTCGAAGATTCTCATCTTACGAACTTGGTTCAGCATCATCCCTGTAGAGTGATGGCTATCGAAATCACACTCAGAGACCAGCAAACAAAATGTGCACACAACCAAGCCAATAACAGGGAGAGGAAGGAGCTTGAAAAAGGGAGTGGAAGAGCGGGGAATATTTTGTCGCACCTCTCTCTCTCTCCCCGTCTCTTTGTCTGCTTTGTCCCTTAAGGTTCAGCTACGTGGGCCGTATTGTGTGAACTCGTCTTTGATATCAGTGGGGACATCTACTTAAAAATTGATGTCATGATATGGCCCCAGGTATTTAAATTAACGAGATGTTAAATACTCTGTAGTTTTATCTGTAATTAGATGACATCCATGTAACTTGATCCCAGGAGTGATTTGTCATATTCCGGATTGTCCACTTAAGGCTTGGGGCCTGATCCACTCTCTGCTCCTATCTATATGAGTAGTTCTTTTGTCATTTTTGGAAGCAAGGTCCCTGGATCACTCACACACAGTTCTCATTTATTTTTGTATCTGTTTATCCATGTCTGTATGCAGATGTCTGATCTCTCCTTTCCACTATCTCAAGATATTTGGGTTTTACATCAGTGAATGTCCTTGTTTGGGGGGTAATTTTAATTAATTTTTAACTGCTTTTTTCTCTGTAGTTATATTTTTCTTTTTCATTCCTAGCTAATTGTCAGTTTTTGTTCAATATTTACAAGTTTTGCATTGAGTGGGATTTCTTATGCTAATCCTCTTCATCTAATATGCTCACTAAAGATGGTTGAAAAAAGTTGGGACTTTTTTAGGAAAAAAAAAAAATCTTTAACATTCCAAGCCCTTTCAGGCAATTTTTTACTCCAGAGCATCCATTGTTATCTTGCTTCTGCCCAATAGAAGACATTTTCAGTCTCAGTACATACCCACATCCCTGCAGTATTTAAACACACCCTGGTCAGTGCTGCCTGTGCCAAACAGCATCCTTGGCAGCACTTCAAGGGCTGCGATTCCAGAAGAATCCATGGCACAGTCAAACAAAGGTCAGAGGTGGAGCCAAGCCTGGGAACCCTCTTTGAAACTTCGCCCCTGTACGAACTAGGTCCTCTGGAGGAGATAGTAAGGCAAAAAGTCAGTTAGTGCTGCTCTCATCACCCCATTCTGAATTTCTCCACGTTTGTGTCAGGCTGCTACCATCCATCCCTTGGCATCGAGGGTGGAACTGATGGGGCTGGGGGCTGAGAGTTCCCTGGCTGGGTGTAGAGGTCCTTCAGAGCACGAAAAAGGCATATAAAAATTTTAGTATTAAGAAGCTTCAAATTCTGTGAACGCTATGAGTAAATAAAAGCCAACTATCAGGGAGAGAGAAAAGAAAGGCAGGAATGTGAATGGTGTGCTGGTGTACCCAGGGCATTGCCAAGATTTGTCCCTCTGGGAACTTCATCACACTCAGCTGAGCCCCACTTAAATATCCAGAGTGAAGGACTTTCTGCAGCTTCTTTGATGAGGTTGTTCCAGGGCTCACTGTCTTTCACAGCCAAACCCAGAAATTCCTGAGATTTCACTTGTGTCTCCCCTCTGCTCCGTATTGCTCCATTTCTGTGCAGCAGAGTCACTTGGGCTTGCTGGAAAGGACTCCCCTCCCTCCAGTGCACAGTGCTGCTGCGTGTGGAGCAGGGCTGCCCCGTCACTTGCCCTGTCTATACATATTTCAGTCTTTTAATCTTTCCCCTCAAGCCAGTCCTAGCAGCCCCTTCATCGTGCTCACAGCCATCCCTGACTCCTCCAATTTGCCTGCAGTAATGAGGTGCCCAGTGCCAAGCACGGTGCTCCAGGTCCAGCCTACATGTGCTCCGCATAGGGAGACCACTGCCTTGCTGACACATCCTGTCTTTTCTGTTCTTTTTTTTTTTCCCCTTCAGTGATCATCATTCAAAATTAAAATAACATGGAAAGGCAAAGCAGCCGAAATCAAAATCTAATGCATAATTAGATACAGCATGAGACAACAAACACGTCTTTGCTATCTGCCTCTGTATTGTAAACAATGATTACTTTACATGTTCAATGTGCCATGAAAGAAGAAAGAGCCTCTTGTGATGTTTTGTGAGAGCTTTGACTACATTTGCCCACTTTTCAAACAACAAAAAAATAAACTCACACTAACAAGGTGTATGTTTTCAGTCCTAAAATATGGGGTCACTCTCTGTTAAGGGGTCCATTCAATGATGAAATGAGATCAAAATGGTTAAGGCCACTGAAAGAAAGCAAGAAGGATTTGTCTGAAGTTCTGGTATACTGGCTATTATTTCAACCAAATAAGGATGCCTGGCTTTATTCTTCATGCTCCCTTGCCCCTTTTGAAAAACTGAAAAGGGAAAGGAAATGGCTAAGTTGTATCATGTATTACCTTGATGAGTGCTTATAACTCTTGATTCAGAGTTAATCATTAACCCAGGTTTTTGTGGTGATTGTTCTAGCTATGAAGTTTCTACATGAATTTGTGCAGCACATCATCATGAAAAAGAAAAAGCCAAATGCAAAAATCAAATAAAGTGATTAGAGAGGGTGGAAGTGCATGCGTGTATAGAATTATATATCCCACTGATTTTATTTTAAGACACACATGAATATTTGTATATTTATGTCAAAACTGCTGACCCTTAAATTAGAAGTGCTTTCTTGCTCAAAACCAGATGGCTTTGATCTATTATTTTTTAATGTATTTATTCATTTATTCCGTCCAACCTCTGGTATTCCTACTTACTCTTAGCAGTACTCTCAAACTGGGCAAAATACTGTTCTCTTAATCTCTTGTGCATTTAAGAAAAAATATTTTTTGCTCATTTTGACAAACAATGAAAAGCCTGAAAACTTCTGTAAAGCAAAAAAATTATATCACTTCAGGGCTGTGGAAACCTGTTTGTGTTTTGATCATTCTGAGACATTTCATTTTAGTACTGGGATTGTTATTTTTGTATGCTAATTAACGTACATTTCAAACAATCTTGTTTTGAACTGAAAATCTGGAATTTTTTTGTTTTGAAACTTATGTTCCAACAATTAAAAAAACCCTATTTAATTAAAAATGCAAAAACATAAACATTTTCCATAGAAAGCCTTGATGCCAAGAAATCAGCATTTTCTGACGAAAGGCTTGTTTTGTGGTTTTTTTTTTTAGAAAAAGCTATGAATATCTCTAGCAATAAACATGTGATGTGGAAAAGGGGTGATCTTTAGCTATTCCTGATGTAGCATAACTTAATCTGACACCCACTAAAACACAACAAGATTTTATGCGAGACAAAAATATGATTAAAAGCCAGAGTATTACAATCTGACCCTTGGAGTGCAATAAGGGCTACACTTGAAAAATCCACTTTACATAAATGTAAGGGTGTGAGTGTGTGCTCGTGTCTCTGTCTCTGTGCACCTCACATATATATCATCTCTCAATCCATCCATCCATCCACCCATTCATCCACTCACACATGATCTTTACTTCAGCACAAATAGTTCAACTTCCTTTTGGAAGGATTTGCTCATCGTATTTGTTTAAGGGAATGATGAACTGTTGTTGACTTGTTTGTACTCCATCCACGCACACAGCTATTAGTTTATTAATTAATCCTCCTGAAAATTCACACCTCTTCTTTCTAGATTAGTTGTCCTCATTTTCTATTGTTTAACATCAATCCCACTAAACCATCACATCTTGTTTTACTAACGCAAATCCTGAATCAAACATTTTTTAAGGGTTTTCCAGCAAGTATATTTCATCTGTGCACTAAACTCTTGTGGTTAGATTTAGGACTTGAATGATTATTATTCAGAAACAGCAAACTATTCAGCTTGAAACAAGAGCATGACTTTTTTTAGGTTTATTAAAATTGCATTAAGAGGTTTGGGTTTTTTCTAAACCCAGTAGTTAGAATGGCTGAAATTGTAATGTTCTTACATAAACTGTATTTCTGCAACCATTGGCCAGGGTAATAAATAATTTATTCACAACTTCTTTAAATACTATTTTGTTTGGTTTAAGCCCAAGGTTAGGCATACATATTTTAAAGCACTGGCTTCCTCTGCCTTTTTATATATATACACAAAATACTTAAAAGGTCATTATGGTAAAGATAGATGAAAACAGTCTTGACTTTTCATCTCTGCCAGCTCATACGTTGTGGCCACTCTGGTAGCTACAAAAATTTATTTTGTGCTGTAGATTTTTCCTAAGAAATTAAAAACTGATACCTTAGTTGATTATTCTACTTATTTTGTGCATCTCCTTGCCCAAAATAAACAAATTGATTCAAACAAACACAACAGTGGGCTGGGTACAACATGCGCACTGTGAATAAAACACACGGAGATGTCCTAATAGCTCATGTTTGTTTATTTCTGTTAATTGTGAGAGAAGCCAAGCACAGAAGACCAGGCAGAGCAGTAGGAGACGGTGGCATGGGAGTCAGCCTTGGGTTGCCACCTCCCTGATGACGCTCTCTGTTACCTGCACGTCCACCCTCACTGTCTCTCGTGCTCCCCCAGGGAGGGCCAGCACTGCCCAGCTGTGGAGGCAGCAGGCACAGCCATTGCAAGAGTATTTTCTGCAAGAATACTTTAGCTTCTTAAAAAAAAAAAAAAAAAAATCCAAACAGATTTCCCCAGGCACTAATACTGCTCCTGGACCATGGTCTTTCTTCCTGGAACAAACATGAGGATGTGCACACACACACACACACACACACACTTGCCACCCTGCTCTAACCCCTCAGCAGTCCCCGCATCCTTTCCTCTGCTATCCTCTGCCCCCATCTGAATAGCACAGTCGATTAAGAGGAATTGATGGATCAAGGCAAAACGCCCAGCAGCTATAATTTTCCCGTCCCACCCCAGGCAAAATTTTTCCTATGTGAATGAAGCTGGAAAAAAGGGAGGAGAAAAAAAACAAAAAAAAAAAAAGGATTTTGACAACAGCCCCCAAAGATAACTCGAAGAAGCTGGTACATCCATTTGATTAAACCTCACAGACAGCACCAGCTCCAGGGTTTTCCTAGATCTGAATCCCCTAGCACTTCCCATCGGATTTAAAGCCCTCATCCCTCAACATCTCTTTGCACTGAATGTAACAGCAGTGAGAAAAAGAAACAACCAAGCCATCCCTTGAAACAGTCTCTAATCCCTCTTGCTGCTTGCTCCCTCCGCCTGAGAAGATGCCTTTTCCCAGTGGGGCCTTGAGGTTCAGCTTGGCCCCAGCCAGTGGAGACAGGTTTCTGGGGTGGGCAAGAGGACCACAGCTGCCCCCAGCTTTTCCACGGCCCCGTCAGCAGCCCCGCTCCCGCTGTGCCGAGTGGCACTCTCCCGCTGCTTTCACATGTCACAAACAATTGCTCTCATTGCTCATCATATTGAGGTTGTCAGGGCTCTCTGACGCCGATAATTTGTGTGAGTTGATCATACTTCGGTAAATCAACAGGTCACGACCCCTGACCCATCAGCCCGGTGGCTGGCGGAGAGCCACCTACAAATCTTACGGCGGGGACAACAGAGAGGCTGTGAACTGCTCAAGTGCTCGTGTCTATCAGCTGCCACCAGAGAAGCCATTCCCCTCCGCCCTACGCCACTGGAGATGTGCTTTACTGGGAGCACAACCCCCTCTGCAAATCCATCTTAATTTCTTCACATCTGTTTGGGTATGCACATGTGTGTGTGTGTGCACGTGAGCTTTTTTTTTTTTTAGTTTTTATTTTCACTGCAGTCACTTGTAACGAACTTTAGCCTCCTCCATATGTTTTAAATAGAGGATCCCAGCATGGGAGATAAGAGGAACACTACTGAGGTCCTGCTCCAGCACCAGTGAATTGCTCTCACCCTAGATGCATGCAATGGTTAAGCTTCCATGGCAGCTTTATGGGCTTCTTTTAAAAAACTTTATTGACTCACATGTTCTCAAGTGGTGGCTCTGACTCTTTCTTTTCACTTAGGTACAGTATGTATGTTCAAGACGCCTTTGGTTCTTTGCTTCCCTATTTTTTTAACATGTAGGATTCCTGACCGATGCCTTGAAGTACAGGCTGTGCAAGGGAGGGTAACGCAGGCATCTTTCATTACCCATGGTCTTCAATAACTCAGCAGCTAAACAAGCCAGAGGAGAAGAGAGACCTATGAACTCGAGCAAGAAGGATACCGTGCAGATCAGCTGGAGGGAAGTCAGGAATGAAGTGGGTTCAACTTCGAAACTGCAAAGTTGTTGAAAGTTGCATGCCCTGCAGAAAAGACAGAGCATTCTGTAGCAAATGGAAGTTGCAGGCACAGCTGGCTTAAAAACTATCACTTCTTACAGGGAAAGATGAGGAGAGTTTCTTTTTATAGCAGATAGCCCAAACATTGTCTTTGGCTCATGCTTCTCAAGCATATGCACCCAGAGCTAATTCCTCTGCTTTCATGAGTGGTGTGGGTATGGTAGAAAGAGGCTGGATGGTGTGAATTTGTAATTCCAATTACAAAGGCAACAGCTGGCTCTCCCTGCTTTGATTGCCAGGTGTTCATCTGATGCCACATGTTCATTTCTAGGCCTTTTATAAATATGCTGAACAAATGAAAGTGCCCATATTCCCCTCTCCTGCACTTGAATTTAAATGCAGTGATGTGAAAAATAAATAATATAAGCTTAGCTGTGTGGGGAGCAAGCAGAGAACCCAGCTGATTAGCCATGCAAATAAAGGAATTGAGAGGTTTCCACTGCCCTATACATTTTCCACAGAACTTTGCTTTTCTTACCACACTTCACTTCTCCTGCTCCACTGCTGGCTACTCCCCTGCTGTGGAGCAGGCAAAGCCCTGGCACATGATATGCTCCAATCGTGGGCCTGGATTCCAAGTTCAGTAATCCTCCAAAATAAGCAGAGGTGGCAATGGCAAACTCCAAGTTTCCTCAGTCACCACCACAGATGCTGGGGGCACAGAAACTATTGAGAAATGGTTTCCCACCTGAAAATGTCCATTTTCTTTTGTCACATTCCGCATCTTTCGTTTGTCTGTCTCTTTAGAATAAACTTCGAACTAACCATAAGCATCTGCTTTTTCATTGTTTTTGCAATAGCGCCTAGAGATCCGAAAGTGCCATGATCATCTGCAGTGTGAGCCATGTGAGAGAGCATGTTGTTGCTGCCCAGGGCACCAAGCTTTTCCCCATGGCAGGAGAGGAGGAGCAGAGCAAGAATGTGGAGGAAGAGAAGACAAACCAACAGTGAAATACACCTACCCTGCTCTGCAGTTGGTGTGACCCAGGTCTGCTCATGCTCGTGAGCCACTGAACTCTGGCAAGCCCTACCAACGTGCAGGAGGGAACATGAGCAGTCCTCTCGTGCAATCCTTTGGGTGCACATGGCAGTGAAGAAGACCTTTCAACCTGTGCTTTCCCAGTTACAACCATGGCAGAAATCCAGGATGTGCATACAAATCCCAGGTCATTGCTACGCAGCCAGGTCTCCACCATTGGAAGCGTGTCCCTATATGCATCCTGCAGGCTAACTGCTGTCCCAAACATTCCCCACAATCTCTCACAGCAAGTTGCTGTGTTCACTCTGCTTACCCCAAACGACCTACATCTGTGACTGCCTTGCCATTGCTTGTGAGACTCGAAACCTCCAGGGTGTGGTGATGGCTGCAGCTGCTACATCCCAACACATCAACCTCTATTGCCTGAACAGGAGTGCACACCTTCACAGATAATGGCTACAGCAGATCCAGCAGGATCTATCTCAGCACAGCCCCCAAAGCCAGAGACTGGTCACGGAGAGAGAGGTGCATCCTACACTGACAGCAAGGCTCATCTCCTCTGCCCTGGGTGAATGAGAAGTATTTTAGAGAGCAGAACACACTGGGGTGATGAAATGTTACCACGTAACATTAAAATCACAGCGAAAGGAAAAGCCTGTCCTGCAGTCGGCTGTTCAAAGATTATTTCACGTGCAAAATAGAAGCTGAACACAATTGTTGTTCAGCTTGATAAAAACCAAACAGAGGTAGGAGAAAGGCAGGGTAATCCTGCACATTAACTGGCACAGCCACTGGAAAAACACACAAGAATGCAAACCATCTCCTTCCAGACAGAAATGAAGCATATTTGGTGCTGCCATACTGTAACAGATGCTCCAAAAATTATTCCCAGAATAAATATATCTGTGTATGTATAGGTGTACACTTGTGTACAGAAAACTCTCTTTATAACCCAAATTTCTTTCTTCTGCCCTGTGAAAACCTCAAGCTTTTGACTGAAATTATGGTCTGAGACTAGAACAATTTGTATTAAACTCCCACAGTTTTAAACACTAAAGTAACTGAAACATTACATATTTGAGTTCTCCCTTTAGCACATATTAATTACTGTGAAGTTTAGATTTAAACTTAAAATATTTTTTTTAAAATTGCTTGGCAAATGGACTTTTTCACCAGTATTTTGCCACTTTTTTACCAGTACATTTTCATTGTTAGTTATTGCCAATGCAAAGAGGCTGAACAGTTGTACCAAATGAAAATGTGTAATGGTTATTTGATAGAAGAAAAGAACAGAGTTATAAGTAAAACAAAACCAATTTCATCCTGTGAACAGCAGAAATTGCCTCCCTGTCAAGCCAAATATTAAACCCACAACAAAATTAGATTCAAGTAGAAGAAATGCAAGATCTGAGAGAAAAATATTCCAGTGCTAGTAATATTTAATGGAAAGAAGAAGCCAAGAGAGATAAAAGAATTCTAGGAGTGATAATAGGCAGAAAACTAGGAATGGTTGCCACAGAACATGGCACTGAATAAAAATCTGGCAAATAAATATTGGGAAGATACATGCAAAGAACTAATTTCACTGTGTACGTGGCCGTAATTTGAGGACTTTGGGCTTCTGCCTGAAATCTGGGAGCCAGTAGACCCAGCTGGAACAAAGGCTTTTGAGGTAGGTGGGGTCCTCTAAACTGGTGTTTCGGAGCAGGAGCACAATCTGTCTGTCTGTCTGTCTCTGTCTCTCCCTCTCTGAATAGATATGCTCAGAACCAAGAAGAGGGAGGACTAGTGTGCTGTGGAGCCAGCCATGTATCCACTGTGGGTTCAGTTATGACCTCTTAGCACAACTGCTAATACAGTAGTTCCCTATAACAAAAAATATTATCTAAAACCTTAGAAATAATGATAATGTGGACCACAATAAGTGCCTGCATCAATCCAATGTATCCCATTGTGTAAGTCCTGGTCAGCAGACCCGGGGACTGCCCCAGCCAGCTCACCCTTGCATTATCCATGCCTAATCCACCTGACAGTCTCTTCTCACCACCTTGCTTAAGGATTTGCAAAGTCAATGCAAATGTGGCCTTCCCATCACAGGTCAAAGGCAAGAGTCACGGGGAACCTGGGAGGATGGACTCCCAGTGTCCTGCCTCAGCCATTGGCCAACACAACCTCTCTCCCCGTAAGAACACGCAAAATTTTGCTGCCCTTAAACCTAGACCATAAAGTCTGTCATGGGTAACATTCGGTGGTTTTGTGAGGATACAGTTAAAGCTTCTGCTGGTTTTCTTAATCAATATGTGTGATTTTTATGCAATTTGCAGAGAACAAAGGAAATATTCTGTTTACATTAGCTCCTGTTAGCCTGGAGGAAAACAACCATTTTTTTTTAAGACAAATTATTTTGAAAAGTTGGAAATCCAATTATGAGTGGAATGGCGCCAAGTGGCATTCCAGTTTGAGTGAACTATGAATCCTAGTGCTGATTTTGTACTAAATTACAAGGAAAACTGAGAACTTTTAGGAAATGTAGTCTTTGTTACTGAGATATACAATTAATTAAGGACACAATGTTTAAAATTGTTTATCCTTTTATTAGTGATTCCCTAGAGTGCCTTGGTATAACATTGTTTCATAATTTCTATAGTCTGGGGTGCAAATCCCCAGTTAGGTTGTATGTTCTGTCTTCACCCCTCTTTGTCTCCTTTAGTGCTTTTAGAAAAGCAAGAGTTTTCTGTGTTTTATTTTTTGGTAAGATATTACATGCTGTTCTCTGCACTCCTCAGTGACTTCCTGGACATCAGCCTGGGTCAGGATGAACAAGAGAGTAGCTCCAGGACTGCACAGCTGAGATCAGTGAAGGGCCACCCTCAAAAGCAAGGTGGATGAACCAGGTCATCTCAGTCTCTGTCCACCTCCTACTTCTCCCTGACCGGTTAGAAAATAACATGGATTTCATCTCACTTTCTTCCTGTCTTCACTCTTCCTTCAAACAAATGCAGGAGTTCTTCCTGACAGCTGATGAAACAAAACCTGCTTCATCCCAAGTGAGCTATTTTTCCCCCCTTGAAATTTCTCCCTGTATTGAGCAGCTGACCTGGGAGGGTGTTTGATGTTCACCGGGTGGGCTGGGTAAACCTATTAGCAGGGGTAGCAGGAAGGACAGGCTTTATGTGGCTGCAGGTCAAGGCTGGGATTTCAGACCGAGGTTCAGTTCTCATCCCTCCGTCAGACTTCACTCACCTGGGTGAGGGTATTTATATCCTCTTCACGTCAGTAAAGGAAGAGGATCACACTCCCCTTTTACTCCTGCTTCCTTTCTCGTTGGAGCAGAGATCATCTCTTGCTGTGCTCACAGTCTCTGGCACTATAAACTGGCCCACTTTGTCTTGAGAGCTGTAAATGCTAACACATTCACAATTAAGTGCATCAGATGCCCAAACACTCTGGTGTGTCTGTGGTCAGAAAAGATCTGAAATGACTGTTACCTGTTGCCTTTTCAACATCTCAGCTCAATGAGATGGCTGCCTGTTCTAGCCGAAAAATGATACTAATTCTCACTAATTTGCCCAATCCATACTTCCTAACTACAACCCTGGACAGATGATTTGACTTGTATATTTTCCTAAGCTTATCCAAATATTGGAGGAAAATAAGAAACCTATATTCATTGTCCTATTGTTATTATTGTAATGACAACTACCGCATGTGGTAAATTGGATCAAGACAGAAGAGCCCAAAGTCCCATGTTCTTCCATAAAAATCAGGATATCTAATGCTGAATGTGATAGTCAGGACATATTAGATACATTTTCACTGTCATTCTGAAAAACATCTAAAAATGCAGCCATACAATAAAATTAGAGGCTAAGAAACAAGCAAATTCTTCACTTTTAGGGAGATGAAGAATGTTTTCCTTGAATCCTTAACCCCTCTGAAGTTTCCCTAGCAGGTTTAATTTGATTAGCAATCACAACTCTAGACCCTAATATTATTAACCTTAGGCTGTTTTCAAGGAAACAGTATTTTCCTGACGCTTTCTGAAAGTCTTACACAAATGGTGTCACCTTTATGAATCATTAGTTTCCCCACATGTAAAATGGCATGAACCAAAGAATCAGGAAGCAAAATCTTAACAGACCAAATGGCACTTGGTGCCTAAGTCCTGTCAATGAGCCACTCTGCATTTGTAAGGAACCTCTCATGAAGTATTTATACTAATGATAACAAAAGTCAAACAATGGGAAAGGTGGTCTTTCTTGCTGTAGGGACTATTCCTGGGAAGCAATGTAACTCAAAAGCTTTACAGACTGAATTAGGTGTAATCCTTACGGGATCACTAGCAGCTCATAAATAACTTTTAATGAGATTTCCAGCAAGTAAAATTGCACATGGGAGGGGAAAAACAGAGAGAGCGAGGGAAAGAGAGGGGGGAAAAAATGCAAGAGACCACCTCAATAAAAAATTAAAATGTTCATGCTATCCCCCTGTTGTTTCATATGTGTACACAAGAAAGCAGCAGGGATGGTTTCAGTAAGGCATTATTAGTGCCCAAAATATTTAATTAACTGATAAAAAAGGGGAAAGACTAGTAAAAGGTCACCGCAAATTCAGTGACACTGGCCACTAATCTATTGAAACTTATAGAGCTAAATCTAAGGCATGTTCCAGAGTTAAGCAGGGAAATAAATCAAGGTTTGCAAATGTCATTTAAGTTTTCACCTGTCCCAAGATTCAAAATTATTGGCTTCACAATGAAAAGCATATGTTGCGCCCCTTGCCTAGGGAATAGTAATGAAGTGAGGCAGACACTCTCCAGTTCTACACTACCATCTCTCCCCTCTTTATTTCCCATCGAGTAAAAATAATTACTGTATACTTGAGGGAGCATTTCTCTCAGTCTGCCGATAACTGCTGCCATGTTGGCTCTTCATGAGCTGCTCTTCTTCCTTGTGGGACTATGATTTGATTTATGAGAAAATAGTTGGCAAATTGCGATGTCCATCTTGATGGATGACATCATTTGGGCCATTTTGCTGATCATGTATGACTAACTTTTTTTTTAGTGCTGTTGCAATTGATCAAGTGCTGCAGCACAGCTGAGTTAAGGAAAGGAGTAGGGTGGGGGAGATGAGGGGTGAGGGGAGGAAAGAGGTGACAATTGCCTGTGCTCTGTGAGAACTGGAATGGCATTCACAGAGCAGAATCCCCTCTTTTTTGGTTCAGCTGTAATCTAATTGAAGAGGAATATAAATTTTATAGACTGAAAATAACGCAACGTATATATAACAATGGGATTAAATGTAAATGCCTCAGCCCACCACATTAAAATTAAAGGAAAAAAAAAGAATAAACCCTGAGTATCGTGTTTTATGCTGAACCCTCTGTGTCTAATCCCTTTGGCACTTGAGTTATATTACCACTCATTACAGTTAACTGCTACCGTATATTACATAGGAAGGGAGGTGGATGTATGTCCTCTAGGCCAGATTTGAGATCCACAGAGTTATGTGATTTACAGATGCCTGCTTCAAATTTAAGGAGATTTTTGACCATGCTAGGTACCGTTTTTTTATGTTGAGATCTCTGCAATCCTGGGACTAATCAGTGGTCCCTGAAAGATGACCAGGAAACCAAACCCTCTCCCAGTGAGCTGATCAGACAGCTGTCCCCAATACTTCCAGGTCAATCAGGAAGGGCTGGCAGCTGTGGTTATCTTAGACAGACCCCAGCCAGGCATGTCTGCAGGGAATCTTGCAGAATCTAACATGTCCTTAAGAACTGTGGGTAGATCAGTTTGCACCTGGCTGGCACATGGCAATGGACACCCAGGCTTGACCACCAACAGATCTGCGTGGGAAACTGAAAAAGAGGAGCTTGCCACACTTTTGGAAAGGACAGGTTTGCTTTAATGCATTTCCAGAGGTTCCCAGTAGCCTTTGATTAGTTTTTCAGTTATCCCAACCACGTACATGTGCATGAAATCATTCTACATCCTCCAAAGTTGTCTGACCTCCTCTAGTACCTAAGAGGATGTTATTGATGAAACAAAGCTGGAGGTCCAGAGACCTTACAATGCAAAATGATAAGAGGCAAATGATATTAGTTGAAAGAAGAAACTTTTTCCCCATGAAGACAATCAAATTGTGGGATGCCCAGAGATGCTGAGCCAGTTGCATTCCCCAAAATTCCAAGGATGGGGACATCAACCTACTCCAACCTCGTTGCTGAACCGACTTTGAGCAGAGGTTTGAACAGAGACATCCCGCCGCTGTTTCCAACATGAGTTATCCTGTGATTCTACATGGTTGCTTTACAGAGAAGGGACTGTTTGAAGGAACTCTGCATGGCCAGTGAAACAGGGAGTCAGGCAGACAGTCCTGCAGTTCCCTCAAGCCAATCTCTGCCTGATCCAAGATAAGGATCTGCTCCTCAGAGATGAATGTGCTTTAATATCTGGGAGATCTTGGTAGCAAGGTGCTGACAGTTTGGCCGTGAATGTTTCAGATCGTTTGAACTAGTCAAAGGTTTAGGGACATTGCAGGCAACCGTGCTCGAGCCAGAGCCTGAAGTTGGATGGTGCTTCATGCTCTGCCAAGCACACTGGAGGGCAGCCAACCTCAGGGAGGGTCTTGCCTGCAGAAAGGAGGATGAAGCCTCAAACTTCGTTTTCTTGAGGGCCAGTGTACCAACAGAGGCAACGCATGGAGCATCTCTGGTCCCTTGGTGCCAGATTTAGACTTTGCACCTAAATTATAGCTACTTAAAGCCAGATACAGTCTTCTAAAAGTTCATCAGTCAAAGAGACTTCTCCTTTATGAATAGAGGATGTTGGTGGTGCTGATTAGGAAGAAAAAAAAAATAAAAAGAAGTATTCAATAAATTTTTCAAGGACTTCATATCATGCAAAATTACCTCTCAGACCAACAGATTCATAAGCTGAGATATATTAGCATTGCCTCTACACAACAAGTCAGTACTTTTAAATCAGTTTAGTCAACTGTTGCCTTAGTGTTTAAAGCACTCTCTTGTCTATCCTAGAGGCCAATTTGTAGGTTGGATTTTCCAGCAGTGTGCGTTCCAAGGGAATTTTCTGAAAATGATGAACAAGCTATGAAAATCCAAGATCCTAGATGTTCTGCTCTTCCAGAGACTGCTCTGGATTTTTGGTTGACTCTAGGGCAAACATTTACCTGTAGACTTCAATGGGCAGTTGATAAAACTGTCTTTGCCACGTCTAGGTGTCCTTCTGAGGAGGTACCTATAAAACACACCTATTATTCAATATTTCCAGCAGATTGGGCTTGCCAAAAGGAGGTGGAAAAAACTGTGTTTTATGACTGAGGAGTAAAAACTATGTTCAGGAGAATCAAATATGAATATTTTTCTATGTCTCAGGATTTCTGTTTGCAATATATCAATAGTGGATTTTTCAAAATTATTTTCTTTTTTTTCTTTTGGCTAGGTCTCCTAAATCTTTTCTGGACATGCCTTGTGGGGTTGGGGTTTTTTTTATCTATGTGGAAGGGGTTTGTTTTGGGTTGGGTTTTTTTTGTTTTGGGGTTTTTTTTTAACCTGGTTTTCATATTTTGGTGCAAGGGGCAATACATAAAAATTTACAAGGGTTAAGTTTTCTTTACATTTCCTAAACTTACAGATCTGCTTTTCTCATTAGCTAACTGCTACTCACTGATGAACTCGCTGCACTTTTAATTCATGGTAAAACACTTTCTGCACATTTCAGTGTTTCACTGTTTTATTGAATGGTCACAGCCTTTTACCAAGGCTGATCTTTATCTGTTGCTGCAATTCTTCAGCCAACTTTATCATGCTGAAATTATAATTTTCAAAGGAATTTCCTTACTCCCCCTCTCTCTCCTAGCTGTAATCTAAAGTGCTTAACTTTATTGCTATCTGAATCCTGCCAAAAGCACACTTTTACAGTACCAGTTATCCAGAATGTCCTGTAGAAGTGTGGGACACAGAGAGAACAGAGTGTTTCATATAAACTGCTTTCCCATTAACTATAACAATAATCATCTTGAAATATAATGTTTCATCTGAAGATGTCTCTCTCCCTAAAAATTCTCCAAGTTGGTAAATTAAATCTGAGAATCTCCTGGCTTGGTGGGGATGAGTATGTTGGCTTAGGCTAGCACTGAGGTCACCCTGACATATTTATGAAAATAGATGGGAAAAAGGTTGAAAAGGATGTGCCTTCACTCCCACCATTGCTACAATGTTGAAAAAAGACAAAACATTTCTTGTCAGATCATGTCAGTCCCACGGCACTGGCTTTGGGCACAGCTTCCAGAGAGAGCCAGTGGCCCAAGCTCTGAAATAACATGGTTCAGAAAAAAAGAAGAAAGGACATCATTAGCCAGTCTGTTATAGCTGTGTGGGCTCTGGAGCTCACTGAGCCACCTGAGGCTACCAGCCTGTGACTACCAAAGGAGCAGCTTGGGGATGGGAAATGCTGCAGCCCTAACACCACCAGTCTGTCCTGGTTCTGCACTTGTGAAATGCTGGGGACTTATTTGTCGAATCTGGGTGCCTTGCTGTTTGCAGCCCAAGAGAAGGATGAAAGCATTGGATCAGCACGGCGGGACACAGACATCCTGCTTGGTGAGGGAGGAACACTCTTGACACGAAAAATCCATCTTGGAAAACCAAGGGCATGGAGGAAGAGCAGACCTTCCTCTCTCCATCCTGTGGTGGACACCCTGGTGTCCATCAGCCACCCCAGCTGGTAGAACACGACGTCCACTTGCTGTGCAGATTTCTGGGCATTCTGAGTCCCTGCCAGAAGTGCCTCCCTAGTGCAGCCCACCTCAGCTGTCAGGAGCACAGGTCAGCTGGCCTGAACCCAGCCCAGAAATCATCCATCAGTTCCCCCATCCTTTAGCCTGTGGGAGACACTGCAAGGAGCCCTCCTACACGCTTGGTCCCAAGGGCTGCTTTCTTTCCCCAAAGCTCAACCTGGAAGTCAGACTACCTGGACTGGAGCCAGACATCTGACAAGTGCAAGAGCAGAGTCTTTGCCCCAGGGTGGATTTTGACTTTTGTGGGTTTTTCTTCCTTAAACACTGGGTAAGACCTCTCCATGTAAATACCTCAGGAAAAACAAAACAAAAAAAAAAAAGCAAACAAACAAAAAAACCCCAAACAAACAAGCAGAAAACCCAACCAACCAAAACCAAAACATACAAGTCAACACTGCTTACACAGAGAGGAGAACCCCAGCCTGTGACGTGTGAAGGACAGCAGGATTTAGCAAAACACCTGAGCTTGGTTTTCAGAAGTGCTCTGCCTCTAGGCAGTTCCCATGCAGCCCATGTGGGGTTTTTTGTTCATTTGCATCAACAGTAATTTGTATCCAGGTTTCTCATCTTTCTTGAAAAAGTCGTATTAGTTCCTCACACCCACTGACTGTGGTGGAGAATTTCACAGGTAACCAGTGTTCCCACAGGCATGGCTAGACTCACTCCTAGGCTCACTCGGGCCATAGCAGCACTTGTTTTTCTCCTTACTGTCACACATCCTGCTACCCTCTGTCTTTACTAGAGCCTGTTGCTTGCACCATTAAAATACTTTCTGAGGGCCAGTGGTTTCTAGGAGCACTTAAGGCAAAAGCAGTCCTTGATCTGGGCAGAATTTTGCCTCTAAGGCAGATCCTATCATGCTTATGCCTCTTAAATACCAATCCAGTCACACCATAATGACATTTCATTCCTGGGTATCGCTTTTCTCCATTAGATACCCAAGCCCTGCACAAATAAAATCATAAACTCAAGCAGAGCACAAACATCCTCATGGGACATGCACATGAACAAGGGCAGGAATCAATATGGAGAAATCATTTCTATGCCAATACAAGCCCTGGGAAGGAGGGCATCCAGAGATGCTCTGGCTCCCTGATTCCCAGCCCAGTCTCCCACCTCTGTGTACTCTTTGTTCCTTCCAGAAATGGTCTATGCTGCTGCCTGATTGCCAGCACAGGGGCTCCCATGATGCAGGAGTCTGTAAGATCACAGTGCTGCTCCTAGGAGGCAGTGGGGATGGCATCTGATTTTCCATAGAGAAAATTCAAAGCGGAGGGAGAGGGGGAGGGATAAAATGACCCTGCAGTTCTCATATTGTAATGGTTATTTATTTTGTTTAGACAGCACACATCACAATGCATCTGGTTAGAAAAGAAACTTCCTTAATTATGTATAGGGCTTTGACTCCCAAAAGATATGTTATGTAAAAAAAAGAAAAAAGAAAACCAAGAAACAATCTACTGTTTGTTTGAATGCTCGATACATTCAATTGCAAAAGAGCAGTTCCTCTCCAAGCCATCATTACCTATGTCTGTGCATTTTTATTTGAGTTTCAGCTTACTGTGGAAGCCTTCCACTTTGATTCTCAGCCTCTGTACCTTCCTTTCTCAGACTATGGTTTTTAGGGGGGCTGCAGTGCAGTGAAAATCAAGTGATACACAGAAGCTGCCTGATTTCCCCAGGAATTTTTATGTGGGATCAATCTACGATTCTGAAGAAAGCAGAATAAATCAAATCAAATAACACTCACACTAAGCATATTGATGAGGACATGGATCAAGCAGGACAGACATCCGGTTATGTAAATGATAGCCTGGAGAACACAGCTTTGTTTAAACAACTCAGGATGGCTCCCAGGGACAGACCTTAAGTCAGAGTAACCCAGGATTTCCTCTTTGAATAAAGGCAAATCAGTGTAAATGAGAGCAGATCCACGTACTACAAAACCAGTGTGTTATCCCCATTGGTAGGAGAAGTGACAGCAAAACCAACAAAGACCTTTCAAGTTTCTCTTGGTTTTGGTGAATTTTTCACTAACATCAATAAGGCCACAGTGGGCATCCCGGCTGAAGCCACACTCCCAAAGACACTGGTGAACTGGAGCATTTCGGCAAGAGGCAGCTGCAGCTGTTCTCTCCTAACCCACAAAAAACAATGAGAACCACAAGCATGGTGGGGAGACCCTGCTCCCCTGGGACCGGACAGCCCAAAACTCTCTGTGAACCCAACACTTCATACGGTGGAAAGGCAGAAGCAGAGAAGAACATCACCTTCTTCCCTGTGAGAGAGACCAAGCAGTGGAACAGATTGCCCAGAGAGGCTGTGGAGTCTCCCTAACTGGAGATATTCAAGAACTATCTGGACACAATCCTGTGAATGAACTCTAGGATGGCCCTGCTTGAGGAGGGAGATTGGGCCAGATGACCTCCAGTAGTCCCTTCCAACCTTACCCATTCTGTGATCCAGTGATTGGTCAGGAAAACCTGTTGGCAATCAAAATCTTTTTGGGAGGCCAGGGACAGTCCTGTCTTAGAATGTTTCCCTGACACCACCTGAGCTCATATTCCTCTTGTGACAGCACCTTACATTTGGCTTTTCACCAAAACACAGCACCATGGGATCTGTGGTGCTTTTTAGTTTTCAAACTCTAACTTTTTAGGAATATGGCCCGTATCAAATTTATAGAACTGGAGCCACAGTTCCAACTTTATTTGCCAACGGCTTTATAAGCCATTAAGTTAAATCCTCTTGGTGCAACAGCAAATTCCATTTTCCCTGGCTGCTTTTACAAAATTATCCAGATATGTTATTCCTTCTGAGGTTTTTTTCCTGCCAGAGATACTTAAAAAAAAATACAAGCCAAACCAAAACAGGAACACACCTGAAAAACTCTTTGGCAAATGTACTTGCCCTTTATTTGTTTCAAAATAGGTTATTTTTGTAGTGTTTGCCTGGTCATTTTATCAAGCAACTGAACAAGTCTGTGTTTGAAGCAAAGATGATATTTGCAGAAACAAGGAATAGTTTCTCATCCCTTAAAATGAAGGGGGAGTGAATCAAAATAAAAATGGTTTTGATTATAGAATGATGGCTTACAGTGAGCAAGCTGTATGTGGTTTTTGGCATCACTATTTGAGTAAGTAAGAATTGGAGCCAATCCTGCAAGATGAGTAGGTCTGAAGATAAAGTAGACTATAAAGAAATATTCCTGTTCCCTGCTCCAGATTCCATATGTTAGTTGACTTATTTGCACTTCTGAATAAGTCTGAATTTAACATTCCCTCTTAATTGTTTCTGAGCTTCTCTTTGTGGTTTTATGGGCTAATTTGCAGTGTCAATGTCAGCAGTTCTGGTTTGGAGCATGTAAAGGCATCTAAACAAAGGGATTTTTAGTCTGAAACAAAGTGCTGGTTTGGTATGTGTGCAGAGGTAGTGCAATACGGGAAACAGAGCCCAGAGCATTACAGGTCATTATGCAGGGAAAATACATCCTTCCTACCACTATTTTTAAGTTTTAAAAGCAGTTAAAAACCTCAGAGACAAGGAAGTATTCTTTATTTGAAAAATTGGGAATAGAACCGAAAAACATTGTAGTCCATTAGATGGCATAAGTGTAACAATGGAAATTCAGGGAAACAAATTAGAAAAGAGTCTTTTGTCTTGTGGATTTACTATTGCTCATAGCTTGTGGTTTCAAAAGAGAAGTGGGAGGGGGAGGAGGAAAAGGGGGAAAAAATTACAATGATAATTTTCCAACATTTTAAAATGAAAATCTGAAGGAAAACTAACTCAAAAGTCCAGCTACAAACAACATTTCTCATTATGTTACTCATGGATTACACTGATTTGAGTCAATGCCCCTAGTCCAACTTTAGAAGTGTTTAAAGGTCAGGCCTGGATTCGTGTTGCAGCAAATGAACCTTATCTCTGCACTGTGCCAAAAAAAAAAGCCACCTGAGTCCGAACAACCCTGAACTTTAAGCTGCTTAAAACCTTTAACCAGGCATGACTCTGGTGAAGTTTTGTCATTTCTAGCAGTTCGCTTTCATCATTTGTAGAGCCTACAGCATTAACCCTTTTGCTTGCTTGATCTTTAAATGGGTGAAGAAAGAAAAATACTCCTGAGTAACTATTCTATATCTGGAAGAAAAAAGGATCACGGACTTGCCCATAGCTCTTGCTGTCTTGTGAATAAAAATAATCTACATTAAACCAAAAAGAAAATTACCCATTAGGATTATGTAAAAAAGCATTACATCTCCTTAAGCATCAAGTTACCAAGATACGTTTTTGCAAAAGAAAAAAAGGTCAGTTACAACTATTAAACTTGTATATTGTTTTATACTAAGCCCTTCCAATGGCCTCTCTGAGGGACTGTTTAGTTTGTATTACACTCTAATAAACTCCAGGTGTGGAGGACAAACTGAATAATAAGAACCCGATGGACCAGACTAGTTAAAAATAATGTGGTACATTCCTAGTTCTCTGCATTTAATTTATTGTTAATCATTGTTATTACTTACATTTATTGGGTAGTTTTTCTAGATTTATTAGGCACTACATTTAACAGTGTTATCGCTTGTAACTGACTATCAGTGGAATAGAAAACATATTTTCTTAAAGAGTCTAACCCTAATTAGTAAGTTGTTTCCCTATTGAAATAAAACAGACCCTAAGAGAGTCAAGTTGAGACTGACTTTTTTTTTTTTTTTAAGCCAGAAAGAAAGTTCAGCAAGGAAACCTGTTTTTTTCAAGAGCACCTGTCAGAGCAGGCAAGCGGAAGCATCCAAGCACCCTATCCAGGGCTCTGATAGTTGAAATACTTGGCTGAGAACTAGCAAGTCAGAAGCTTGAAGGCTGTCATCTTGAAGGCTGAGCTGATCAATGGATTCTGTTCCTTACCATAGTGACATGTAGGGGAAAGCCATTAAAAAGATAAACAAGAGCCAGTTTGAGCTGCTTGCTCAGCAATCCCATACTGTACGGCCAAGCCAGTGGGGCACATGCCAGGGTACGTGATGCTTCAGGGATGGGAGATGACCCCAAAGGCAGGTGATGGCAGAACTCCCAGAGAGTATTGTAGGACAATCAGGGCTGGCAGCAGCTGCTTCACTTCTGAAAGCAGCTCATCTCCTGGACAGCAGAGCCCATTCCAGGTCACCTGCGACAGCCTCAGGGTGGGAGCCAGGCACGCCCTGCATGGAAATCAAGCTCTGCATTGGCCCAACCCTGTTGTTCATCTACCTGCTCAACACAAACCGTGGCCAACAGTGTTAGCTGTCTGCCAGCTGGCTATGGGCATTGCCTCATCAAAATAAAAGAGTGTGATCAGCATATGTAGCACTGTTATCTGCCTAAATGGACAAATCAAAACAGCTCCTTTGGTGGCAAGGTCGTTATTCACCACTGATGAAAGAAGAAACCCCCTTCCAAATGCCCAGGGCTTCTCTTAAAAAATAGGATACAGTCTGAGCTCACCTGTGTTCTATGCAGGAGGCCACATCCAGTTAGGAGCAAGTTGATGTTTTTAAGCATCTTGGAGATCTTGAAGGATTTTTCACAGAGCACAGATCAGTTAGGAAGCTCAGGCATAAGAGATACTTGGGTATGTTGAAGGTAAGGCAGAGTCTGGAGGAAAACTCAGAGCTCCCAGGTTCTGCATTCAACCACTGTAGGCAGAGGCAAAGGGTTTGGGTTTAGAGCTTTACACGGCTGCAGGCACCATTATCTTGTAGCAGAGCCTTGGGCACTCACCCACACCATGGGTTCCCAGCTGTAACAGGCTAGGGGAACAGGATACACTGCCAGGTGACATTCATGGCTTTACTTCCCATCCATCAGGACCATCAGTGTGCAAAAAACACCAAAGTCCTCAAGAACCAGGGTGGGAGTGAGGACAAGGAGGTAGGCTGGGGGCTTTTTGGGCATCCATGCAGCTGCTCTTGCAAGGCATGAGCTCAGCTTGAGGTCTCTTGTGACAGTGGTGTCAAAGGCTGAAACCTCCCTGGTGGCTTCTCTTCCTGTGGAACCAAATATAAATCAGTGCTGGAGGAAATGCTGCTTGCAGAGAGAGACGGAGAGGGAAAGAGGGGAAGCAAGTGCCAACAGATGATTTGCTGCTCTGCTCATCCTAAATCCCTGGTATTTAACTCACAGGAAAGCAGCAGGAAGTTTTACTATTTTAAAGGGGGAGGGGGTGTACAATAGTAGGTTAGATGAATCCTGATGACAGCTCCTCTACACTGCCAAAATGGGGAAAGTAGGGATCATCAGAGCAGTTCTTCCACTAAAAGTACTTAAGTCATGGTTGCTAGAGACATTAGATATAAGGGAAGCCATTCTCAGGTCAGGAGGGAGCAGGCAACCCCTTCTAATTCACAGAAGCCAGGGCATGTGGCCATGGGTGGAAGTGGAATGCTGTTCAGGCTCTTGGTTGTCTCTGCTAGAGATCCAGTGCCACGAGTTCTGCCATACCACCTTCGTGGAATGTCTGCTGCCAGTAGGAAATTCTCCACGAGTAGCAAATGGGTTGTCTGAGTGCTCCAGCTTCCCATTGTTCAGCAGCAGTGTGGGTAGTACATGCACTCAGGTGATGCAAAAGCCAGGTTAGTCCCTTCTCCCCAGCCCCACAGGACCCCTCACCATAGTCCTGCTTTTGCTCAGATTTTGTGCTATTCTGACTCTCAATAGTTTCATTTTCTGCCTGGTGCTGGCCTTTTCCCCTTCCCTCTGCCCCAAATGTGGTGGTTATGTGGGTGTGCAAGTGAGCAGAGGGTAAAAATTGCTCAGAGGATTATTTTAAAGGAGTGCTTGTTATTGATTGTGTTACATGTATGAAAATGGGTGTTGCTTTTCCACTGATGGTACATCTTAGTGCTCCATTATGCTCCATAATCATCATGTGTGTTTCTTAGTGTGTATCTAGCCTGCTGGCTATAAATGATCGTAAAAAATCCCTCTCCAGAAACACTACTTTGCACACTACGCCCGTTCTAAGCAGACCTCTGATCTGTCACTGTGCATTTTGGTCTGTCGGTTCCACGTGTTGGAACAGGTCCCCAGATGTCCCGTTGGGGCTGTGGGTACACTTACAGCAGGGAAGGAAACCAAAGAATTGCATCACTTTGCATGTGCCCGTAGAATGATATCTCAGGCAGTGTCAGACAGAGTGGAGGTTAGTTCATAAATGATAATAACATTTCACACCTGTATAGGTTTACACCTCCATTAAGATCCTTCAGGCAGACTTTGCTCTGGAAAAGCCCTCTCTTCCTTTGTCCTGTTCCTTCCTCAGGTTTTGCAATATGTTGTTAGTTAGGGGCAAAATGTCTGTATTTTAATCCAAACAAAACAACAACTCTTTCCTATCCCCCTCACAGAGGGTGTTGTGATACACTGGGAGGGTGATAAGGAAGCAATGGGACATCAGCAGTGGTGGAACCTCCAAAACCTCCTTCCAAGTCAGGGCAAACAGTGAGAAAAGTGCATTTTCCTGTAGAACAGGAGCTGTTCAGGGGCAGAGAACTGGAGAAGTTGGATTCCTCCTGGTGGGCTTCCAGCCCTGAGGAAGAGGCACCCTGGCAGAAGGGGCCATGGAGGAGAGCCCATCAGGAGGTTGTCCACAGTCAGGCAGTAAGTGGGGTACACACATGCAGATGAGCTGTTTTCAACAGCGGGGTAGGAATCAGTGGTGTAACTGAGGGTTGTCTTCCCAACGTTTGGTGTGAAAATTATTCCCAAATGTTGGAGGATAACCTCCTAAATATACCAAAATACACTATCCCAAAACAGAAGAAGAAAACATAATAAATGGGATTACAACCAGTCAACAAGCAGTCTTCTGCCTCTCCAGTGGTCCACAAAATTGCCCTTTATAAAATCCTAACAGGACCTCCTGAGCTGGGTACCTGAGGAGGCAGGAACAGAATAAATCCTAAGTTTACTTCTTATTTACTCTCAGATAGGAAGATAGTCATGAGAATTTAGCCTACTGTGAATAACTTTATCCATTCCTGATATTTCCCATAATCTACAAAAGCAGTTTCTTTGGCTGGTTGTTGTTTTGTATAATTTTCCAAACAATACCCTTTAGCAACCAGACCTCTCTTTTTTTAATGCATTTCCAGAGGGACTTGAGTCCAGATCACACACACACACAAGGCAAGTTTCCAGCATTCTTATTCCTCCACTGGAAGAAATAACCAGAGCCAGCATCTCTGAACCCTTTCCCAAACAGTTCTGTTCTTCTGACTTCAGTGACAGCAATGCACTGTTTCTAATCCATTACAGGAATTTATCACAGTACGTGTCAATTTGTTTCTCTTCTTGCCTCTTCTCACTTTAAAATGACACCAGGAAAGAAACTTTACAGCAGGGCTGCTTCAATCCAAGTTTTAGCAACAGAGCACTTAACTGGATCCTAACTGTGCACATTAAGTTTTAAAGGCATATACTAAACAGATCAGGTTTGACTGTAGTCTAGAATTTCCTTTGTTTCCTTTTTGGTGGTGATCTGTGTTGCAAACAGTTTGCAATACTAGTAAAGAAGCATCTGGGTTTCCTTTTTTTTTTATTTTTTTTTTAGCAGCTTGTCCTAAATAGACGGTTTTGAGCATTATAATGGGGAACATCCATGCTGTGATACAATAGGATGATCCTTTTTGGCAATGGTCCTGATATAGGAGACACAAATCTATTACTGAAGAAATCTAAAATGCATACCTGTTAGATCAAATCCTTCTCTGACAAGTTACTACATTCTTTACGTGCTGGATTAAGGATTTTTCAAAAATCTCTGTTTTGAGTATATTTCTCTGCCGGCATAGTCAGTAGTTAAAAATCACATTAATGAAAGAAAACACTGGGGAAAACTGCGTCATTGCAAGATTCTGAAGGGCCCAGTCCTACATCACTTATTTTTATGAGTCATTGTGTGAACTGAAGCTGAAAGGATAAATCAAGAGCGCGAGGATTAGTGCATGAGTAAAGATTTCAGGATCGGGACCCTAACTCACAGCCTCGTAAATTTCCTACTGGAGATGATTCAATGTTATTCATTCAGATTTCAAAGAGGGCGTTGTGAGGCAGTTGTGTCCTTTCTCTTTTTAATTTATTTATTTAGATTGGTATGGAGATGGTCAACCACAATAGGGGACCAAAAGCACGGAGTAGGACAATTCCTAGAAGCCTGTAACAATCAGCGTGGGATCATGTTAAGTGCTGGACACTTCATTTTCATGACACAATCTTTGATTTCCTCAGAGACGAAATAAAAATGGACATGACTGAAGTTTATGAAGGGAGACATCTCAGTTCAAATGGGAACATTAAGACATCCCCAAACCAGCAGCCAAAAAGGGCCAGAGAATGAAGGAAAGAAAGAGATTCAGATTCAAATGCATTCCCTGGAGTAATTACTGGAGAAACTGGGGGGTAGGGGGTAGAACTTGGGGGATGGTCTTTGAATGGGATGAAAACCATGAGCATTACAAAAAGAAAAGGGAAAAAGGGGGGCTATGGGTAAACAGGATGGAGGAAGAGAGCATGAGTGGCAGATGTCACCGATTTCATTCCATCGCCTCAACTTACTGTTTGAAAAAACTCCTCATGTGTGACCTGAAAAGAGAGAGAAACAAAATGAAAACAGGCATCAACAAAGCACTCGCTCTACGATTTCAAAAAAATGTAAATTAATGACTGGCAGTAAGAATCTCCAAAGGAAACAACATCCCAGTTTAAGCATTGCCATCAACAAAAGCTCAACAGCATATGGTAATGTTAACTTTAATATGAAAAGATAATAACAATTTTTAAAAAGTGACTTGAGAAAAAACCTTGCTAGGTGCTCATCCTTTTCAACTTGCCTAAAAAGAAAAGATGTTGCAAGGTTTTATGTTTTTCTTTTTTTTCCCCCTCTTTCCCTAAACTGTTCACATTGTATAGTTAAATGAGGTTGAGATTAGTACAAATTTTAAATAAAAGTGCCTAGAATCTCTGACTAACAAGGCAGAAAACCAGATTTGTAATGGATAATTACATCTAAACTTATTTAAATGTAGGTCTATTGATTGAAGTAAGTTCTTTAGAGCAGATTCAAGGTAACATTTCCTCCCCTAGCCTCTTCTAAAAGTGTTGTTGTTGTTTCATGGTTGAAAAATGAGCATCCTCTCATGGCCCACGTGAGCCTCATCCTGTGCACTTCCAGCTGCTGGCTGCACCCTGGCTCAGCACCCTTCCTCAAGGCCTCACCCCTCCTTCAGAGCCAGCTATCTGACCACACATCAGTGGTTGCATCTGTGATACGTTAAGCACACGTTAAGCACACATGCACAAAGCATGCTTTGCTTGTGCCATTACTGTGTGGGTTTATGTAAATTTCTGACTTTCCAGGCAACAACTATTGCCTTTTGTCTTTGAAAACCTCTCCTCTGCCCTGTGCTGTAATCAAACAGAAGGAAATTACTTTATTGAGGTCACCCTATGAAGGCTTGAGAATGCTGTTTACTCACATGAAAGACCTAACTTCAGTTTGGACTTCTTACATGAAAAATTACTGTATACAGCACTATGGTACCTAGAAGCAGATGCAGCTTCACATATTACTTCTGACCCCTAACGAATATCAGTTTCTTAATATGCCAACAATGGGCCAAAGTGACTAATTTTAGAAAGGTGAATATTTAAACCAACAGCACCTCCATGCAAGTGTGCATTACATTGCTGTTTTAACCCGTGATCCCACAGTGAGAGCTTGGAGATATCGTTTTGCAATAAAGAGGTATTTCATGGTCAATTGGCTTTATCCAAAAATAATAGGAAAAGAAGCTTGCAGGGGGAAAACCAACCTAGTTTGGCACAAAATGCTAGCACTACTGGATCTGAGTAGAGAAGAGTTTAAAAGACTCTTGTGCGCTTAGCCGTACGCTGAAAGAATCACACACAAACAACAGCCACCACATGAATGCATCCATTATATCCTTTATTGAAGATTACAACAATAGTAGCACTTCATTGAAGAAAAGATGATTCCTCTATTATAGACAGGCCCCTCAGATCGCCTAGCTCAGCGTACAACTGCAAGATGTACAGTTCTCTCTGCATTTTCATGTCATTGCCAAAACACACAAAGTATATTCTCAAATGCCTGGGGCTAAATTACAGCCCCTACGAACCATGCTGGAAGTTTGAGAGCCCAGAAAAAGTTCTGAAGGTTTTCTCTCTCTCTCTTCATGAGGGAAGCCAAAGCTCATGGGTACAGTGTTTGTCATGTGAAACAAGGCTATTTTATATCATTTGGGGTTGTTTTATTAATGGTGCTGAAAAATTGTTCACTTCGTTTCACTTTTGTCTCCTTTTGAACGTAGCAGGATGAAGGTAGAGTGTTTTTAACACATCCAAGATAAGAAAGGAATAGACCCTTTTGTCTCTAGAGCTGTATGCCATCACTATTAAAAATCTTTCATCTCGTCTCAGACAACAAGCAGAGAGCATGACAAAAAATAGAAGAGTCAACAGTAAAAACTGTGTGGCAGGGGGTGCAGGCTGACAGTAGACAGAGGCACCTCTTTGCCTCAAGTTTCATCCTATAAATGTTGGCCGGGGCAAAATCTGTTCTTGGGCAGCTCTTCTCATGTTTTGTATGGGACAGGTATCAGAAGCCCACTTGCTAAAGTCACCCATGAGTGGGTGAGGAGAGCTGTCCTGCAGGGTGAGGAGTTAAGTCTGCCTATGGAGGGGTCTTGTATTGCCCTGACATCATTGGTGTCCTGTAAACTGGAGCTCCTGGGGCCCCAGCATGATGTTGTCAACACCATCAAGGGTGAAGGAGAGCCAGGGAGGGACTCTGTGGGCCAAGGAGGGACATCAGGAGCCAAGGGGGGACATCACAACAGGTGCTGCCGTTGGTGACTGCGAAGGAATGCTCCAGGGCTGCCACGGCAGCAAAACGGCCTGGTCACCTGCTTGTCACTGAATGTTCACCCAGGCTGGTTTTGTCCCCTGACACCTGGTGCGTGCCATCAATCACCATCTGTGGGAGATGGTGCCAAGCGTCAGGCTAAGACAACCCGACATTTCAGCATCCCCTCACTTCTCCCCCTGCTGGAGCAACTCCAAGAGGAGCGCTCTGCATAATGGGATGAAAAGAGCTCCTTTCCAAGCCAAGCAAAGGTACTTGTGAATCTAGGTTAAGTTCAACACATCATCCTAAACCAGCTTATAAATGAACCTTTAATGCATTTCCCTTTGACATTCCTGAAATAAATGTTGGGATATTTCACTTTGAAAGAAAATTTAATTTGGAAATCGAATTTAATGCCTCTTATGAGGGAATGAAAAACAACAATAACAGCCGAAATGGAATTATTTTTTTTCCCAACCTGAAATGAATTCCTCGTATGGTTTGATTTTTCTGGTTCATTTTGGGGCTACAGGAAGGATAAATGTTTCTTTCAGTTAGCCTGAAACATTGTTGTTCAAACCAGTCAATGATTCAAAAACAGAGGAGCAAATGCATCCAGACTCTGTGCGTAGGGCTCTGCTTAGAAGCCCTTTTTTTTCAGTGTCACCCGGTGTCATCGGTCCTATTTCTCTTCAAAGATTTGTCACTCATTCAGTAATTAGAAGTCCAGTGGCATCACCTGTGTGCTTCAGGAATGTTTGTTTGCCAAGGCGGACCACACGGCTATTATATATAAACCTAAAAATACCTATGCTATATAACATAGATATTCTACCAGGACTTGTAAAGATAAATGTATAGACCTCCTGCCCACAGCAGTAAAAAACTAAATCAGAAAAGTATCATTTTTGGCAAAAGAAGTCAGAGCTGAGGCGGTAAATGGTAAGTAGAAAAGCTTGTGAAGTCTTGGAGGTCCCTTCAGCAACTCTGATTTATCTTTTGACCTTTTCTATTTGTTTATCGTCACATTTTGCCAAAAAAATAGTGGTTGCTGTTTCTAATATTTTTTTTTAATAACCTTATTCCTCTCAGATTTCCCCGAGATGGCAGCACTAAACTCAGCACAGCTATTGAAAAATGCTGCAGCCTTGAAAATACGTGTGATCGAGAGCAGCAAGGTTTCTCCTTCTTCCCTACAAATGCCTTGGTCAAAAAAGGCAAAAAAACTGGTGTCAGCTGTATGTTAGCTTGCTTTCTAAATTGGGGGTGACACGCAAAAATTCTGCTTGGAAAACTGCTGGCCTTTAAAGTAGACAGCATGCTATTCACTTCAATGGGGTGAGACTGGTCTTAAAGGTTGATCAGATGAACTGGCACAAAACAGATTTTTCAGCTCATTGAACATTTTGAACCTTTGTTCTATTTCTTCCTGTTGGTCATCAAGTAAAATTATACTTTTAATTGACCAATTAGTCAAATACTATTAATCTTGAACTGTTTATAGCTGTGTGAATTGGAGAAAACTTACATTTTGATCAGGCAATTTGAGTTTTGATTAAAAATAAGAATAATTTTTAGATTTCAAAGAACCAATAACAACAGGAGGGTAAAAAAAAAAAAAGAAAAGCTATCACAACTTTGTAAGCTGTTGGCATCATCCCAAAATGCATTTTTCATTTAATGTTTTTTCCCATGAAGAATTTAGACCAAAAGCTGAACAGAATTTCAAGGAGAAATGCAAGCAGCAAGAAACTATTAGCCCTAAAAGTCAAATTTTTGCTCAGCAGGATCAGTTGCTATTCTAAACAGTGTTTAGTCATCAAGTCAGTTTCAGGGGAGTATTCATGATGCTGCCAAATAACTAATGCAGATTCAATGTGTGTATCTTGTGTGGCAAGTTAATAAGCATGTTTGTTGTTCAGTTTCTAAACCAACTGTTAGGCCTGGCATCTTTAAAAACTAGTGCTTATTTCCCTTTTTCTTTAAAATTATATGAAGTAAAAGTAAATCCCTGAGTCCCAAATGACTTAACTGGTTTGGTTCCAGAGTTTTAACTGGTTTCTGAGGCAGAAACATGGCAAAGTACTGGGGAGGGGTTTTCTGAACACAAGCGATTTTGACATCTTGCAATTGAAATCACTGAACAGTGACCCGAATTACCAGCTCCAAGCTCAAATATTACCCTATCTCAAACTCAGAAAAGAATCTTAAGACCAACTTAGTCCTCAACACGAGACGAATTTTTTGGAAGGTCTCTCTGCATCAGTGTTACTTTCACATCGATCGGCCATAAACTTCTGGGTGACGACGATCTCTGTAAGAGGTCAGGCTGGGTTCAGAGCCTAAGCAGTCAGCAGTGCTAGTAGGACCCTACCTGGGACCATGCACCCTGGAAAACTTCAGTTTGATACATTTCTTAATCCCTGCATGGCCATGAGAAATTAATCTCCACGTGCTGGAAGCCAGTGTGATGTGCAGGAGCTTCCTTATCGCGCTTGGCATTTTCTATATAAGAACAGATGATACAAGAGGGTGTATACTCACCTAAAGCAATTTTTACATAGTTTACAAAAAGTTACTTTTAATTTCCTTTGCAGGTTTTTTCCCTTTACTTGTGGGTCCCAAGAGTGACTCCAGCTCAGTAGGTTGCTGGAGAGGAAATGCGGCCCCACAGTCGGAACAGCAGGCTGTAGCTGCTGGAGCCTGTGCCCCAGTGCCATGGATGACTTTGGGCACTCCCTTAATCCCTTTCACAAAATGGGATGTCAGTGATGAATCCTGTCTCCTCTGCTTGGTCTTATTCTGGTCCCATTGGTCTGCAGGCAGGACCATGGTGTCCTACAGCTGTTGGCAGGACAGGGAGGTTGCAGGGAGCCCATCCAGGGGAGGGGGAGTTGCCCGAGGATGCAGATCTGAGCTGACACTGGACTGTCTGTTGAGCTCTGTAAAATGTGTCTCCAAAATGTCCTCTTCAAAATCTTCTGGAAAAAGAACATGCCAGATCATTTTTACTTAACAGAAAAGAAAAAAAAATAGAAGAAGAAAAAAAGAAAGAAAGAAAACAAAAAGGCTTTATGACTCAGTGCTGCATCTAGGAAAAAAGTGTTAACCCCCTTACCTCCCCCACCTCCCCTGCAGCGCATGGTTCTGAGTCACAGTGACCCTCCCAATTACTGCAGGACTATCCCCTTCAGGAAGCATCCATCAGAGCTTTGGTGCTGGTTAGTCCCCCTCTCACATTACTTGATCCTTTGTTGGATAAAACCTGATAATTTCCCTCTGCCTCTTCCTACAAACTGGCTACTGTTGGTGCAATAGCTTCTGCAGCTCCTGCCATCTGGAATAGAGTTCCCACCCTGCTGCTTTTGGCCTCCATTTCAATTCGGAGATGAAACAATATTCTCCTCCCTTGTCTGTGACTCTTCATTTCTCTCTAGCTTTGCTAGTATGCATTATTTATCCTACTAACTGCTTGACAGTGGTCATTTGTTAGTATAGGCTAAAGAAAAGACAGCAAAATGTTTCCAGTCACAATCTGGTAATTAGTTTTTCCCTAATGCGTTGGCTTTCTCAAAGCAGTCTTTTTTTTTTTTTTTTGGCTGAAAATATTATTGTATGATCTCTCCTGAAATATGATTAACATTAGTTTGAATTCTTGAGAAAGCTTAATCAAAGTTGCTTTCAACCATTTTTAATTATGTATGCATGAAAAATATACACATTTCTGTTGTGGAAAAAATATTGTCACACATCCTCATCCCGCTATATGTTCACAACCGTATCAGATGGCTCAGATGTTGGTAAAGATGGAAAATGGGATATCAAATTAGCAGAGAGGAACTTCTATGGACTAATTGGACATATAGATCAGGGAGGGAAATAGCACTGAGTCTCTCATAAAGGAGGGAGGATTTTTTAGTTTCTCAGCTTTTCCTCATATCCCAAACCTGAGAAATGGAACATGCCCAACATGCAAGCAAAGCTAAGTTTGCACTAATGAGAAAGCAAAACTCCAAGTATTTTGGAAAGGGTTTAAGCCCTCATTCTTCCAGGCACAAAGGAGGGAGACATTTTCTGGAAGGTCTACTGCAGAGCCTTTGATATCATCCTCAGAAGTATAGTGTAACAGCCTCTGCTTGAGACACTCCTTTATCCTGCTGTTTCCTTCTGCTCTTGCCATTCTTCTCCAGACACTGAACAAAGATGGGTCCTTGTCACATCAAAACTATGTCTCTTGGATCTGAAGGAGTGGGCAATTAGTCTTTGTGAAGCCCATCAACAGCATTCTCCACTAACCACATCGACCTGGCAATGTCCTGCTTGCTCTCCCCATTTAATAAGAATGTCAGGAAAACACATCTAAAACTGAGTCATCGGTGACACTCATTGCCACACGGTACCATCAAGGCCAATTATTTAATAGGATTAAAAAATCCAAATTTGTACTTACTCATTTGTAAGACAAGCAATACTGGGTGGAACTGAGGAATGGTAGGAGGTACAAAGGCCTCAGTGGCCATAGAGCATCAGCAGCTGTTGTATTAGGACTTAGGAGCCTTAATTGTGGATGAAAACCCCTTTGTAAAAGGAGCCATGTGAACATGGAAAAGGACAACAGCAGTGGCCCGAGATGGCGAGATGACAAGTGATAACGCACTGAGACTGGTCGTCTCCCACTGGTGAGTACCAGCAGGGGCTGAGCAGCAACAAGCAACGTTTGAAGGAGTGGTTCTGGGGGAAAGAAGGACCTGTCTGAAAAGGGTGCAAGCAGCTCCAGGCAAATGGGAATGATTGCAGCAGTAGAAGTAAGCACAGTGCATCACTACCAGAGCAGACAGCCTGAGAGGTGGCAAAGAAAGCAGCATAAAGAGGCGAGTATAGGGAAGCTGAGCTGAGAAGAGCCTTGTGTTTGAAGAGAAGAAGCCTGAAGGAGAGATTTGGTACTTCAGGGCTCCTCTTGGCCTGGAAAGCATGAGACCTTATTGAGTAATTGAGCTGGGAACCGCAGGGTACCACAGGAATGAACCACTGGACCCTGATGGCTTTGCTTGATTTTTCGTCTTCCATTTGCTGCTCCTCCGTGTTCCTCTCTCGTTTGACTGTGGTCGATTTGTGGGGTTTGTTTTTCTTTACTTCATTCCACCTTTTCTCTTTCCTTTTATGTCCTAAATTGTTATTCAGCTGTTTTGATTTAAATTATGTTTATGTACAGTTACTCACAGCTCTGACTGTTGCCTCCTCCCTCCTGCGACTGTCTCTGATGCTCGCACATTCGCTTTGGCTCCTTTACAGCAGATGCCTGGAGCAGTAAATGAAAGCAGCTCTTTTATCAGTGAGCCCTTTCACCTCCAATTTTTTTATTTCTTATTAAGGCTCCAACCAGTCCTGGCTTTCTCTTCAAACGTAGTACACACAACTCAAAACAACAACAACAACCACTGCCGCCACCAGAAACCAGATAAACTGCAAAATTATCGACTCTTCTAAACCGTCCCTCATCCCTCTCGCTCATTTTTCAGCAGTGCAATGCTGTTACTTTTAGAGGGTGTTGCAGGGACCCCACTGTGGCACTCTGAACACCACATGTGGCCAATCTAATTTAGCCTATGGCTAAACAAATCCCCAAAGGTGGAATAAACCTGCTTATGTTATTAACAAATGCTGTGAGAAAATATTTTACTCCATTTTGTGTACCAGAAGCTGGGAAAAAAAAGGCTCATAATTTCTTCCAGAGCACAGAAAAGTCGTTGTGGTCAGCAATTCACCAAAATGTGAATATTCAAATATGTATATAATTCAGTATTTAAGAAAATTAGGGGAGGGGCATTTTCTTTTACTGGCTATTACAAACATCAAAACTGAAAATCTGAAGACTCCTTGAAGATTTTCCAAGAAAAGTGGACAGAAGGAGTTCAGTTTTGAAATTAAAGCCTCTCTGCATCCCAAGGGATTTGTGTGTTTTTCATAAAATGAGGTGTTTTCCATAATTTTGAAAAGAGATGCATCCCCCCATAAATCCACCCACCAAAGCACCCTCCTACAGGTGAACTCTATAACAGTATTTGAAAGGAACATGAAAAATGCCAATAGTGTTGAACATATTACTAATTCAGTGAAAGATAGTTGCTGTTTGGTTTTTAGTTTTGTTTTTAGTAGCCTGGAAATTAGGCTACAATGCAAAAGGGGAATAGGGGGGAAGAAACAGGGCAACCCATATTAGCAGGAAAATTTCTATCAAAAGCATGTTTAAAAGACAAACATAACCAGCTTAACAGCTAAGTATACTCAACAACCAATGGAGTATTTGATTCAGGAATAGAACTTGCACGTGCTTACTCATGTGAGTTGCCTTTCTCATCCTTTCAAACCGTTGAAAGGAAGAATCCCTTATAAGACTATAACCAGACTCACTAAAGTTCGCCTTTGTCCTTCAAAGACCTTTGCTTCACCTTGCATGGAGGTAGTTTCACCCTGTGTTTGGAGTGAGCTCTAACAGGTGTAGAGGTACAAGAACTGCATGCAGAAGCTCAAACTTGCAATAGCAAGATAAAAGAGCATCACAGCTTGGTATGCTTGGAATGCTATCAAGACATAAGTAATAAAGAAAAGACACGTTCAAGGAAGCATAATAATAGAGTAAATACAGCCAGTTAACATGGATGAATTTCAAAGAGGGAAGAAAGAAAACATCATGTAAAGAACTGCATAACAATGGATCTGAAAGATATCCGAGTAAGAACGAAATAGCAGTCCTGTCCCAAACATTAGAAGGTTTCTGCCTGTCACTATGGAAGGTTATGCTATTTTTCAATTACATAATGGATACTTATATAATTCATCCAATTGTAAACAGATACTTTAAAAATCCATTTTATCCCACAAATAAGAACATAATTTTTGGGAAAGGACCACTTAAACCTTTCCTTCTGTACAGCTTATGTTTTTGACTCACTTAACTACATGTTTTTCCGCATCCTTTCTGATGAGCACCAGAGAAAGGATGTGAAATGTTCTTTTCCCTTATATCTTCTTTGAAGTCCTAGGAATAAGAATAAAGACTTCCCCCATGAGAAGACTTCTGTCTATCCCAGAAGCCAGATCCAGTGCGGCCTCCAGAGCTCCCCATCACAAGTAACTGAGTTCTCCCCAAAGACCAGATGTTTATGCAGCTAAGCATCAAGGACTGTGATGATTCCTCCACTACATAAATTGCACCCCACAAAGCAAGACACAGGTGACTTACAACCTTTCCCAGATGACCTGTCCAACTGCAGGGAGCCAAATCAAGAGCACCAAAATTTTCTAGTGGTGGTTGGACATATAGCCGGGATTGACAAATCTGAGTTAATTTTTTCTTTCTGCAGCGTTCCTGAGTGAATATTTACAGTTTGTTCCAGATTTAATTCAGCCAGTTGTGGCCTAGCCCCTATTTTGCCTTGTTTCCTTAGATCAGGCCTGTTGGGAGACTTTGCTGGGCTCTTTTTCCAGAGTGTGGTCCTACTCACTCTGGGATCCAGCTGTGCAGGGGATGCTGCTCGTCTGATGCTCCAATCTGTGATCTGGGGAAGGCACTGTGCAATGGAGTGGGCACTGATGCACAAAGGAATTATAGATAAATTATTCCTACAGAAAGGAAGAGTCAGAGGTAGCTGAGTCATGGGCAAATTTCTAGTCTGACGAAGCTGTGGTGTAAATATGCTCTAAAAACAGGCTGTGATATTACATACGAATGGTATACTACCACTGTAACCCATACATGGTTATTGTTGCAGCCTCTGAGAAAGAAAAATTAGTTTCCACATTTCCTACCCTCTTGTGTCCTAAGCCTCTGTGTCTGTCCCATGCCTTGACAGGAACACTGTTTGAAAAACCGAGGATTCATTTTTCAACCCCAGGGAAGGATTTCCTTGTAAAACTGGTCCTTGCATGTTCCTGCTGCATGGAGCTGGTTTCTTACTGAGCCTGTGTGCCTGTGTGCCTAAAGCACCATGGATTGATGCTGTGCCTAAGGAGCAAGTGCCAAACCAGATTGATTGACCTCACAGTGGTTTAAGAATTAAAATAACCTGAAGGACAGGTGGAATTCAGGGGTTAGATTTGCTTGGGGAGGCATTGGGGTGGCTTTTGAAGTACAAGAAACTGTAGATTTCTTCCTGGTGAAAGAAGAGACCTGGTGGGGTCTCAGCTAAAAGCAGGGGGAAAGAAAGGAAATAGTGTAAATACTAAGGGTAAGAAAAGAGGTTGTAATGAGCATTTCCTGACCCATAATAATGCATTAATGTTTTGAGAGTTAAAACAAAACTGCAGACAGTGACTTCGGAGCTGATCTTGTCATAGCAAAATTCACATGGTTGTGGGTTTTCAAGTGCAAAAGCCCCAGTGCAGAGAACCTAAGAGTTAGTATAAAAGTAATTTTAAGAGTGGGTAATTTAAAAGGCCTAAAGATTGATGCACTGAATGCCTTTCCTCAGGTCCAAATACAGGAAGAGTTAAAAGTTAGGAACAATTAAAAGAAAGGAAAACTGCTTGGAGTGCTCACCCACAAGTCCAAAAGAATAAAGAAAACCTGTTGCCAAATGGAAGCTGATGTTTAAACAGGTGTCAAGCAAAGTTGTGCTGAGAAGCAGAGAGATGCTTCAAAGTGGCTGCTCATTACAAGGTCCTTCCAGTAGTCTTTGCATATGCCAAGCATCCACACATGGATAGGACAGGAACCACCAGAGAAGACAGTCAGAAAGGATTCAAGGGAAAAGAGGTTGATGCAGCTTAACTCTATTAACAAGGGATAGCTAAAGGCTAAACCAGCGGGAAAACATGGCGTTACCAAGATGTAGATTTGTCATAAAGGCTGAATTAATAATTTCAAATTTCTAAAAACATTTAAGACACCAAACTTGCACATATGGTGCAGTAGCCCATCCACACAGACTAACGTAGGTGAAATATTACTTTGGGCAATCCTATTGCAGAAGTCACAGGACAAGATCAACTGTATTTATTGTGCCTTAGTTGTTTTGTTGCACACATCACTCATTCAAAGTCTTAAATATTGACTGAATCTTCTAAGTAGCGAACTAGAAAAACACCAGTTTTTTTCTTTTCCACTGAAAAGCAGGTAACTTTTCAAGGTCATACAAGGAGCATGTGGAAAGGAGAAGAATTGCTTTCACCTCTCCCAAATCACATGCTTGTGCTGCCATTTTCCAGCTATTCTTCCTCTCTATCTGTGACCCATGTTTTCTCTTATAAGCTGTGGAAAGATAGGGGCAAAATGAAATAGCGGTCTCCTCCACAGATGGTGGTTCCGTTTAGTTTTACTGCTCTGTAATAATATTAATTTTTAAAAAGCATATAGAACTTTGAGGAAAGATCAATTAAAAACAGAAGAAAGGATTGGATGCATTCATCATACTCTTTTTTAAGAGATGACTGGCAGACAGCATGGGACAAAGAGGATCCTTTTGAAAAGGATTCCTCTCAGTCCTATGTTTCTAAATGGTAATGGTCTCTAACTATATGTCAACTCTTTCCAACTTCATTCATCAAACAGAACCTCTAGAGAGACCATGTTGATCCCCATGGCTATAAAATTCCCTTGGTGCTGTAATGATCTGAAGGTATAAAAATTCCATGGAAATAAATCCCAATTAAATACCCATTAACAACGATGGAAAGATCACTGGGGCTATTAGAGGCAGCCCTAAGACAGAGTAACCACACACACAAAATTGTCCGTCTTCTTATTTATCTTCTTTAATCACTCTAGTGCAAAGAAAAGCCTTCCAAATGCTTCAATAACTAGTGCTAATTTATTGCAACTGAACTCAGTAGCATTTCCATAAGGCTTAAGTACTTATTATTTGTATTGTGGTGTCAACTAGCAGTTTCAATCCATATCATTCCCTTTTTCTCCGTGTTATAAGAGACACTTCTTCTTCCCATCCTCCAAAGCAAGAAACAATGGAAAATGTGAGACACCAATTTTACCCAAACAACAAAAAGAGTTGGAGGAACTTGTTTTACTTTACTTGGAAGGTTGTGGCAAAATCTGGAACTGAACACACTTTTACACAGTTTTAGCTATAGGAGACTCCCCTTCAATAGCAGGATGTTTTTAAACTCGTTGCTGATCATAAGCTTGGTTCACAAGTGTGCAATGCTGGCTGATTCCTGTCATGGTCCAGAGATTTAACACAGAACCGAGTAAGCAGTTTATTCCTGAAATGCCTACTCCCATTCAAACACAACTTTGTTCTTTGAGCATTCAGACATGTCTGATCCCAAATGCAGCTGTGCATCATGTTCCCACTAAAAATATGGCTAGAACACAGTCTTCAACCTCACTGGAAGTCAAGCACCATTCAGGGAGCTGAGGAGAGGGCAGCACCCACATGGGCTTGATCTATTTATTTTCTAATATTGCAAAGGCAGTTTCCTCCTGCACCGTAAACCTTTCTGCTGTGTATAAGTAAAATGAATCCCCACCACCCTGTGACAATTTACACCAAGCGAAAATCTGGTCTTAGCAACTTCTTCAAAACCACGCTGCAATTATAGCTGCAGACCCACAAAAGTCCAAAGCCTGAATATTCCTGATATTGAAATAGACTGTACCATCCTAACTGCACCATCAACTAACAAGTGATGTGATCTGTGTGATACACTCTAGTCCAGGTTTTGATCTCAACACAGCACACAGAGAACATCGTTGAAAGTGACATGTGATATCTTACTGAATTCTGGCTCACGGAAATTGCCAGTACTTATCTTGCTTGACCAGAGTGCAGCCTTCAAAGCAGTAATCACAGAATCTTATTACTGTACAAAGATTGGAATTATACACTGGTATCTGTGGTTCACACTTTTTGATTGGTTTAGTCCTCACTTGACTGGGAGATACTGGTTTCTGTCACTAGGAAACTATTCCTTGGTGCTGCCTTCTTTCTGCCAAGCACATCCCTTCTCCAAGGGGTGTGCATTACACATGGCTTCTACAAATTTTGTCCTAACAAGCAGAAGCACAATTTATTTGGTTTTCCTCGAATCTGAAAGGCCACTACAGTTCCTTATCCAAGTGTCAGGAAATCAAAGTAAAAAATGAATGCTTAGCAAGCAAGCACTGTTAAAATTAGGAACCACTGCCTCTATATTTTCATTCCCTGACTGAAAACATTTACTTCCACTGCAAAGAATTGACTAATCAAATTCAGACTTCTTCAGGAAAGCAAGTGGCTCTGACCTGGCCCATGTAGTTTCCATTTCACACTAATAAGTCAATATTTTTCTGCTGTTCTTTGTCTTTCCTTCTGCAGGTTACCAGTAGTCTCCTTGCCCAGTTGCTGTTGCCTTTGTCAGCTGGATTCTGGCTTTTTCTTTCTTTTTGCTGGCATCTGTTTTAGAGACTGCGCGAAGTTCCAGAACACACTGTCCACCTGCTCTCACTCCAGCAGAGACTTCTTTTTGCAATGCATCACCTTCGTATTCCCTGGTGCAAGTTTCTGCTCTGATGTTCACATCTGGTGCTTGCATCAGTTTTAAAGGAATAAATCACTAACTTTACCACTTAGGCACCACTGGCTTATTTCTGCAGAGCATCACGTGGCCTCCATTTCATTAAAAGAGAAACCCTTAGACTTCATTCACAGTCATGTGATAGACCCGTAGAAACCTACAGCAATCAGCTCCAAGAAACAAGGTCTTAAGAAACTGTGACACATATTTTTAGTGTGTTCCAATACATTTTGCCAGTTGGAAATGAGGACAAACTAAGATTACATGACCAATATGTTTCCTCACAGGTACCTCAGCATCATCATGGGGCAAAGGCTCCTTCTCGAGCACCAGATTAGAAAAACAGGTTTGATCAAATTCTGGTTATTGAAAGAGACCAAATGCTGATCTGGCCACAAACCCCTTGGTTTTAATTCCTACTGATAATATTCTTGCAAAAATACGGGGCTTTTGGGTTTTTTAGTAAGATTGATCAGCCGTCTTTAAGACTTTCTAGAGCAAAGACGTTCGATGAAATCTGGGAGAACCAAGATACAATGCTACTGGTATATCTGGTATAGCAAATAAATAAACTTTGCTGAGCCTCTCACTCTAAATCCTTGATTTTTGTAGGTTCTAGCTTCCCCAAAATGTAGCTGTTTAGGATGGATTATATTCAACAAATATCTATTTTATGCTGATTTTTCTTGTCTAAAGGTTTAACCAAAATGACCTAGCCATTTCCCCAGATGGGCTTAGGAGGATATGCGTGGGTTTTATCTTTGTAGTAAGTGGCTTTCTGGATACTCCTCCTCCAGGATGCTCTGCTGGCTCCCAGGGTGTTTCCTCCAGGAACAGAGGCACTCAGGTGGGGTTACAAACTCACAACCCTGCTCCTTTTCTTACTAGTGAAAACTGGATGAGATTACCTTTTTTAATTGCAGATGGAATAACAAATTCGACTCTGTTGAGGGTCTTCTAGAAATTAAACTTCCAGAAGTTTACATGGAGATTCATTAGATGCTGAAGTTTGATTCTCAACAATTCTGCCGCATGACATGTTTTCCTCCTCTCCTCAGTCCTCCCATCCTGACCAGGTCATACAGATGCTGTCCTATGGAATAAAGAAGTATCTCCCCACCTGGACTCTGTGGCTACATTTCCCAGCCCTAGGAAATGGTTAGCATTGGAATTAATGTGGAGTAATGGAAAATCAAAGAGCAGGAAGGGGTCTGCAGTGCTGGGCTGAAGCAGTGGAAATGCTGGCAGGGTGGGTCTGGGAGGTCGAGTGGAGAAGAGCGGGTTCAGAAAAGCAGGTCCAAATTCAAAGGAGTGCACAGAAATGAGGAAAGGAGGATGACTGGGTGTTTGGGAGGACATCATAGGTATGAAAACATACAGACAAAAGAACTCGGCTGAATTAGTACTAAATCGAGGAGATGTTCTTGGGTCAAATCCTCTCTTGTGCACTTCTAGCCCTGTTAAGGGCCTGAAGAGGCTGTGGGAACCTGTGACAGCACTGCCAGCACACTGAGCCAAGAAGCACTTCAGGTAGCCCCAGTGTGAGTGGAGTTAACAGGAAAAGCAAGGGGAACAGGGCAAGTGTAACATTCCCTTCCTACTTGTCCCACTCACAACACCCACCACTGCAGATTCCTTCCCTAGAGACACTCAGAGGATGGAGTAGAGCTCACTGCAGCAGTGATAGCTGTGATGCCACCTCCCACATAATCTGCAACCACAATCAGCAATGAAAGAGCCTGGACAAAAACTGGCACACCCCAACTGGGTTTTCTCTGCACCCTGCAGCAGAGGGAACACTCCCATGCAGCAGAGTGCTCCATCCCCAGCCACAGAGCAGAGATTCACTGTGCATTGGGGCCGATGGAAAACACCAGAGGGCACAAAACTGCAACCAACGGGTTTGGGATCTCAGTGAGCTGTGGGAGCCCTTGGCTTGACCCCAAGTCTGTTCATGTTCTTTACATGAAACAGTCATTGAGCAAATTTCTTCAGTACCCCGGCCTCATTTGATGAATAGCGAGTTGTGCAGTTTTCCATTGCAACACATAACTCCATTATTGCTAAGAGGCATGAGGTGAAACTATAGATATTCCTTGACTCCCATCCTATTACTAGTATGAGACAAAATGATACATGTGCTGATAAAAGGATTTGAAATGATGGTCTGTGTGTCAGAAGTGCCAGTACAGTCAGAATTATTTTTAAAAGATTATATTAAAGCATAAATTAAAAGGCTATCCAGAAAGAAAAGTAGATGACTTCCAATAGAGTATATCATCTATCAAGGTTTAGCATACACTGTGTAGTTACCCTTAATGGGCTCAGTCTTTCTCATAGATTATTCACATATTCTGTGGGAAGTCAGGCTGGATCCTCTTTCTATCCCCTGTAAACCACGGTTGATAATATCTTTCCATTATATTCCTAAGGTGTAGCTATTTCATTTTTACCCAAGGGATCCCAGAGCTATTGTGTAGTCCCTAGAATGCTTTAAAACAATTTGTCTGTGTAGCAATTCTTCTTTATGCCTCCCAGTTGCACAAAATCTCACATTTTCTTAATTTGATCACATGAAATGTTTGGGCTTGGCTACTGAAAGAAATCACAATCTTTTAAAGGGGAAAAAAAAAAAAAAAAGAAATGTCTGGAGAGGTTACATGTTGTCTGTGTAATGTATGGACAAACAGTGCTCGGACAATCAATTGCTTGATTAGGCACTAATTCCCTGTGGTTTATCTTAAAGGCATATAGTTCAGCCTTTGAGCAAGTTCAGTCTTAAAGGCAGTACATATACAGGGACAAGCCAATAAAAAAAAGTAACAATGTTAATAGAATGAAGATGTCCAGTCTTCCTATGGAGGATTCTGCCTCACAAATACTTTTAATTTTTAAATTTCTTTTTCTGCTGGGATTTCCATGAATTACACTAATAGAGAGAGTATCTGCTGGGAGAACAGCATTTCAAATTACTGTTAACTGCCTAAAAATTGGCCGTAAATACATTTTGGCTTTGTTATTCCTTATTATGACTCATTGCTGAATTACCCATTTCTTTATTGGATATGAAGATAAATTAGCAAAGCAAATGGAAGTGCTCTAGACAGAAATGCCTGTTATCTTGGCCATGTTCAACTGGTTCATTGAGGTTGTTTCCTCCTCACCCTGACTTCCAGGAAAAACCCTTTGCTTCACCATGGGAAACTGATTTCTTCATTCACATGCTATTATTCCTGAAGCTAATGGAGATATTTTAAAAATAACATCTAGTATCCAGACCACATTTGGCGAGCCTGGGATGACTGACAGGAGGTGTATCAATATGATGGGAGCAGATCAAAGCACCCACGAACCCACGATTCCCTGCATGGTTTGTTGCCTCTAAATTGAACAGAGGTGCTTGGGCAAGATGTGGCGAAAGCCATGAGATGCTCCTTCTGAAGCTTTCTTATGCTTGAACATTGCCTGCTTTTTAGGACTTACCTCAGGTGACTAAAGTTTCCCATCACAGTTCATGCTGGCAGAGCTTCCCCAGCCACGGCAGCCATGGGCCCCAGCCATGAAAACTCTGCCTGGCTCCCTCATTTATTCATGGTGTGGGAGTCCAGCTGCCCTGCCTCTGCTGTGTGATGCTGGTGGCACTGGTGACCAGGCAGTCCTGTCAGGGACACAGTGGCATGACTTCCTGCTTTTTCACAGGAGCCATCTCAGGTTCCCTGTCCCAGCCAAGTTTTTGCTTTCTGGGTTGGAGCTTCTGCATCCTGGGACTGCAGAGCCAGCAAGGATGGGGCTTCCTGTCAGGTCTGAGGTCTGGAAGATTTCTGTCCCGCATGGCAGGTTTGAATGCTGCAGTGACTTTTTCCCCTGCCATATCTAGATCCCAGAGGAGCTGGTTGGGAGCACTTTAATTACAAGGGTTGCAGCACCACCAATCCTCCAGCTGGTGGATTTGAAAAGTGTCTGACCAGGAGAGCTGCAAGGTGAAAGGCTGAGTCCTGGTGTGCCAACAGGGCTTGGTCCTGTGTCTTTTGTAGCTGCTCTAATTCCCTTTATCTTCTCCCAGAGAGGAACTATGTTCATACTTCTGCCTTACAGAGTTTCTCAGTAAATCTAAAGACAGAGAAAGTCTTTACAGCCACCTTCAGCTTTAGAGCCTACCAGAGTCTACTATTACTCACTAAAAATCAAACTTGAAGAAGTTTTCATAGCTAGTAGCCTAGTAACGTTCAAGGCAACAGGTATTGCAAATGCAATTATTATATTTAGCCATATTCTGGTACCCATGTCTCTGTGATTCTGTATCTGTAACAAATAGGAAGAAGGGAGAAAGAAATAAAGAAAAGTGAAACCCCATTTTTTCCCCTTTGAAAGCAGTGAAAGGGGCATGAACCTCTGTAAATAATTCTTTAATAAAAAGAACAAAAACTCCATTGTCCTCCTCTTATATCTCTAGAGAATATATTTTCACAGAATCAGAATCACAGAATATGCCGAGTGGGAAGGGAATATTTCACTCAAAACAGACTCCACAAGGATCATTGACTGGCTGAGAAGAGTCTGTTTTGAGTGGGGAAAAAAAAAAAACCAAACAAACCAAAAAATTTAGCCAAGAGCAGGAACACCTCCTGTGAGAAGTAGGAACTGAAGTTGCTTTTAATACAGTGCAATCAAAAGCTCAAATCAGAAGTTCAACCTGTATAACCCCAACTTCAGAAAATCCCAAACCTGAATCTTCTCCAAAACCAAACCTTATAGCAAGAGACATGATGTCTCCATCTAATGCTCCTGACCTTCAAAGCTGGTACCCGATCAGGCAAGTCTGAGTTTTGTGTTGGACACATTAGTGGGATAGTGCTAGTTCAGAACCATGAAACCTCTTTGATTAATAAAATTCACAATGGTGCTGAGTGCTGACATTGGACCTGCTCACCACTTAATTCTCGTTTAAGCCCTCGGGATTAAGTGAAAACTATTTGCCTTGTGCTGACTTTCTGCACAGGGGTGAATTTCATTCTGTGTGAGATCTGTCTGTGCAACACAACCCAAGACGTAAAGAGGGATAAGAAATATCTCCCTCCATTCCCTCAACATGTCCCCGATTTCCTCTTAAAATGTCTCTGGTAATTGCTTTCAAATGCTGGCATGTAGGCACGCTTTGGAGGAGGCACTCATTCAAAGAAAATGTGCAAATCTCCAGGGCTGATTTTGGTTTTTGGAGGATGGAGTTCCCTAAAACAAACCCTTAAAAAATTAAGAAGTTGCTATTTCTCTAATGAATGTATCTTTCTTTTTCAGTCTGACAGAGTGAAACGTCAATCCTGAGGAACATTTGCATGTAATTACACAGCTCATCTAGCTTTTCGTGATCGAGAGATATGGCATGCAAGCCAAGCACCAATGTACAATAAAACAGACTAAATCCTAATTAGCTTCAACTGCTTTTGGGGTTTCTTGGTGAAAATGTACTTTCAAGTCAGCTGATGGCTGCATATTATTGTCCCACTAAAAAGCATTGCAAGGGCTATTACAATAATTTATTCCTTTTGTTGATCTAAAGATGCAGAAGTCCTCATCTTCTCATCATAACTGACTTAACGAAAATCTCTGGCGATGAATTGATCTGTTTCAACCTGCCAAGTTCCCGTAGTAGACTAAAAGTGAAACAGTCTTTAATTTATTCTTAACATTTAATCTCAATAAAACACTCAAACAGCAGCTTCTGCTGGCATTCTGAATGCAGCAGTTCCAGTTTGTGGATGGATGAATTTTTCTTTGTCTCTTTACACGGTAGACAGTACCCATGGTTGATCAGGTAACATGGTTAACCCCAGAACTGACTTTACCATGGTTTGGATTATGATACTAAAGCCCTCACGTACACAGAGTTCTCACAGAAGTTGCATTAGGCCGAAGTTTAAGAGTTACTGAAGAAATACATCCAGTTTGTTGTCGGCACTTCATCAGCCTTAAATCAATTTGTAGGGGAAACTTGCACAGAGAAGCAAAGTCAAAGCCAGTGAAGTCCAGAGTTTTCGTCTCTCATTGCCACAGGATACCCACCAGAAGACCCCACCAGGGAATGAACTATCAGTAAAGATGTGTGGATCTGTTTCTATAGCACAGAGTTTCTGGAAAGGAATCTACTGTTACCTACAGAAATGTCATTTGAAATGCTATCAAACCACACACACACAACACCAGTGAATACTCTTCGATTCTCGGAGTCTATATTGGTTTTTCACATGGCTTGTCCATGTAGTAAGAAATTTCACATTTTCCTGCTGTTCAAGGGTCTGATGCTGCCAGCAATGCTGCCAGCATCAACTCTGTTGCTCTCCACAGAGCCTTTCACAACTGTAAAGCACCTTTTTTTTTTTCTTCCCTTATAACTTTTTTGTTCACTGTTGGCCAAGTAATGTTGATAATAATCCCTTCAAGGGAAAGAAGTTTACAGGCATAAAAATTACCTTTGTGCCTTGTAAGGCAACACAATCTCTAGCTCCCCGTGGTCATTTGTCATAGGAAAATAAAAGTGTTTAATGGTATTGACCAATGTTACATGCTCAATCTTCTTTGAGAGCCCAAACCTTTTGGTCATGGGTTAGTCAGCCATGCATGCTATATTTATATAAAGCACAGATCTTTAGTTTAAACTTTCCTCTTCAAAAAAAAATGTACATTGTTCTGGCATTTTTCAAATATGTACTGCTAATTACTGTACATATATAATACTTTTTCTGACTTAACCTTCATCTCATAGAAAAGCCATATGGGAGGGGAGAAATTGCGCATGGGGCCTCATATCTTGTTGTCAACCTCATCTAACCTCACAGAGGTGAAGGCAAAAACCTACCCAGAACTCTTGGAAGACCTGGGTGAAAGGGGCACAGTCCTTTCAAAAGGAGCTTCTTTGTTCATGGTCAGACATGGAAGTGTTACATACAACACAAAGGAACATGGGTCTGCAAGTTCTGAGTTTGAGCTGGAGAGGAAACCACAGAGACTGCTGCCGTCGGGCTGACCTGTTGTGTCTCCTGGTTTCTTTGCAGTTCTCCATCTGTCTCTGTCCATCTGGTGACCCTTGCATTCTACTTTGATTGCAGGCTCTTGGGGCTTTTGGAGCTTTTGGGGATTTGGCGCTTTTGGAGCCTGTACTGCACTTGGAACCAGTCCATATCTCCTAGTCCTGAATGAGGGTCCCTCATGTGATGATATGGATGATAGTGATGGAGCAGAATTTCCATCCTTTGGGAAATCCTGGTGTTGTGATTATTTTCTCTTCTGGAACCAAAAGCAGACATTTCTCCCAGAAAGGAAGTTATTAAAAAA
>VXAY01000979.1:404031-416702 GCA_013399855.1 Oxyruncus cristatus
AAGGAAATTCATAAAAAAAAAAAAAAAAAAAAAAAAGAGCACCATTAAGATATTTAATCTGAATGACACCAAACATAGGTCTGTTAAGTATTACATGTAGAAACAACAGCATAGTATTAACAGTTGTTAATATGACCTAAGAGCCTTAATAAAATTAATTGAAATTCCAGTGACATAACAAGCAATTTTACCTTTGAAGGAAAGATTCTTTTCCTACTGTAACAAAAGGTTTCAGAATTACAAAAATAGAATAATAGTATCACAATTGTTTGTTTCAGCTTCTTGTCTTTGAAAACATCGTAAGCGTTGACGCATGCCTGCAAACAATTTCGTAGTGATGAAGCCAACACTTGATGGATAGGAAGATGGTCTTTCAAAAAAGCGCTGCCTCAGAGAGCTTAGCTTTGGCCAAATGTTAGAACTCTGCATAATGAAATTATGAGAGGACTTGCATTTCATAGAATCAGAGAATGGCTTGGGTTGGAAGGAACCTTAAAGACCATATAGTTCCAACCCCTCTGCCATGGACAGGGACAACTTCCACTAGACTGGGTTGCTCAAAGCCTTATCCAACCTGCCTTTGAACACTTCCAGGGATGGGGCATCCACAACTTTTTCTCTGCAACCTGTTCCAGTGCCTCACCACCCTCCCATTAAAGAATTTCTTCCCAAGATCTGATCTAAATCTACTGTCTTTCAGTTTGAAGCCATTCTCTCTTGTCCTATCACTACATGCTCTTGTAAAAAAGTCTCTCTCCACTTGCAACACCCCTGGGTAGAGTCACATTTTTGAATGAGTGAACAATGAAATTCTCCCTGCATTAACATTCAAGATGGATCTAAGGATACAGTGCTCTGCCCTTCAATTATTTTCTGCTAAGCACCCAAGCAGAACCAGGGCAACCTGAAAAAAGCTATGCACTTATAGTCAAATACATACAACTAGAATTAGGAGCAATATAAACTCTGTTGTGCTCTGACACAAATTCACTCTTTTTTTTAATACCTGAACATCCTTCAATAAAAACATTGGTTTTAAGGTAGTATCTGATAAATTAGGCATTTATGACCATTACAATCTATCATTCAGAGAGTTTAAACACCCCAGTTATTCCCTTTGCCTGGTGGATAGTTTTGAAGGAGGAAGAGAAGTTGATGGTCCTGACCATGCCTACTTTCCTAACTCAGTCCCAGCATTTCAGAGATGCTGGAGATAAATGCACTGGCAAAACACCAACTCAACTATTTCCATAAAAGCATGGAAACCAAAAACATTCAAAAAGAATGAAGTGTGTGTGCTGGGATCTGGGAAGTACTTTGAATTCACCATCCTTAGGGAGGCTTCATGGAAGCACTTGCTGTCATTCACCAAGCTCTCCAGCATCTCTGTCTTGCCTCAGTGCATAAGTAAGTGAATAACTTCTCTTATCTTTTCTTATTAAAAGAGAGAAAGAAAGAAGCAGCAAACCCAAAATTGATTACAATTCAATGACCTTTTCTATCTCCCACAAAACGTTCACATTCTTTGGCCTATTAAATTTTTGTTATCATACATAACAGCCCAGTTTGAAGCTGGCAAAAAGATGAACCACATCTGAAATGTGTCTCACCTCCATGAGTCTGCACTAGGCTGTGAAAATGTAACTGACCTGATTCCACGGGACAGCCATGAAAGACAATGTGCCAGGCACCAAGCTTTGCCTCTCGGGACACTGCTGATGGAGGGCTGCATGAGAGCAGGCACATCTCCTTCAGGAAGTTGTCTTAGGTACTGAAGTGCCAAAAGAAAAGGAGAGTCTAGATGGTTGGTTCCTCAATGGCTTCCTTCAGAGCTCTGGCTCCCCATAGGGATGGCAAGTGGATGTCAGCACATTCAGAAATTGGTCCCTTCCTACTTCTCACAACCTGAGGGAACTGGAAACCTCATGACAGGCAGAGCTTCCTGACACAGAACAGTGAGTGCCTACAGCCAGCCCAGACCATACCACCCTCCCAAAAACCCAAAATCTTTAGTTTCTCTGGGTTTGGAGCACCCAGTATCTGTGAGAGGAGATTACTGGACTCACCTTCTTGTTTTTAATTTAATGACTGGCAGAGCTGCTGCCCAATGCTGGCACGATGGCAGCACCCTATCCATCCAAGGAGTGCCGACCTTCTGCCAGGGGGAGCCCAGCACAGCCTTTGTTGGAAAAATAAAGAATGGTGGTGTCAGGAGTCAGACAGGCAAACACCAATGTCCCAGCCAGAAAGTTCTACTTGTGAGGCCCTTGTAAAACAAACACTCCCTGGGGAGACATTAGTTTAAGTGCCTTAGTATGGAGGACACCATCCCCATCATGCTCTTTACTATCCTTGCCCACCTGCACATCACTTGCATCAGCTCCATGTTCGTTCCTTTGCCATCGATACTTTCTAGTCAGTCTATAGCCAGGTCATCAAAATGGCCCTATAAATTCAGCCTTGGTGCCTCTGCAACACTTTCATAGCAAAGTCAGATCAGGCAAAATAGACTTGAAACTTCAGCTGTGTTCAGGTCCAGGTTAGAGCCAGTGGAGAGTGTTGGGACAGCAGAGATCAGGACTGGGGACTCAAGATCTTCTCCTACCTCATGAGGCCCTCTGATATCTGCACAGTAAAGGTGTTAGGGAAACAAGCACAGTTATTCATGGAGATCCAGAAACCAGAGGCAGAAACTGTCCTTTGTGTGTCTTCAACCCTAAACCAGGTAAAATTAGCTGGTTTTTGCAGGGTTTCACTGCCAGCTTTGGTTCAGATGACCTTAATCTCCTAGAAAGCAAGAATTCACAGAAAGAACCCCTGTGTATATGTGTGTGTGTGTGTGTGAGTGTGAGTGAGCTACCCTACTGAATTTCAATAGCCCAGCTTTATCTCACTTTCTTTCTCCATGGGCTGAGTCACATGAACTGCTCTCCATGAGAAATGTTAAGGTGCAAATCTGCAGCACATCAGCTGCTCCACGACAACTGTGTGAGCTTGCAAGTCATGATGGAAACTGGCAAGGCAGCCCAGCCCTTGCTCTTTGTCAGTTAAGCCACTTCGTGTTTGATGGGAGGACTTACCCCAGCTACCTCACAGGGCCATGTGCAAGCACAAGTAACCACAGACTAACTCTTGTGTTGTAAGTTTGCACCGTATATCACAACTTGCTTTAGAAACTGATAGCTGCTGGGCACGAAGGCGATAAAGGCAGCAAGAACTGCTCTGAACTCCCCAGATCATAAAACCCTGCTTGTACTCCTGGTTCTGCAGGGTTTTGACAGCAAGCTGCTGTAATGCAGCAGTATTGTAAACAACCAAACCTGGAGCCATGTTCACTGGGTGCCTTCTGGGGTGTCCAGACAAGAGAAGTGCCCCACAGAGCCTCTCTCCCTTGCCAAGTGGCTCAGCAGCACCATCCCCAAAGGCAGTGCTGTCTGCACTGGGATTCACCCAGCCCAAGGATCATATGAGTCTGCCCATGGTGTGTAGGGTTGCTCCAGGGCTCTGTGTGGGGGGCACTGGGTGTCTCTACAACTTTTGAGGTGCTTTCCCTGCTCTGTGAGGGCCAGGCATTGGGTCTTCCATGCAGAACTGCAGCCACCGCAGGGTAGACCTCACTGTAGAGTGAAACTGCCAGGTCTGGCTGAGTGCAGATGTGCTGTGGTGTGGGGCAGGGGGAAGCTGACATGAAAGAAAGGCAAATTGCTCCCCACAACCACTGTCCAGCTCCCTCTGCAGTGCTATGAACTTTTAAGGTCCCTTTCTCTGTTCATGTGCTCCCATAGTCCCCATCTCAGACCAGCTCTGCACTCCCAGGTCCCTGATACAACCTGCCATTGTCCCTCTGGGAACCCTGTGGGGACAGCAGCACCTGAGAATTGCTGCTGTATGGTACAATTTTGATTGCAGAGCTGAGAATCCTGTTTGGATTGCCCACTTGTTTCTGTGGGCATATTCCAGTTTAGTCATCTGGCTACTAGCCTGGCTGGGGGAACACTCCAACACACGGTAGACAAGCATAACCATCCTGTGTTCCCAATACCCCCAAATTAAATTATAAATGTAAAGAATTTACATACAGTCCCAAGGACAAGGAACCCCCAATCCCGAGTCTGCTATTCTTGGCCTTTCACAGTGAGATAAAGGAAAGCCAAATTTTTATGAGAGTGACTTCTAAACCGAAATTGACATCTCAGAGGTGTTGCCTCAGGTCCAGCTCCAGTGGATGTTGGGCACAAACATTCCCTGAGAGTGAAAAAGCCTTTTCAGGTGTCTCAAGCCAGGCATCCCAAATCAGTGACCACTTTTGAAAATAAAAACGTAGGTCTGGGAACCTATTCCCACTAAGGCTTGTTTATGTGAGCGCACAGCTACAATGGACTGCTTGTCTGTGCAACGGCCAGACTCTGAGTAAGGATCTGCAGACTCAGCCTCCTAATCACAGCCAGTGGAATCCTGGCACTAATGAAATCAAGGGAAATTTCCCTTTGACTTCAGCTGGATTTCACCTTCTCTGTTCCCACCTACAAAATGTGATTAACCACTCTGCTCTTTTTCACCGTAGTCTTGGGAGGCTGTAGTCATTAGTGGCTACAAAGCATAATTTTATTTCTTAGGGTGAAAGCTGGTGTTGAAATCTAAAACATCATCAATGCAGCCTTTTAAATCGCATCGCTTCTTGAGCATTTTGCAAACAAGCAAACAAAATGCCTGAAGCTCTCCAAAATAAAATAACTTCACCTTTAGCACTTGAACTTGGAAGTACCATATGTCGACCTGGGACTGCAAAGTCTGCTTTTCATGAGCTGCAAAAACTTCCTGGGGGAGATCTGGGGACCGCCAAAAGTTCTTTGGGGGACTCTCTTTTGTGCTGAAACTTGGGAATTCTCAGCGGGCTTACCCAGCTGCTGGAAATTCTTCCACAGACACTGATGTGCAGCTCTGTTCCAAAACAAATATCTGCGAGTCCCACACTTCATCCATCTGTTTCACATTTCAAGGAGTTAGTGTTCCACACACAAGTGTGTTAAGAGACTGAGAGAGCAAGCTGGACCAACAAAGGCTCATTAAAGAAGGGGGGGGGGGGAGGGGAAAGAGGAAAAAGGAAAGGAAGATAGAAAGCAAACTATTTTCCAAACATTTCATACAGAGCCACTGGGCAGAGTTAGCATGGAGCTGGCAAGGCCAGTGAGAAATCAAAGGATGTCTCTTCTAACACCCTCTGAAATATAAAACGTTAAGTTCTAGTTCAGAACAATACAGAGACCTCAAGCAGAAGCACATTAATGTCAGGGGATAGTGCAAGTCAAATTTACCCCTGATGTCAAATCAACTGGAGAGCAGTTACACCAGGAATGAAGGAGGCTGCAGGTTCCTATCATTTGACCTGACTTCTGCTACATTTAAAGTCATAAAACATACCCGGTGCTAACCAACAAAGATTAAAAAAACAAGTCTGGGGCATTTTTGTAGTTCCCTAGTTCTGATCCAAACCCTTCAGACTGCTGGAAACCTAAGTGAACTGCTCTGCAGCTTTTGTTTTCTGTAATTGTCCCTCACACAGTGCTCTGTAGGGACTGCTGAATGCATTTCATACATTTTTTGGCAGCGGCATTCCGTGTTGTGTTAAGGGTTCATTAATCTGCTTGCCACTAGGCCCCTGTGAAAAGAGGAAATTGTTTCACACTTGCTGAAAGACAGAGAAAAGAGTTTAGAGAGGAAGGAGAAACAGATTAAATGGGAAATACAAGCAATGGATAGACAGGTTTGGGGTAGTGCTTTGTCATGTCTCGGATCATACAAAGGCTAACATGTGAACTCGGGGAATGCGACAGACTTTTGTTCAGAGAAACTGTGCTACTGTGTCATTAATTAGCCCAAGACAGGAGATTTGGCTGCAGCTCATCTCTGCTCAGAGTATGTGAGCTGAAACAATCAAGGCCCACTTCCAGCTAAGATGGCAACGGAAATGAAGGGGGCGTAAGAAAGATATTTGTAAAAGGAGCAAGACTTCAGTAAACTGAAGTCAGGAAGCAAAGACACAATCATTTCAGGGGAAACAGGCCATTGGGCTGGAGAGAAATGATTTTTCTGAGAAAGGCAGGGTGGCACTGGCCCATGCCAGGTCTGTCAAGTGATACCCAGCAGCCCAAATACGTTCACCCAATTAACTCAGTCTGGACTCATACTGTGGCACCCAGGGCATTCCTGCAGCCAAGGCTGAGAATTAAAACACCTTCAAGGCCTGGAGATGCATTTCGTCTCCCAGTATGCTTTCTAAACCTTCATCTAAACTCCCTGGCACACAAAACAGCTGGAAAGAGCTCAGAGTCCTCAGGTTTCACACTGCTGTAGATGGCTGGAAGGAAAAACCAGAGGAACTGTTTTCTCAACCTGACTTAAACCTTGTGGTTACCTATTGATAGTGGAAAGTCCTCTGCAGAGACAAAATCAAGATCAAGAGCTGCTATCACCACACAGCAAAGAGGTCTTGGGGAACAGTCCTCTGGGTCCCACTGATTTGGATGCCTTTTGTATAACCAGTCATATGCATAAAGGTTGCAGGATCAGGGCCAATTCTGTGCTAAAGGAGCAGAGATCAGACATGCAGTAAGGATGACATACCGTGTTTTCACAAAAAAATAAAGAAACCACCATGGTTTGAGTTTACAGGGCTATCAAACATCCCTCTAAAGATGAGTGGGAATTCTGATAAATAATTTCAGCATTGCCTAACACAAAAATGTGCTAACCCGGGGTGGGCTTTAGTTTTTCTTAGTGATTATGAATTATTCAGGCAAAACAAAATTTGAAAATAATTTAGATTGGAATAATCTATTTTATCTGAACCATAAAAATACAAGACTAGAGCTGCTGTATAAATTCTTATTGTGAACTAACTCTAATAAAGAGCTTCTTCCCTTGCTCCTTATGAGCTGTAATAGAAACAAACAGGTTGCTCTGGCCAGATGGCAGTAAGATTTGCAACATCAGGTTTGACGTGTCTAAACATTTTTGGCTAGTTCTGAGTGCAATCACCTCTTGCAGAGAGCCACTTGGACTCTACCCATAGCTCGGCTGCTCAAAAACACGGTCATACATTGTTGACTAAGAAGTTCCAGTGTTTAACATTTCATCTGGCACTTACATTACAAGGTAGTTTGGTTGGTACCTCTGCAGAAGGAAAGGATGTTTTCTTCAAAACTCTAATAAACATTCCTGCCTTGACTTTTTCATTCTGCAGTGCCTTGTCTGTTTGACAGTGTTTAATTTCTGCATGAAGGTAAAGGTGGGCAGATGTGCTTTGACATTACACATAGCATTTGGCAAGGCACATCTCACCTCACCGTTGCTCATCCGAGGAGTGGCCCTTTTCTTTTTTTTTTTTTTTTTTTTTTTTCATTGGTGTTTCATGGAAATTTGCAACAGGCCAAATGAACAGGAATAACCCATGACATTATGCCTCCCACCACTGAGTCACTGCTGGTAGAACGGGGATGGATTCGTGTGCTCCTGTACCACAAAGGGGCCTATAGTTTCTCAGATACTTGATTGACTGTTAAATGAATGGCAAGCACTTCGTTCTCTGTAGTGTGTCATGATTAATTCATCTCCCTCTCATACCCTGCTGTATATGTTGTAGTGGGCTTCATTCATGAACTGAAAAAGACCTGAGTAATGCTCCCCTACTCTCAATTTTGTTTCTCCATAGAAGGTCACAAAATATACCATGTCTGCAGGTGGTCTTATGTAAACAAAGCAATCTGGCCAGAATTCAAGGCTCAGCAATATAATATTGTCAAGTGATCATTTTGTTGAAATAGTTGGATGCCTATAAAACATCTGCAAATGCTAAATTTAAAATACAAATAAAGTCCAAAGTTGGAAACTCCTCAGACTTCTGGTGAAAACATTGTTTTGTAGAACACAGCTCCTCTTGTCCCATGTAAATCTAAAGCTGAATGTGGACAAACAGCTTAGCTCCTGATTGTGCCAAGAAAATGGGCTTTGCATGGGTGCAGAGCTCTTTTATTCCTGCAGAATCATAGCCCAACTTCCCAGAGGAAAAAGTGATGGGAGAGCAATAAAAATCAATTTGGGGACTGGGGGGAGAAGGCTCAGGGTGATATTCTTGAAGATTGTGAAACCTAAATTAAACAGAAGAATGAAATCATCTTTCTGTTACTGATTTAGCACTTGGCTGAGACATTAGACCCTGTCCTGAGCAAAGCCCATAAATGGTATCACCCCAGGAGAGAAACGGTGAAGGCATTAAGTCATGGGGATGTTCATCTGGGATAGAGGTCCCTGCTGACTTTCTGATGGCCCACAAAGGGAGAGTCCCTGTCGGCTGGAGCAGAGGAAGATGAAAATGCCGCTTTAATCTGTCCCACTCTTGTCTGTTTAACTGTGTGCTGAAAAGCAAACTAAGGGACAGAGCCAAAGCTCCCTCAGCTCACCTGCTGCAGACAAATTGAGGGCTTGCAGCAGAGCAGAGCAGCATCTACTGAAGGAGCAGTGGGAACTGAGGGAGGGAAAAGTCAGGAGCTAGGTGATTTAGGAGGGTACAAGAACTTCCACGGGAAAGGGCTTATAAAGGGCAGCTGCCATCTCACCCTACCCCAGAGATGAAGGATAACACGGTTAAAGCCTCCCTCTAGGCAGCCAGCGGGAGCCCTTAGGTTTTGGTTTAGCACTTAACAAATCTGAACCAGGGGAGGGAAGAAGAGGGGGATGGAAAAAGGATTTTATACCTATTTTTCCATGTTTGCTTTTCAGCCCTGACGACTTTTCAATTAACACCCTTACTCACATTTCCCAAGTAAGACCCTGCCTCTGGATTCTGGGGGTTAGAGGACCGAGTCGTTTTGCTGCTCTCAGCACATCCGCAGCAATCTCTGCTGCTGAGGAGACACCGTGCATTGTAACAGCAGGTGGTGTTGCAGGTTAGGAGTGAGCTACAAAGCGGAGTTTTGCTCAGCTCTTGGCTGCACAATGCCTGGCTCGAACCAGTGCTATTAGCCTCTGAGGCCCCGTCTGAGCTACAGCTTGAGCAGCGCTCGCACTTGCAGCTGTGCTGCGTTCAGAACTGTCGGCAGAGGTTTCCTGGTATGGTTTTTCTATCCAGGTTTGCAGCCTGGGATTTCTCTAACAACTGTGTGAGCCGAAATCATGCTCTTGACTGTCCCTCTGGGTAATATGTCACTTAATTGGTTAATACGCTTATAATATCGCTAAAGTCATCGCGGGCGTCGACACAAATGGCTTTGAAAAGCAGCTTCAAATGCAGTTATAAACCTTATTATCTTTTAAAAGAAAGAGAGAAAAAATGTCCCCCCTTCTGTTGCTGGCACAGGTGGGAGTGATCCTGTAGATAGGGCAAGAAAGGCCTTTGGCATTTTTACCACGGCACCAGGTCATTGTTTCAAACTGTGTAACGAGCATTTTCTCCACTGGGCAGCCCTGAGCAAGGTTATGTGATGCCAGGTTTCCAGTGCTGCTGGAAGCACTCTCTTTCCCATAGCTCTCGTGAGGGTCACCCATGAGCTGTGAAAAGTGGGCAGTAGCTGAGGACACCAGACCCCTTGGAGCATCACGATGGCCATGGTGGTGATACTGAGCCCTCCAGCAGCCTGGGGAGTGGAAACTATTTTGTGAGCTGTTTCTATGCTAGCATGGGCATTTCCCCCAGCTCCCACTGGGTCTCCCTGAGGAGCAGTGGTGTTCCCTACAGGGGCATGCAGGGCTGGGGCAGGACTCCTGCAGCCCATACATCACTCCTGCTCTCAAACAGGGCATCCCACAAGGCGTATCTCTCCTATGACAGTTTTCATAAATGAATAAATAACCAAGTTCTTCATTCCTAGTTACCAGACAAATTATGAGGGCTTAACTGAATTTTCTAGAAGTGTAAATGTCCCTCAAGTATTAAGCAAATATTGCTCCCCCGCAGCCTACAGACCCTGCTGCCCTGCAGATGCATACAATTCACTTCTTGTGTGAGAAAAACATACACATTAATGATATATTCAAACTGTAACAAAGCAGTTAATTCATTTGCTAATACATCTTTTCTGCTTTAGAGCCTATCAAGTAATGAACATTTAATGACCTATTCATTTTCCTAAGAACTGCTGCATGGCACGGTGGAATCAATACAAAAGATGACCATTTTCACGCATCAGATAATCTTATCTACAAGGTTAAGATAATATTATGTTAATGTTTCCTGCATTATCTTGCATGCTTTCAGCTCCTTTGAGAGGTTTTCATTTGGTTTTAGCAGCTTTTGCAAGCATTTTTGCTTCCTCCATGATTTCCGTTTCGTTTTAGCTTTACAGTTTTTCCCTGCACTTGGTCAGACCCAGCAAACAGTAGCAAAACAACAAACAATCAGAAAAAAAACCCAAACAAAACCAAAAGTCCAACAACAACAACAACAACAAAAAACCAATAGTGCGGGCAAATGCTACATTTGACCTGCTTTAACCTCCAGTTTACTCTGTAAAGCAGAACCAGAGCAGACAGCAAAAAAGGCCAAGCTGCAGCTGAAGTATGGCTCTTAAACTGGCTTCTGAGTGCTTGCTATGAATAATAATTGAACCTAAATTAAAAACAAACAAAACCAAAATAAACCTCTTTGAGATTAATATCCCTCTCAGCCTTCAGTTTGTGCAAAACCAGGTCTGGAAGGCGTGGAAGCCATGTCATCCACATGTGGGTCCTCTCATGGCAGGGAACATACACCCTTGGAAAACTCAACCTCCAGCTCCCCCCGTGCCAACAATGGAGTCAGAGGTGCACCATGGGCTTGGGGTGGCATCCCCGGGTGTGCTCTGCTGTATGGTTGCCCTAACACGTGGCCACAGAGAAGCGTGCTGGGCCAGCATGTGTCTGTTACACATGAGCAGGGCCGCAATACCCTCCCTGCAAGCAGTGCCAAAAGTATCTCGAGGTGGTACTTGGTGTGCCTCATGCTGTAACACCAAGGTGTACCCAGAGCCCTCATCTACATTTATGGTAGTTACATAACATGCACATTTAGGAGTCCCTGAATACTCATATGCCTCTCTAAACACAACCATGAGGCTTGTTATGGTCTGTTGAGTCAAAACACTTTCTTTTAAAAGTCCCGATGCGCTGATTTTATCAGAACACCCCAACAGCACCAACCCCTCTAACGCACCAGATAAATACACTACAATGCATTAAAATGCATTAAAACATCTCTGAGCAGCATTGTGAGGAAGCTGCATGAGAGGTTGCATGCAATAGCAGGGGTCCACACGGCCCCAAGACCTGATGTCGACTGTGGAAACAAAGGGTGCTTGTACCACCACCACCATCTCCACTTCCCCTGGGCTCCAGAACAAACTGAGCCCAGTCAAAGCTCCAGCAGCCCTGCTACCAGAGCAAGGGACCTGGTTAAACATCACCACTTCCATCTCACTGTGTATTTTCATGTATTTGCTTCTTCCTACAAGTAGCTGCCAGGATTATATGACCTGACAGCAGGTTTGGGAACATGGACACGCGCACAGGTGGAGTCCAGAGGAGGGGACCTGGCACATCCACGGGGCTGCTGGTCATAGGGTCCTGCAGGAGCAGCTGTCCAGGCTCCCCTCCACTCTGTGCAGCTCTTTCATACAGCAACCCGGGAGAAAGAAATATTTGTAAAAACTGGAAAATGAGCTGGCAAAGTCCAAGAAACCTGGCAAGCGTAGGTGTACTGACACAGCCTGTTTCTCAATTCGGTTCTTTTTGAGCATGTGTTGCCTACCATCTCAGACCAGGTCTCTAGGTGCTACTCCTCTAAAACAAATAAACAATTTTATTATGAAATGAGGAGTGATATTGCTTTTTCAAGTGAAATTCCACATCAGTGTGCCACAAATTGCTGGCTTTGAAGACATGAATGCATTCCCACCGCCAGCCAGTGCTGCCAGTTCTCCAGTTTTCTGCTGGGTCTTGCAGTCCTGGGCATGCTTCTTTTGTCCACAAAAGCCCCAGATCCCCTCAGCCCAGCTTTTGTTCTGACTATGCCTTCAGTCCCTGAGATGGTACGGAAAACCCTGAAAATAAGGGTTGATCCAATCTGCAGCTCCAAAAGCAATGGATAAACATAAAGAATGGCAAATGTTGCTGTTTTCACGCAGAAGAGAAGAAGTTTCATGCCATCAAGGAGACACAGATGTTACAGAAACTGTGGAAGAAAAAATTAGTTTGTCATGAAAGTTATTTTTCTTTCTTAAATTGTGAAACACACTGAATTTTTTTTACCTGAACACTGTGATTACATTTCAGGGTCTTGCTGTAGTGCTTAAAAACAGTAGGCTGGAATAGTATCACTATCTATAGTTAAAATAAATAATAAAAATAAAAACAAACAAACAAACCCAAGCAAAGAAAAAAAAACTGAAAAAAAAATTTGTTGCTTTGATTTATCTTTGCACAATACCAATATTTTAACTCCGCTGAGAATCAAGTAAGTATCATCTGTAAGCATTATGACTCCTATCTGCAGGCAGCCCTAGCAGGACAGAAGATGTAATCAGATGGGCATCTCTGGGGACACTTCATAGCATAAAGGATTTTATCCTGTCTGAGCACAAATACCACTCTCAGATTCTTATGTCAGAGAAAAAAGGGAGAGGGAGAGGGAGAGGGAGAGG
>VXAY01000979.1:416740-466573 GCA_013399855.1 Oxyruncus cristatus
GGGGGAAGAGAGGGAGAGGGAGAGGGAGAGGGAGAGGGAGGGATTTTTGTATGCAGGGGTTTTTTTACATTGGTCCTGCTGGCGAGGTGAAATGGACAACGCCTTTGGCAATGTGCTCTAATAATAGACATATGGAAAGTGAAGTGGGGGAGCCACTAATTGCGGACATAACTGTCCAACGTTGGGGGAATTACTGTTCACACAAACTTGTAGGGTGTTTCCACTGACTTCCTGCAAGTTTGAATCAGGTCCTTTGTCAGTGGCTAAAACTAAGCTGATTTACTCAAGCTTGCAGATTAGTAGAATGAAGCATTCTGCTTGCCATGGAAGAGTAGAAAAGCATAAGCCATAAGCAAACCCTCAGTTGCAGCAGGAGGACCTAGGAGAAGCCTGAACCACCAAAATGAGCCACGATGTTTCTATTAAGACAAATATGTCTCCCTCCTCTGGGGAAGAAACCATGTTAGAGCCGAAAAAGCCTTCCAACAATAACCATAATTCTGTGGCGTTATTGCACAACCTCTGCTGTAAAGTAAGAGAGAACCAAAGAGAAGACTATAAAGAAGCTGCTTGAAATAAGATGAGAAACCCCTTGACAACTGGATGATTGGCTAAGATTAGTCCCACTACACAAGAGCAACTATTCTGATCAAATCCATGAGAATTAAGCTCTAACACTGAAGAATAAAAACAGATAGAGAGGCAGGTTGAGAACACAGTTTTTACATGGCTGCACAGATCAAAACCATCTACTTGTTTAGAATAACAGTGACAATTACAAGGAAGGATTTTAAAGGAATAGATACTGGAGAGGCCCACAGAAAGAAAAAGGGAAGATTGAAGTTCTCAACAGCAGGGATCGGGACAAAAACCAAAAATGACAGAATGAACTTTTCCAGGACTCACTAGGAAAACTCTGTAAGATAGGGTCTTTGCAGCTAAAAGGCCTGTTAGGAAATGGAAGTTTGGATGACTAATTAAAATAGTCAGTTTTGGATGACTGATTAAAATAGTCTCTTTAAACAACTGACAAGGGAAAATGCCTCAGTTTTCCCACCTATAATAAAAGTGGGCTAATCAGTTCTCTGTCAACAGAGGCAACCCAGAATTAGAAATAGTTCAAAATCGCTGTGAGAGCCTTCTATGCTAAGTGTTGTCTGGATTGTACTGGACTTATTTCTGGGGCTGCTGCTTCCACAGCTGAACCTATAAACAGATGGGACATTCCAGGAAAGGAACCTCCTGTTTCAGTTGCATACTCTTAACCTCACTTGTGCAAGCACTATCTCCTAATTGTAAATGAATGTTTTCCTTTGCCCTTACTGACCTTTCGAGAATTGTCTTCTCCACTGGCTCTTCTGTAGCAAAGCACCAACTCCCTGCTTTTTCTACCCTCCATATATTCTCTCTGCTCCTTCTTTTTCCACAGTCTGATCAGGAACTGGCCTATTGTCTTTCAAGCTTATGTGAATTGTTGTTTTTCCCTCTTACACAGTGGATTCTCATTGTTAATATGTGAGTTATATGATTACCCACAGCTGGAAATTCACTTCTGTAACCATATAGCTATTTCCTGTATTTTTAGAAATGGCTTTTTCCAGCCCCTCTTACATCTAGTCCCAGTAGTACTGGTTTTAAATAGAAACTTATATTTATCTACAAAGTACTGAGTCCTGGCATCCCCCAAGGGATCTGAGAGTCGTTCTCCATTTCACACACGTGACAGGTCTACAGGGATTAGTTTGTGATGGTGAGAGGGACCTGTAGCTTGGCCGTTGTTCTTCTATGAAGGGGCATCACAAGCATCTTTGCTCTCTTGGGGCACAAAGTCAACCTGTGACCTGTGATTAGTCATTCCACTCAATTGCTCTCTAAAGTGGACTGCAAAGTGGTTGCTTGTCAGAAGCATCTTGGATGCATTGAGTGCTGCACAAGACAGGAAGCTCATTTGCTGTTTTTACAGCTATTGGCAGATTTTAATTCTGAGTTTACTCAGAAGGGCTCTTGCAGGTGGCCTGCCAGGAGTCAATAGGACAGAAACAGATGGATTTGTGGAAGGTGAGAAGACACTGCTGCATTTGTTCTTAAAGACTAGAGGGAAACAGTGACAATGAGTGCTAAGAAAAAGGCAAGATCTAATGCAACAAAGGCCAAGAGAGTAGATCACTGCCTGCATTGGATGTTTGTCCATTATTAGAAATGCTGTGTGATAGAAAGCTGAACGTAGGACCAGCACACAGCTTCCAACCACTGCAGGCCACTGCAACATCTCCACAGTGTGCATATGCAAGCTGGAGGAGAAATCAATGTATTATCAAGCTAGTCTTTTTAAAAAATACTGTGAATGTGAATAGTGCACATAAATGATCTATGATGTAGTAGCTGAAAGCTTCTTTAATTCTGTACATGGGCCATTCGAGAAGAGCAGTGCATGACACAGGACGTGCAAGAGTGGGCAGAAACACCCAGCAAGCCTGTAACTTTAGCCCCTCCTTCATTTGCCCGAGATAGGGAGATGATAATGACATCTATCAGTCATTCTTATCTCTCATGCCTCCTATTCAATTAAAATTGGTTCCATGGGAACCATAATAGCATGTGTATAAAGGCTTGGCGAAATTGTAAGTACAAATAAAAATACCTAATAGAAGGTCTTATGGTTTTTGACAAAAGTACAACTGAAACAGAGCAGACTGAGGAAAGGGCCCATCGGTCTTATGGTCGAAAGAATAATGCTTTTTTTAGTGCTGTTAATTTGAGATCACACCATTGACTTGTCTCAATCCATAACTCCAAAGACTTTCAATAACTGCAAAGGAAAATGAAAGGTTTGAAACAAACCCCAAATATCTCCTCATTGGACTGCAGGAGGCATGCTCCTTGATACCTGCCACCTGCCACGCAAGAAAGTAACCAAAACACAAAGTCTAACTTCTCCTGGACTAAGCAAATCTAAATATTCTGAGGTCACATCTAAACATTACAACTACCCTTACAGAAAACTGAGGTACTGTCAGGCCAACTGGTAGGTCTCCTGAATACATGAGCTTGGGATCAGGCACATTAAAGTCACACTTGCATGGAAACACAGTTATGCTGTTCCTGGAGCAAATACTGGTTCATCTTGTGGGAGACATCTGCCTCTCTGCCCCACACCCTGAGCTCCTCTCATGCCATGGGGATGCTGCACAGGACACCCTTTGTACAGAAGCAAGTTGTTACAAAGCTTGGGGATCACACCCTGATCGTCTGACTTGTGCTGTGGGATCTTTTCTTTTAGGCCCCTGTTACAAAGACATATAACATGAAAAGGCTCAATTTTCCACAAAGAAATATTTTGCTGTACAAGCGTTCCTGTGAAGACATCATTTCATGACTGCCCTGGTTCAGTTTAGAGAATGCGTGTGGGGAGGAGGGGTTAAAAATACTTAAGAAGAAAGTTTCCCCAGAACTACTCCCTGTTGAGCACACAGGGGGGATAAGCTTTGACAGTTCAGTTTTAAACAAGAGATAACATCAAATAGGCCCATGGGACTGGTTCCAATTATCAACCCAAACAAAAAGAACAGCTGCACCCAAAAAGGTCTGTGCTTACAGTCGTATTTCATTTTAACCACATTACAAAGAAAAAGTCTCATGATATACAAGGCTTTCGGGTTTTCTTTTTAATTCCACAACATATTTAGTAAGCCACCACATCATATGGTACAGAGATGCACAGTCAATTAAGCAGGCATTTCATTAACATTGCTTTTATACTCACATCAAAATGTCTTAGGTTAATCAAACCATTACATTAGAAGGGAATGCTACAAAAAGGAAATAACTGACAACTCTACCTACAAAACCCATGACTTGATGTGGATATTGTTCCTGCTTGCCTGTCAAGGTAAAGTATCTTGGGATTGTATTTCCTTGGAGTTTTCACAATGATAATGAGAACAATTATATTTCTCCATCTGGAATCCATTAAATATGATCATGATTGCTGACTTTCCTATCCTTATTACTATCTGGATTAGCTAACCCCATTACAAAGACCATGCTCCCAAAGCTCACTTGGAAATAGTGTTATATGATTTCCTGTCATCCAACCAGAGTGTCTTTATCCTTCTCTCTCCCTCTCTCTCATCTTTCTGTTCATGTACCATTTTACAAACTATTTTGCCCTTGTCTCAATTATAAGAACCCTAATAGGTTCAAACTCCCAGATGACCTGCATTTGCAGGTGTTTAAGGGGGAGGAAGATCAGCTGCCCTATGTGGTAATGACTCTTGTGTTGCCTCAATCAAGCAAGTGGGTCTGGCCTGTAATATGCAGGTGCTACAGGGTGGAAACTTAAACATCCCGATCATTTATTTCATGCAGAATATGTGAAGAGTAAGCAAGAACTCTTATGAGAGATGTTATTACAGAGAAGACAGACGTTTTGTACTAGAAATTAATAAGTGATCTTCTCAATTCAGCAAGCCGAATTATTGGCTTACGTCTTCCCAAAGTCTCTGGTTTTTATTCTGTGTTCATTTGCACTGTCTGTAAATGCAGAGCAATTCCAACCGTTTCACTGAAGTTGCTCCAAATTTATACCAGTATAATAAGAATGTATATTATCCTTATTAATTTTCGTTAAGGAATCTGTTAAAAGGAGAAATGTTACTGGATAAGGGTCAATTCACACAGTTTTGATCCCAGATTTATCTCAGTGTTCGTGTGCCTTCAGCTGCAAAGTTTAATGTGGCTTTTTGTAAATTAAAGTATCTGTAATAGCAATATGACACATCAGAACTGCATCCTCATCTTTGCTCCTTGACACCAGACACATATCTTTGGGTCAAAGCTGCAAGGGTTTACTGTAGGGTTCTGCATAAAGTTATTTCAGAAGAAGCTTTCTTCACCTGTGCTCGTGGTTCCATACTTTTTCCTCAGTTACCTCTTCTGCTGTACATCAGTGCTCATCTACTGATTTGAGCGTTAATTTAGAGGTTCGTTGATGCATTATAGCTTTGCACAGCTAGCTCAGAACTTTCAAACTGTTTGCTTTATGCTTTGATTATGCATTCATTTTGACTTGGAAAAGGATTATATAATAATAAGCAGCATTTCAACAGAAGCCAGTTGTAGCTGTTTCTATCTGTAATGATTGTTTAATGACTATTTAAGATGTGCTGCCTGGGGTTGTCTAATAAGCCAGTTTTTATTAGCTTTCAAATGAATGAATAAAGTGATACCTAATCAGCAGTAAAACTTCAGTATTGAGCAAGGTAGGTGTAGGAAAAAAGGCAAAGGTCAAAAAAATTATTAATTTCATAGAATCATAGAATGGTTTGGGTTGGAAGGGACCTAAAAATCATCTAGTTCCAGCCCCCCTGCTGTAGGCAGGTACACCTTCTACCGGACCAGGTTGCTCTAAGTCCCTTCCAAACAGGCCTTGAACAGTTCCAGGGATGAGACATTCACAGCTTCTCTGGGTAACTTGTTCCAGTGTCTCACTGCCCTCACAGTGAAGAATTTCTTCCTAATATCTAATCTAAGCCTACCCTCTTTCAGTTTAAAGCCATTACCCCTAGTGTGTTTCTATTATTAATTATTACTGTGGACGTCTATAAGGCAGCTATGTCACGACATCCAGGAAAAATATACGTAATATATATATAATATTTTCCTGGCTTACATTTTCTTAACTAAACTGTGGGAAATTTGGTTTGTAACCAAACTGCTTGAAGTCAACAGAAAACCACCTTGGTGAGTTCACTGCCTTTGGATCAGGCTCATGGTGAAAACAGTTGTCCACACCTTGCTACTCTTGAATCCATTTCAGCTGCTCCCTGTTCACTGTCACTCTTACATTTTTTTTCTTACAGCACCATTGTGGAAACAATGCCTTCATCAAATTTGGGTAAGTACAACTGAGAAGGGACTTTGGGAACCGTGTGTCTTATGGAAGCATGCTATGTGATCTGAAAACAAAGCGTAGAGGTTTCTCCCATTTTTTCTGCAAAGAGTCAGGTATATTTTAATTACTGCAGTCTAATGAATCCTTTCTACTCACCAGCTGAGCACTAGCCACTGACTGTGTGTATTATTTGTCCACTAAAAGTATGGGCTGTGTGATGTTTGCTTAAAACTCACTGAAAGAGTGTTACTCTGACTCACTACCTCATGTTTATGAACGGCTAAGGGCCAGTTCCCACAGCTCAGCTGACATACAGTAGTTCATTAAGCTGCAGTAACATGATCATGTTTTAAGAATACTAAGTGTCATAACTGTGGCTATCACTAATTTTCTGTGGTTGCACTGAAGTCTACCAAGTACAACCAGTATGAAATCTACATTAAAAAGTAAAACTTTTCAATTACATTTCCTTTACCACCCAAATTAATTGCTCAGTGACTCGTTTCCAAGTGCCAGCAACTCAGACCTTCTTTGCTGTTGAAAACCTCCTTTCCTGTTTCCATCTTGTCTGTGTCCAAATCCTTCTGTTATTTCTTCCTTTTGCTGATGATAAATTTGCAAGGCCACAGCAAGTTACACAGCACAAGCACTATCCACAGCAGTAGGAGCATCGATGTTGATGGGCCAGCAGAATCAGAGTTGCAAAGCAGATATCTGGCTTAACTGAAACTAACACTGAATCATTGGTTGTCCTTCATGTTGTTTCCTACTCAAGGAAAAACCTCTTGCGGCAACAGGGGCACCTCAAATCTAGCACTTGTGAGGAATTTGCAGTGGGACGAAGAGCCCTGTTCTCTTCTGTGGTGTGGCCTTGACTCAATTAATCATTTGGGCTGGTGTTTTTTCGGGTGCTGAAATGCCTGGAAGAATTATATCACATGACACACATAGAAGAGAAATCTTGTTCATGACCTTATATGCAGATCAGCTTGGTAAGGCCTCCTCTTGGGGTCATATACTGAAAGACAAACCCAAACAGTAAAAACACTATTGTAAGTTTTAAGTAAAGTTTTTTATGAGATGAACTATGAACTTTAAGAAGTCTGGAATCTTTAACAATTGCTTATTGCCTTCAGGATAGATGCAGTTAGTATAGTGCCTTGTGGGCATGCCCTTAGCTGCAATCCTCATTGATGTTCTTTTGCTACTGCTTTCAAAACTGTTAAAATTCCTTTGCTCAAGTGTTCTTAGCACTTATGTTGATAGGGAATACTTCAAAGGACACATCTTTACTTTATCAAATCTGCTGTAATTTTGTAGACAGAATCAAAGAGGTTCATTTTAAGTCTAGTCAAGTTTGCCAACTGTCCTAAGCTCAAGAAATCAATTCCATGTTGCCATGTAATCAACCTAAATGAGAAGCCTGGAACACAACAGGGCAAACTGCTCCTTGGTGAAATTACATTTGTTTCAGCACATTTACCACTGGAAATAATTTTGCCCCGTTATTCTTACTCCCATGCTTTTTCTATTTCTCCCGTTCTTCTTAAAGCTTCCCTGATGTATTCAGCTCCACAGCTGTATTGATAAGCAGCTGACACATCAGTCCCCAAACACAGCTCTCAGTGGTGTCTGTTGAAAGTACAGCATCATGTACTTGCTTCTCTTTCTCACAGAAGTCTCCTCCGGCACAAAAAACCTTGCTGGGTGTTCTCATGCCATTATTACAGCAGCAAGGCATTTAATGAGGGTCCGTGCACTTGGCAAGCTTTTATGAACAAATAGCAAAAGACAAAGCAGTAGCTTTGCAGCTGAAGTCCTGGACATTATCCTGCACCTACTGTGGCAACAAAAACACTTTTTTTTTCCTTAACAACTTAAATACAATTGTAAACCTCATGTCAGTGCAACTGACTCATCCCTCATGTTGGGCTTGGTGCCACACATAACTGTGTTTCTAGCTGAAGCTTTAGTTTAAATTATTATGAATTCTATAGTCATGATACAAAAGGCATTTTTTTGTTTGGTGGTTTTTTTCAATCCTGTGAAATATTTGTAGAGAGAGTGTAAACCAAAGGAAGAGATCTGAGCACACTAAAAAATTTCTGCAGTAAAAAAAACGTGTGCAAAACTTGGAAAGCTACAAATCTTTTTGAGCAAGGTGCTTGTCCTCATCCAAAACCACATGAAGTGTGCAGAACAGAGGTTACATAGAAGGATTCTCAACAATCTTCATTCCTATCCCAGCTGAATGAACAGACCTTTAAAAACTGTTCTTACCACTATGCAGGACCTGGCCTACTTCAGGCTTTAGGACGAGGCCCATTTGGTTTTGTTCTTTCTGAAAGTCTTCTCTCAAGTGTAGGCTTGGACAAGTTTTGTCTCAAGTGAGATTCACAGCCTTCAGAACCATTATTAAGGTCCTCATAATACATCTTGTACCACAGAAAATAGACTGAAGATTATTGCCCTTCTGGGAAACATGTCTCTCAGAATCTATGCAAAATTAGTCTAGATTCAAAAATGCAAAATATGTGGCAGAACTGTTAGACAATTTCCAATAAAAAGTCCTGCAGATGCAAGATTAACCCAATCTCAGAAATAACAATTGACTCTACAGAGCATCTGCAGTTTCCAGAAGGATAATACTCTCTTTCCTTATGAATTTCACCTAAGGAAGTTTTCCATGATATTTGAGTTCAGTTTTTACTTTCAAAGGTATTTTGATCAGACCATGAAACACTTAAAAAAAAATGTGTCCTGTGTTAATGCTATATTCACCTTAAAAACACAGTTCTTAACCTTTTTGGTGTTGAAATGAAAGCCCGACCCTGATGCAGACAATGGTCACAGTCATGTTGAATTCAACTAGATTTCCATATGAAAGAAGATACACTCCATGAAGATTTTAATTCCTGCTTTGTCTTATACTTACATCTTCTGACAAGGAGCTGACCTTGAATGTGTCTTGGGATCTAAAAAAGATGACAAAGCAAGGGCAAGGCATACACAGCCACATACTTTGGGTCCAACACACTGCTTTTTGAGTGAATAAAGTTTGGATGCTCTCACCAGCTTACAGCTGTGAGTCTTTGCAGAAAGTCTCTCCTTCAAGTCTCTGCAGAAAGCCAAACAAAAAAATAGGTAAAGTGCATACAGAAATACATAAACATGTATTAACAAACAAACAACAAATGTTCCATGATGGCTTAACTATCACTTTCTTCGTCTTGTGCTTCCAGTTGCCTGGCTCAAGGCCTTCCGTGCATAAGAAATTTCTTTACATGGAGTTCAGGCTTTGTGAGGCTGGGTTTCAGAGCAGAAACTATGTGTGTGTCTGTAAATTTTTATATATAGATATAATTAAGTGTATTTGTTCTATTTAAATAGAACGATCCCCCATCTTCTGCCTGAGTATCAAGCGGTGGCCACTGAAGTAAATGACCTCAGATTTACTTTGATGTCACATCCAGAGGAAAGCAGATGGGGTGTACATGTATGTCCTGGAATGCAGTACACCAGCGTACAAAGTATTGGGTATCTGTGGATGTCATTGAATCTCTGAGGTCAGAAAAGACCCTTAAGATCATCAAGCGCAACAATTAACCTAATATCCACCCATAAAGCATCTGTGTGCTTGTGTGGAGAACCTTTTACCTGAAAGGACACACTCATGCCTACACGCAGCGTGTGCATATGTGCGTAAGCAGTCACTGACAACTAGAGGAGTGTATAAAGTGTGTGTGTACGTGCCAATTAGGCTGACAACTCCCATGCTGACAAGTCATGGCTCTGAATCCTGCAGTTCCAAAGAGGTGGCGGTGAGAAGCAGAGTGGCTGGATCCACTGCCGTGTGGGAGACAGGCAGCCAGCAAAGAGGGAGCATCGGTGTGACTGACAAGTAAGCATTGTGCTACCCCGAGAGCCTTTGTACTGTGACTATGTGGTCTCTCTCTTTTTTTTTTTTTTCCTTGGCACTCCCCACAATTCTCTTAGTAGCAGCAGCACTTAAAGAGACTGTGGCATCTGGTGAGGAGGAAAGGAGGGGATCCGCTAAAAGTAACAGCAACTTTTAAAAGGAAACGTTCTCTCAATATTTTAGTTGTCTAAATATTTCACAAACGTCTTTGTGTTTCATACAAGCAGGAGGGTGAGTGGATTTAGTAAATAGACCCATTTCCAGAGTTTAGAACTCTCACTTGATACTCCCAGCTAGGGATGTTCCTCGTTATTAACCCTTACATTAAGTTTGCACAATTCCAGAATGCTTTCTTCCTGATAGATATTCCTTAATGACTGTTTTTTTCCCTTTCTTCCCTTTTGAAATGGGAGTGCAATAAATATCCAGGCTGACCCTGGTGCCAAAGCAGGCACAACGTCCCCAACATCCCAAGACTGACACAAAACTCCTTTCTCCTGGGGCATGAAGAGGGAGGGTTGCCCTTCCAAAGGGTTAAGGCATTTTTGAATACAGATTTGTATCTTGGGCACAGAAAGCAGCACGTGGGGATGAACAAGGAAAAAAAAAAAGATCCTGTTTAGTTTCAGCGTGTGACATTTGCCTGGGGGAAGAAAGTGCAGAGCTCATTGGAAATCCTATTGTTGAAACTCTGACCAGTCAGTTATAAAGTGTCATGATTTAATATGCCACAGTTGTTTCCATTTTCAGGGTCAATCACTTCATCTGTGTGTGTGTGTGTGTGTGTGTGTCTGTGTATGTTTGTGGTGAGCCCGTGCATTTAAAGAAATACTTTCAGGTTTTATGTTGCTTAATTTCCTTTACAGGAATTCTTTCTGTTTTCAGCAGAACAGATCTCCAGCAAGATTTCTTCCTTTGTAGCACGTGGAGGCACAATTTCCAACATCAAATCCTCTGATCAAAGCAACGAAAGTTAGAGATTGAAGCAATAATTATGACCTTGATCAGGGTTTATTCTGTTACATGATTAATCATACGCAGTATTTAAAAATACCAGCCTGCCTGCTGAAATATCAACTGAAAACACCACCTATAAAACAGGTAGAAGAAAGGTCAACAAATATGAGCTTGTTACAGCAACCTGCAAGTCTTACACATTTCACTGTTTAGACATTAGTTTGCGATACCTGTTTTCTTTTATGACTCTGGGCTTTGTTACCAACTTACCATTAATAGGGTTCAGCCAATGCAGATCTTTTGACTCTTTTTCTCTCTCTGTCCTCACCTGTCAGCCTTCTCTTCATCAACTATATTTATTACAATCAAGCCCTGTCAACTGTCACAGCTTACATACAGTCTGCCAGTAAATATGTCTTTCCAGTCATTAGACATTCCTTCCAGTCACCTTGGGATTTCTACCTTGTCTATCTCACTCCAAAAAAACTTTTGTTCAGAAGTATTAGACTCCCACAGAGCAGTGTCAGCTTGGGGCCATTACTGTAGGAAGTGACAGAAAACACCAAACTGTCACTCATTAGGATCTAGTTTTTCCAGAGTTGATGTAAGTCAGATTTAGCCCCAAAACGAATCATGATTTATTTAATATATTTGCTTCTACAAGTGTCAGCTCATCAACTTAAAATGTTTCTCCTTTAACTCTATTGAGGCCTGTACAGAAAGTTTTCTTTGAAACCTAGTTTTTGCTCTAAGGCTTGATAATTAGAACAGAATCGAGCACAGTCAAGTTTCTGCTCTACAGGTGCACTTTATTGGCCATCAGTTTTATAATTATATGTACAAAGCATTCATGTTAGAATTAAGTCTGGACACATGAGAAAATGCCACCTGGTGGGTAAGTGCTTTTTATGCTGGCTCCCAAGTCCAAGGTGAGATTATAAGTCTATGGGTAAGTGTAGAGGGAGAAAAACAATTAACAAGGCAAGTAAGGATGGAAGAAGAAAAAAAGAACTATTATTTTCTCATTATGCTACAAATTGTCTCTCCAAAGCATCTATAGTCCATCATCCAGAGCAAAACAATACTGAGGTATATTCACAGGTGCTTCTGCCATTGCACCTATAGCTCATGTGAGGCATAAGCCCCAAGTGCTCTCCTGCCTCCCCCAAAGTTTCTATGTCAAGCTGGTTGGTACAGGGGTGCATAATATTATCTTATCCCACGCAGAGTCAGAGAGTCAGTGAATCACAGAGAAATGTAAAAGTAGTATGTGGCATTGCCATTGGAAAAAGTGAGAGGAAAGAAGGGAGGGACAAAGGCCCAGAATCATTAACCCAGAATATTTGAAATGCTTGTACCTCAGCCACCAGAGTCAAGAGGCAGGTCTGTCACTGGTAGAAGACAACATAGTTCCAGTGAATTTACAGAGTACAGAATTAGAGAGCTAAGCAACACAGAGAAAATATCAGCAGCCAGATTTTGTGTTCACATAAGGACATCATCATAAGGGATTCACTTATGGAACAGCTATTACAGACTGTAAGGGACTACACAGTATTAGAAATAGTGTGTTTGTACCAATTACTTGGTTTCACTATCAAAATACAATCATCTCTGATGTAGAAAGGATGCCTGTCAAGTCACAGGTTATACTGAACAGGAATATACACACAAGTGGTGGAGAATAAATAAACTGTCCCATAAATCATAAGTCACTTGGGATTTTTAGTGGACGCAATTACCAACTTCTCACTCTTCGTTTCCTGTCTGTGGAAGTACTAATTCCTGCCACAAATTGCCATCTGAGATTAAATATGGAGCACAGATTATGACAGTCATCAAAGGGGTGAGCAGGGTTTATGAATCATCTACAGGATTTCCAACAACTGTGACTGAACAGGTTTGACCCTGACAACTGTGTGAGTGGGAATAGGTTTCACCATCAAGGATACTGAAAATTGTAGGTCATTTGAGGGTTCCACCCTAAACCCTGGGAACCATCCAGTGTAATGTGTAACTCCTGCCCACTATTACAGGGCTTCAGCAGTCTCAGGATGCCAGCACAGGGGCAGCAATGAATACTGGGACATTTAAAGCTACTCTCTTAGAACAACATGCTGGGCAAAAAAGATTTGGGAAACTGAATTTAAACGTTGTGTGTTGCATCGAAAAGGTGATCCTTCAATATTATTCTGTTAGTAAAAAAAAATCAGCTATAAATGCTACTGGAAAGGTTAAGCTCATTTTCTGTCTTTTCATACAGCAGCTCTAGAAATGTCCTTTCTTTAAAAAACAGATGCTTTTTAATGTTTTGGAGATACTAGAAAAAGAAGTTGGTACTTACACTTTTTAGCCTTGAAACCCCAGGTTGCAGATGATGAATATTGTGTAACTTTTCTTCCTTTTGACCTGGTGAATGCTGAGGAGATACTACCTGCTGGCACCTAAACACAACTCATCATAATCTGCATCTTCTTACTGAAAAGAAGCAGTGTTAATGATAAAACGAGGGAATAGAGGGCAACAGGTAGAGAGGTACCATCTACCATGAGGTGGGAAAGCCTATTACCTGCCAGCACGACAGTCCTAGTTCTGTACTCGTTTTCTAGTGTTTAAAGCTACATCAGACTTCTAAACAAAGCAGGGGTTGGTATTTCTAACATGCTTTTAAGTCCCTCACCACCCTTGTCAACCTAATTTCTAATTTCTACTCTAAAAGTGCTTTTCCCAAGATAGATTGCTCACAGACCCTCCTGCCTGAGGGACCTCAGGGGCACACCATCTTCCAAGATGCTTGCTCACTGAACAGCCTGACCTACACAATAATATGCATATGGAGGTCTCATACCAGTTAACAATTTTTTTTTACCTCTCCCAGGGAGGTTGAGGTGAAGCTGTTGGAAGGATCAGCCACATCAAAGCCTGTCCAGAGCTCCAGAAAAACTGACCAGAGTTTCCTTCTTTCGTTGGCAGGGAACAATGATGAGTTTGTGCCAAGGTGCTGCCTACACCCAGACATGAAGGAAGACTCATAGAATCATAGAAAGGTTTGGGTTGGAAGGGATCTTAAATCCCATCTAGTTCCAACCCCACTGCCATGGACAAGGACACCTTCCACAAGAGCACACTGCTCAAAGCCCCATACAACCTGGCCTTGATGGAGATTGATTAAATTTTATTACGTTCTTCTTTTGAGAAAAGGAAGAAGATACAGTCTGTGGGATGGTACTAACATGGTGACATGGTTCAAGTCCAAAAACACCAGCCCTAGGGCCACTGAAACATTGCTGACACACAGTGTTATGAAAATAAAGTATATTTTCATTAGTAAGCCTTCACTGAGAAGGCCTATCTCAAACAAATATGCCAGCACTAACAAAGTTTTGCAACCCTTTCAGAAGTGGATGCACACTTACACAATTGGAAAGTGGAGATCAGAGGATTTAAGGGACCTTTCTGTAAGGAAAGACATGCTTGTTGATGGAGTTGCCCTCGCACTTCTTCCCCAAATTTTACCTCTCAGGTGATTTAGGAAACCAGCCTACAAAACCTTACCTCATCACAGGAGACAGACTCCAACAAAGTCAACTTGTTTTGGATCAGCCCTAGGATTTTATGTTTATACACAAGAGAGCAAATAAATTGTCACAAATCCATTTGAGAAAGCAAGAAGTGACCACAGATAAGCCAGCCACACTGGGAAACAAATAAAAGATCCAGTAGAGTCTGAAAAAGAGAGGCGATAGCTAGCACATGGCAAATGTGTCTGCAGTGTGTTCCTCAGTGAAACCCAAAGCAAGATCTGTAACAGGAACAACCTAAGGAGGTGGGTGTCAATAACACAGCATGACTTCCACCTGCCCTGTGGGAGCTGTAAGAGCTACCTTTTCATAGGAAGATGATAGTTCCTGTCTGCCTCAGTCTCCCACAGGGAATCAGTCCAGCACCCTCTCAAAGGACAACATGACTCAACCAAAATCAGCTGCAGACCTTGCTGGAACTCCAGTGCTGCGCCATCAATCCTGTCATAGCTTTGATTTTTAAGCGCTTTTTTCCCTCAAATATATTCTTTCATCACATAAAAAATACTGAACCAACCTAAAGCCCTTCATCAGTGGCCCTGAAGAGGATGTTCCAAAAATGAGACACTGGATTCTGTCTGACAAATCATCTAAAATACTTACACCCACCTGACTGTTGCACTCAGCCTCCTTAGTATGAAAAAAAGACCAAAGAAATGCTTGTGCATTGACTGCAGCAACACAATTACAGAAACTGCTACCAACAAAGAAAATAATAACTGCTGGAGCTACACATGAGGGAAACAGTGGGGGGAAGGAGGAATGAAGGGAACCTCAAGGTTAAATGAGCAATGGGTTGGGGCAAGCACAAACAAATGTAAACAAGAGAAATCTTTCAGCATAATTTTGAAAGTAAAGGCAGACTGAATCGTATTATGCAGGTGTACAGAAAGCACTTTGCTGCATTATGCCATCTCAAGTTCTTGCTTCTATTTCCTTTTGTCAAGAGGTCTTTGATTGAAGACAAGATTGTCTTCCAAAGAAAGGATAAAATGTCATGTGAATAGCTCAAGTGGTAGACTGCAGTATCTTGGATGCAGCAAGAAAAAGCAATGCTAATGGATTTGTACAGTAAATAATATGGGGCAAGAGGGAGAAACAATCAGGCCTCACACAAATATAGACAAGCTGACTTAAATCTCCATAATTTGTACTGATTGCCAGGGATTATTCAGCTCAATGTACTTCAGGCCGGAGGAGAAGGGCTTCCAAACTTCCCCCATAAAATTCAGAGGGTCACACCAACTGTTACGTACCTTAAGCCTTTCTTTATTACCTTTTTTTCCCCCAATTTGCTAGTTCTCCAAAACTGTTTGTTGCAAAACAGCTGTCTTCAATCCTGAGGAATGGTACACTCCTAATGGATCATAGCAGTATCCCTGCAAGCTGGGATAGAGAAGTCCACCTCTGTGACTGGTACCTGTGGTCACAAAGTGTTTCCTCTGGTCCACAGATGAATGGGCCAAACCTCCTAAGGCTCCTCTGTAGCCATGTGAAGTGAATTTTGTGCTTCAAGAGACCTGTCTCACCTGAAGTTTTGTCAGCTCAGCGGGAGACAAGGACCTGCTAAGCAGTCAGAGGTAAGACTCTGAGTGAATCCCAGGAAGGGAGAGTAAAAATCACTAGCTGCAAACATCCTGCTGAATTAAACTCGTGTCACAAAAAGTTGCACAGAGAGGCAGAAAACTGAATGCACTGTGACTTTCAAGACTGGGTTTCTGTGCTGTTTCTGGGGTTGAATGCATACTTCCTGCTGTGTTAGAATCACAGCACACGGCAGCAGTTGTGCTGCATGACTGGCAGGTTGCTGACACCAAAGCTTGGCAGGTTGGAGATGTCAGAGGACAGGCAGTCAGCATAGCCATGGCTTCACCCAGCTCAGACAAATAAGTCTTTGGGCATCACCCCCAAGATAGCTTTGTGAAGAGCTGTGCTTTTACCAAATGGGGTGGAGTGGGAGGGATATGGAGGTGAGCTGTGACTTAGCTCACACTGACCTGACTACAACTTTCCATCCCCCTGTTTACCTTCACCCTGCCAGCCCCTTTGCTCTGCTCCTGTCTGCTCACTACACACATACATACCTGCTTCTCTCCTTCTGATCCTCTTCCACCAACCCTTTCATCGGCAGGCTCCTTGGCTACTATTCCTGCTTCCCCTGCAGTGATCTCCTCCTCCCAGCTCCCATCTCTTGCCCTCAGCTCTGCTCACTCTCTCATCCAGTCTTCCCACTTCTGCTCCTTTCCATTCCTTCTGTTTAGCTCTCGATCCAAATTCTGTTCCCTCAGAGATTTGTTGTCCTTGTCATCATGGCATTCATTCATCAGCATGTCCACCTTCCCATTCCCCTACCATGTCCCAGGCACCAGCAGAGGAGATGCCAAAAAAGACAACATAGTTTGGGGGGTTTTTGCATCAAAGCTATTAAAGTACCTGACTTTGATCACTGCGAATTTTGTGACACAGGTTTCACAGTCCTTGTGTTCTTTTCTCTAGTTGGTGCCGGGGATTGATTTCTGCCTGCACTATCTAAAGGCTGTCTCAGAAAAAAAAAAAACAACCACCTTTCTGGATGAGGAGAAAAGGCTCACTTTATTAATTTCCAGCATGACTCACTCTGAGGGAAAGGTGGAAAAAGCGGGTTGCTTTGAGACACCTTCTCCCCTTCAGGACCAAACCCAAACTCACCACCAGTCAGGACAGGACAGCAATCGGACTCAAGTGTTGGACTCAGCTTTCCATCCACCAGCATATAGCAAAAGGCCTTTCTGAACAGTTGAGAATATCAGGTTTCAAATACCAAAAAAAAAAAAAAAAAAATTAAAAAATACCTCCAGCTCCCTTTGGCCCTTTAGCTGAGATCAGTTGTGATATCTGTTTGAGATCTGACGTGCTGGAGCAGGGACGACAGCACTCACTGGCAGGGGCATGTGCTCTGTGATCTGACAGATCTTGCCTGCCTTTAACTCCTCTGATCCTATGATTTGGCTGCCCTGTGGGTACACTGTGCACTTACCTGAAGATGCACAAGGAGCTGCGGGATTCCATCACACTGTCAAGACACTTCATGAAATACCAGCAGCAGAAGACTTTCAGGAAATGACACCACATCATCATCCACTTCATGCTGCTGACTTTGTGGTGCTGTTTCCTGGAGCCATCTCATCCCATTCACAAACAACAGAAGGGGTAACAGGGGTGAGATATGAACATTTAAAGCACCATTATCTGGTTTTCTGTCTATTGAAAGCCTCGAGTGAACACCAGGACTTCGAGTGCCTCTTCAATCACCTAGCTGACTCAGAAAGCTCGGGAGGTGGTAGTGGTAGGAGACTTTGTAGACCACTAAATCAAACCAGAAAACAGGACTTGTTACTCCTTAAGATCTGTCTGAAGCACATCAAGGGGAAGAAACACACTGTTAGGGGGTCCTCGGTTTGGGAGGCATATGCCAGAGGTCTCATGCAGCTGGTAAATAAAGTGTTACTTGCATTTCTCAACAAAGTAAGACAGAGAGAGAAAGAGAAGTACAGAGGAAAATTCCATTAAGGAGAAATGTACAGATTCAGTACATTGTTCCTGACTGCCAGGAGTTAATTAGTTCCAGCCATGAAAGATGGTGGTCACTAGACACCTAGAGTTGTACCAATGATACAAAAAGGAGGGTCCAAGCAAGGAGCATATGTAGCTGGCTCAAAAGAGCCAATTAATCAAAATAAATTGAAAGGAGTAAGAAAAAAGACCGAAAAATGCAAATGAAGATTAGAGGTACTTTATAATGAATTTCTTAAGCAAGATAATTACGGAATTGCTGTTAAGTTTAATTCACACACTGTTTCAATTGAAAAATTGGTGTTTGCAATACTGATAAGGCACAGGATGAATGGGTGAAGAGCTGGCTACTTGGCAGATCTCCAAAATACACTTGTCAACAGAAAGTCATCACTGAATGGGATTTCTCCTTAACGAAATTTTGCAATGACTTGTACAAGTCTGCAACTAGCTGATGTTTTCTTGAGTGGATTCAGTTAGTAAACATCAAAGCCTCATGCATATGAATTAGTCTCAGTAAAAATTATGTCCACATCAGAACATCTCCGCAAATTGGTTTTGGAAATTTTCCTCTCTTTGAAAACATTTCTGACCTGCTCTCTCAAAGTCTTTGCTGATTACAAGTATGGGAGAACAGAGACCTTGACAGAGGGACAAAAGAGGATGCTGATGATGTGGGGCTGGTACTTGCAACATTCAAGTCTCTTGGCAAGGTGGGAAGAATTCTAAGAGAAGATGTTCTGATACACCCTGAAGAAAAATTACCTAAATAGGAAAACATGACCTTCTTAAGTGTCCATCTATCTCTGCCCACTATGGAGGAAACTGAAATTTCCTGACTTTTAGATACCAGGACTTCTAGTCTGGCTAAACTTGGGTGGGATGATTGTCAGCCTCATGGCAAAGAAAAGAATGAGCAGGCTATAGAACACACCCCAGGCAGGCATATGCTAGACTGTGGGATCCAGTTGTCATGTTAAAAAGGGCATTATAAAATTGGAGGAGGCTCAGAAAAGAGCCACAGAAATGATTTACTGACTGTAGATAATATTTGACAGTGAGAAACCTAAAGATCTCACACTGTTTAATTTATCAAAAAGCAGATTAAAAGGTTACTTCATTGCAAGCATCATCTCATAGGAATGCCACGTGCTGAAATGCTCTTTAATCTAGCAAGAATGGCACAAATATTTAACATTGAGGGTGATTAGCCACTAGAATGAACCACCAAGGGAAGAGGTGGAGTCTTTCTCTCCTGATGTCTTCAAATCAGGTCTGAACACTTTTCTGGCAGATGTGCTTTAATCAAACAAAAGCTCTGCTCTAGTCAGATGTGAGTTACTGGGTTGAATGCAGGGGAAAATGGGTGAAAAAAGAATGCACTCCTGGCCTCAAAAATCTACAAATCTGTGAATGCCAAATGTAATTTGAATATACTTGCAGGAATCAAAGTGTTCAAACTGTGCTCCACTTTAAGTGAAAGGAATCCCTGGAGAGTAGGTGGAGACACGCTCCCAGTGTTTTTGAACAGCAACTACCTCTAAAAACTCAGTAGCTCCTTCAAAACCTGACACTGTCTCCTTTCACGGCCCAGTTATGACCACTGCTTCATACGAATAAAAGAGTCTGATTTTCATAGGTGGGGGCCAGGCACACACGGGTCTGAGGTCAGAGGGATTTGTCAGCATTTAGCACCTACGGGTGTGAACTTAGACAACTAATGAAAGAGCAACAGTTTGGGAGTGATTTCTATAGCATCTGAAAGAGACGTAGGAAAAACCACCCCTCACTTCCCGTGGTCACCGCGCTCCTGGGTTGGACTTTTAAAATTCCAGCTTTTTGGCATCAGCTTTCTTTGTTCTCTCAGCTGCAAAATAATCACATTTTCTGGACTGGACAACTGAAAGGATTAACATTAGAGTGCTAGTTTTCGACCTGGGGGTCTGCAGACCTCTGGGGAGCTCTGTGGTCTACTTCTAAGGTGTCTGCGAGAGGTGGCTAAGAAAAACAAGTCCATTTATGCTGTACAGCACTCTAAGAATGTGCATTTCAAAAGGGACATACTCCTCTGGAAAACACTTCATGGTTCACAAATCAAAAAAGGTGAAACACACAAAAACAGAAAGTGAGAAACAGTCCATAAGTGACCTGTGATTTAGAGCTGTTTTCCGTGGGTGGCAGCTGGGGGTTGCTCAGCACCATTTGGAAGGAAGGCATGGAGCCCCCCAGGCTGCACCCCTGCCCACTCTGCCCAAGGAGCCCATCCACGGGCCATGGAGGGAATGCTGCTTCCTCTCCAGCCATGACCAGGTGCAAACAATGGCAATAAGCAAAAAAGGCCGTAGGAAGCGATTGAATGTAAAGCACTCCGTCTTCTCCCAGCTCTCTGGGTGACGCCTCCCACCTCCCAAACTGGGCACCAGCTGACAGGTGTTTGATTGCCTCTCTCTGGGGTGAGCAGCGGGGCCCAGAGCGATGCCGATCGCTCTCCCAGCAGCCTCCAAAGACGCGTTCAGGATCACTTCTAATCTTTGTCTCCAGCCTCTGTCACTTTCACCTATTCCTGTGAGTTTGGAGCTTTTTTTTTTTCTTCTTCTTCCCTTCCTCTTCTTCTTCCTTTTTAAAGAAAAAGCTTTGCTTGTCAAGCAAGTTTTTGTCTCCCTGAACTCTCAGACTTCCAGCCTCGACACAGACACAGAAATACTATTCAAAAGGTGAAAGTTTACAGTATCGAATAACAATGCCAGCTGCTCTCTTGGTAACTAGTTCCACTTCTGACAGAGGAGGGATGAGAGGGTGGGGAGAATAAACCAGCAGCCTGATGCCTAACGCTGTGGCACTATTTTGATACCTGAGAGCTGCGGTCTAAAGGTGTCTGTGTCTCCAGGTGGCCTGAGAAACAGCTTTGTATTGTGAGAGGGACTGGGAGACTGTGCCTGGGCATGGAGCATCTGTCTGGCCTTGGGGAAGAGCATCCACCTTCCTCGTGCCCCTTCTGTCTGAATTGTTACTGGGAATACAAATCCTCTGTAGCTTGTTCAGGCTATAATCAAATAAAAAGGACATAAGAGAATAGGGTGCAATAAGGGGAATGGATTCAAACAGCATCATTTGGGGCTTCTCTGCTCCTCTAACAACAACTTTTGTCTTGGGCATCAGACTGTGAGGTTCATTTACAGTTGGAGGAAGGCTTTTCTACTATGCATGATTTTTAAAGCATTCTGGAATACTTTTAAAATGCTGGGGGGGGTTATTTTTTTAATCATTTCCAAAAAGCTTTTAAAATCAGACTATCAATACACATTTACAAGAAACATTCATCTCACTTTTAATCTTGGAATCCTAGTTCTTCTTTAATCTTAATACTCCAGCTTTGTATTTGAGACTTGTATTTGCATACAGAGTTTAAGCAAATAGTCAAGATATCAAAAAGCACAGAAGCTCTAAGAACTGAAGTGGTAACTAAGAAACATATATCATAACACCTAGGCATGACACTGGACATTTTGAAATACCATTCTGCTGAAGGAGATTTCACAGCACTGTTTCATTGACATCTGACTCCAAAATCTTTCATCATTTTGACACTATCAACTACGTAATAAAACAGACCTTTTTTTGTTTGTTTGTTTTGTTTAGATACATAATTTATGATTTTATCAATAAAGGGTTTGGTTTTTTGTGTTTTTTTTTTTTTTTAACAAGTCATAGCTGCAGCAAGCTTTGTGCTGGCTTTTTTAAAGCATCAGTGGCACTAAGATGTATTTATCTAGTACAATCACAGACCAGCCTTTCATGTTTATTGTATATATATATACAAATTTACTGTATTGATGTCTTTAAAAAATCAGAAGTAAACATTTCTTGGGATACAAATGTATCGACACAACATAAATTATGTATCTGAACCAAATGGAAGATGCCACTTTCTTAAGGTAGTTCACAGGAGTAGGAAAATGAAAGAGCTGGGTGCCAGAAAAGAGTGGATTTGTGGGTATATGTGCGTGCAAGGAATGGCAACGTGTCCTGTGCTTGCCAGGGGCACGATGAGCAGAGGAAAAGCTTGGCTATTCACCCCCCCCCCTCAGCCATCACCATCCTGCCCCATCCATCACCCTCCATCGGTCCCACTGCACTGTGGGCACTGGGCAGCACCACGGGATGTGACACTTCCCAGGGCTGTTCCCCTCATGCTCCTCCTCCACCTGCTAAGGGAAGGAAGAGTTAAACCTCAGTAATTCTCCCCCTCCTCGCCCCTACTTCCTATTGCTGCTTGAATTGCTGGATCTTTGTACATCTGGTTCAATTCATTCCCAACAATTCAGGTTCTCGTTTTCCCCCTCCCTTGGGGACACTTTTCCTGAGTCTTGCTGTGGAGCCTGACCCCAGTGCCAGCAGGATAGAGCCCCAGGAAGTCCCAACAGCCTCATCCTGACTGCGAATACCCAGCTGGGTTTTAAATGCATTGCATCAGAGAGCAGTAGGTCACCACATTAATCAGGAACTCTGAAATCCTCCGAGACACCTTGTTGGGAACGGTTACCGGGTTCTGGCTAGTCTTAAACATAATTTAAAAGACTTTGGGGTTATTTTAAGGCTTTTCCTTTCCTTCAGCCCTATGTCTATGTAAATGCTCTCCTTCACTTCTCACTGCCGACTGCTTCTAACAGACATATTATTGTGCTTCTCTGGCCTACTTTGTTGCAGACAAAGTTTTGACTATCCGAGTTCTTTTTTATTCCATTTTACATTTTTAATGTTATGTTGTAAAACGTCCTTCCTCTTGAGCAGTAATAAAAACCTTTTTTTTCCCCCCCTCCCCTCTTCAGATTTCTTTTATAACACATTCAGCATTTTCTGGGACATAATTAAAACATCAAACAGTTTTCCTGCTGGTTATGCTAAAATCTGAATGCTTGAGTCTGCTGGCATTATTGAAAATTAAAATGTACTATTCTTGAGTGTATTTAGGATGCCCTTAAATAACTATCAAAAATGATTTTGTTCTGCTTCACATACAGACTGGCACCATAATGCTAAAATACCTGCATTAAATAATGTCTCTAATTGGTAGCATGAGGAAACTTTTTAAAAGTATTAAATATGTATTTTTGTTCACTATTTTTCCTAGGCTAATGTGTCTAATTTTCCCATACAACTTTATCCCCAAGGAAAAATATAGATGGAAAGACCATTACCAATACATGAAGTTCAGTGGTTCTCTCTCTTTAGATGTAATTGCTACCAAGAAGGCTGGCAGCAGGGTAATTTTAGTTCAAATGAGTACATAGCCTGAAAAAGGATAAATCAACCTTTGTAGGTCTGAAATTAGATCCCAGTGTGGGATTGTTCTAGCTAAGTGTACATCAGGTTCATAAAATATATTTGCCAGAATGAAAAGCCCCTAAAATCCAGCGGCGGCAGTGAGCATGGGGTTGGAGGGGGGAGGTTTCATGCCCTGCTAGAAGACCTCCTTCTTCCTGCCTTTGCTAGTAATGGCCTTAAATTACCTTCCTAATCAGGCAGTGAGGGCTCAGTCCTGCTCCCATTCAAGGCAGTGGAAAGTCTCCTACAGTACCCAAAAATCCCTTTCTCAGGATGATTAATACCTTTAGTCCACATTCAGGAAGGAGCTGAGAAGCGAAGAACTGATTTCATTGGGAAGCTAAAAAGGGACACATTTGCCAGAATTAGGCACCTAAATACCACTGTGGCTCTGGGTCCAGGGTCCCGGTAGCACTCACAGGTTAGATAGCTGGGAAAACAAAACATACATGTCACTTTGAAACGAGTATCCTTGCAGTGGAATTTTCTCTCAATAAAGTTTTTGTTTATTGCAGAGATCTCTCCTTTCTGTGGCTGCCTTGGATATGGTGAACAATTTAAAAAAGGGTTTTGGCCGGCGCACGACACAGAATTTAGGTCACACCTCTGCTTTGCGCTGTGTGATGCTCCTTGCACATTTTTTGAGCCCCAATGCACACCTGTGTTGGACCAAACGCTGAGAGATGTATCCCCTAAGTGTGCGTGTGTGTAGGGGGAGGGGGTCACAGGAGCAGCTGTGAGCCTGAGTCCCCTGCTCCTGCCACAGTTCCGGGGGTGCAATAGTTCCCACCTTGGGGCAAATAAAATCCCCTGTCCTACGGAAAAACTAGGACTAAAGATTTCATTGGAAGTGTAGGATAGCAGTCTCTGTATCCCAGGTCTGTCCTTTAGTGTGAAATGTAAGATCACACTCATTCTTAAACTTGACCTGCTCGGTTTTTTTTGCTAAGGGCTCTTTTTTCGGTCAATAAAGTGACTCCAGCTTTATAACTGTAAATTTTCAGCAAGACAAGGCTCTGTTTTTTTTCCACACTAAAGAGCATTTTATTAAAAGCATACATGTCCCAGACAGCATCACTTATTCACCATGACTTGGAGAGCCAGGATGCCTGGGAGGCAGCAGGGCCTCTGCTGCTTGCAATGCCTTGCTGCTTCAGAGAAGATCCCTTGCCCTGTGGTCCACGCCTCCTCATCAAAGAATGAGTGTTGAATGGGAAATGTCATAGAAGATCAAATTTTAAAAAATCTTTGCCATTCAGTTGCCTCTAGAAAGAACCTGAGTTTTACAGAAACAAATAGAACTGTAGATAAATGTTCCAGTTTATGATGCAATTTCTCAGATAACCTTTGAAAGACATTCTGTGGATTGTGTTTCCAGTGCCTTTCTCCTCGAGTTATTTGAATCCAAAAATCTGGGGGCTGCATGTCAGAGTCCACAGGCTATGTACAATTCACTTATATTGAGGTTCAATATTTCCATTCATCATAGATACTTAGGCAAATTCTAACCAATTCCCAAAAAGTCAATTGATAAAAGCATTCTTAGAAAAGTAGGCAGTTGACTGAAAATCAAAGGATTAATGTGTCTCCTTTACCAAAAAGCAGCCTAACAATTACAGCCACTTCTGATTTTGAGGGGGAGGATTTGTCTTGGACTTTGCCCCTCCTGATCTCAGCCTCCCAATAAGCATAGACAAAACATTTTCTTAAAGGTTAAAGAGACTCTCCATAACCTCATACGTACAATGTGTCTGCTCCTTGACCTCAGCTCTCAACGTTGTCCAAAGAGTTACTAGAGAGACAGAAATAATAATAAACACCCCCCAAATGCAGAAGATTGCTGAACAGATTTCTTAAGCCAAAGATTTCTGTCTCACTACAGTATGCTGAAGTAAAAACATATCCAGGAGTTGTCCCTGGAGTCTCAAATCATTCTCTCATCACACTGGGTTCAAAGACAATGTGAGTTGTGTAGCGTAGCTGAAAGTATCTGCATAAAGCAATTCCTCTATGATGTTGTTTTGTTTCTGGCTTGCTTTTACCTGGGCTATCTGAAGATATTGTTTGAGGCTAAGGAAAAAAAAAATGAATAATGTTTGGGCCTAGAGATCAAAAAATCAGGCTTATTTCCATAGTCGTTAGTAGCCAGTATCCCATGTGAATCTCTTCTTCTCTAAAGCTGCACTGAAATGCTGCGTGTATTAGGAAGGATTTCTTTTTATTTTCATTTTATTTTTCTAAGAGTTTGTTCCTCTTGATTTTTGAAGATGCTGAAAGCTTTTTGATGTCACAAAACCAATCATAAGAGGGAGAGCACAAATTTAAATGTGAGATAAAAGTGGCTTTGCATGCATGCATAACAAGAAACCCATTGAACAAAACAAATTACTTACCACTTCCACAATAGCTCTCTGCCTCCAAGGGATGGGCTGGTTCACAATGAGGAGGTGACGGTGATAAAGTCACTGTGATACTGTGATCAGAAAAGCTGCAGCAAGAAAAAAAAAGTATATAGGGGAAAGCAAACTACAAAGAAGGGAGGGTGGAAAAAATGGATCACCGTTCCCCTGGGACTGTGAGTGACTTTCAGTATTCCCCAAAAAGTTTCACTTCAAACATTACGAGGCCGAAGAGGTTTCTTGCTGCGTGCCCGTTCAGGGAGCTGACGGAGGAAGGTAGAGGAAGGAGGATGGCTGAATTTTTCATTCAAATAACTTCGTTCCCATTTGGACATGCCTTGTCTGGAATCCCCGTTGTCGGCAATGAGCTGTGAATTTTCCTGATTTGGAGGGCAAAAGTTGGATCCGAGTTTGTTTTTAAGAGGTTTGTTTTGGTTTTATTTTGTCTTCCATTTACAACTCCCTCTCTCTTTTGCCATTTTAAAGCCATGAAAGATGAGCAGTAAGGGTTGGGGAAAGGCCAAGAGAGAGAGAGAGAAAGAGATCCAGTTATAAATTTCCTTTACTATTTCGTGTTTCAGTGTTTGCAAACTGTTTCAGACTGGTTAGCAAAAACTACTTTTCCCTCCAGACCTGCACTGTCAGCCCCGGACAGAGGTAGGTCATACTGAACATAATCCTCTCAACTGTTTTTTAACACTTATTTTGTTTTCCAGGGGGAAGTTCTGACTGTTAGGAGATAAAAATCTGACGATGCCACAAAGGGTAATGTATCTACCACAGAATAAGAATATTAAAGACACTTGATTTGTAGGACAGAAGTTACATCTTCATTTGACCTGCTGACGTATATATAAAAAAAAAAAAAGTAAAGAATTTTCTGAGTACAAATCCTTATCTGTGCAGTTCTTATGCACTTCCTGTGCCCAGGGTTGTAATAACTGAAGCCCTTCCCACCTTCCAGCCAGTCCCACTCCATGTCTCACCTTTGGGATGTACCAACTTGTGCAAGGGTTTTCCATGTCCTGTTTCTTGTAGGATTCAAAAGCAGGGGGTAAAAGCCCACAAAGCACTCAGAAGTAATTTCCTTTCCAACAGACATGGAATGTGGTCAGAGTGCTTGGAAATATTTAACTTTTTTTTTAAGTTGGGGTTTTAGGTTTTGTTTCTTCCTTTTATTCCCTTCTTCTATCACTCCCTATATTTCCTTGGTCACCAAAAAAGCACAAGGTAGAAGACGAGAAAGAAAAGAGGAGATGATCAAACAGAAAAATAAATGAAAGGTTGACTTGATTTTTGAGCAGTGAATAAAAAACTAAAGCACCTCCCTGCAGAGTTGTTTTGGACTTTTTTTTTAAATGATTGAGATTTTTTTTTGTCACAGTATTTTGAAATATGAGTTTATTTTCTTTCTTTGCATGCATTCCTTCACTCTTCAGTATCCTTTTACATGGACAGGCAATTCTCCTGACTGTTACCAAGCCATTGGTCACGTCAAGTTCCTCTTTTGCTGTTCCATCACAGTAAATCCTTTGGTCACATTTTAAGAGTCCACAACATTCAGCATTCATATCTATCAAATCTCAGCTACCTGTGAAAACGGCTGCAGTCAAAGGGTTTGCTCAGAAATCCTCTGCTCTCAGTAAAAACTTATCCATGGCTTTCAGTAATGTTTTGGGATCAGGTCTGGCCCAATTTGGTGGACCACTGATGAATTCTTCCTCAAGCATGCTTACCATAAGGCCACACTTGTCATATGCTCCCTGATTAATTTTATAGGAGTTATCCTTGGTTCTTGATAGCAAAACAGTCATTCTAAAGTGTGTTTATTGTAACACCAACTGAAAATTTTAAATTTTAACTAAATTTTACTTCAGAGATTCGCACTGTATTTTTTTAGCTCTCATTTCACTCTCAGTCTGGAAAATGCAACTCAAGGTATACTTTGTCAGGAGGAAAATACATCTCAAGTACATAGAGATGACACAGAATGGGTAACAGTGTTGGAAGAAGCCTGAAGGAGACTTAAGAAGCCTCTGGGTACTTCAACTAAGCATCTCTCTGAAGGGCTGTTGCTTTCACCTGTAGTAGTATGTCGTGAGGACCTGAAGAGCATTTCCATCACTGGGAAGAGCTGCAGAGAGTTGTACAGTAATCACCTTCAAATTTGACAAAGCAAAGTCAGGATCTTAATCCTGCAATTCATTTCCTTTGATATATTATCTGTCATATCCCCCTTCCCACACAATCTCTTTATACTGAGAGGGAGATGGCACATCACCTGTTCCCTTGACTGTTGAGACAACTATTTCTTCCCCATTTTTTTCGTCTCAGTCTCTTTCTTTCTCTCTCTTGTCTTTTGGTCTCCCTGTTTTCTTCTGGTTTTTCTTCCACCTCTCCATGCCTCTTTTATGGCTCTTTCAAAGCAGAAGGGAGAATCCTAATTGCTTCAGCTTGACAAAATATACTGCAGCAGAGGGAGACAGTCTGTGATGAGGACTTTGGCCACTTGGCACATGCCAGGCGAAGGATGTCCCGGTGTGCTCCTTTAGGTATGGCTGGGCTGTATTTTAAGCATAAGCCCGAACTCTTCTCATTTCACTTTCCAAGAGGCCTTTGGGGAGCTCTGAAGTCCAGGGGAGGAGAAAGCTGGCATTGGTGCTGTCCGCTGTGTGGAGAGGACAGGCCTGGCTGTGGACATGTCTGCATGGCTGCATTTGCCACCCAGCTGCCCTGGGGAGCAAGCTGGACATGAGATCTACATGGCACAGAAGAGCCCAGAGCTGAATGATAATATTTATACAACCAATCTTTTCATTACCAGGGGCTACTCTGTCACTAGCTCTTGTTGGCTACAAGAGGCTACAGAAGCCTAGGTTACAATTCATTTAATATTTAAATATCTCCTCACACCTTACCACATAAAGATGACCTGTGTTTTCAAGTGTGATTCACATGGCATATCTGGCCCGTAATTTTTAAATTGACTTAAAAAATTTTGATAGAGGCTCTGAAGGCTACAAAACCAAGGTTTATTTATATCTCACATAATCCCTGTGAAATCCTAGGAGTGGAGTCACAATGTTTGGGTTCTTGTCTAACCAAGGCTCATTGATTTTTAAGCGCATAAATTCAGAAATTTTATAGACCTCGCCAAAGACAATACAGCCAGCAGCCCAGCTCAGAGATTCCCCTGGGGAGGAGATGTGGTTGTAAACACTTGAAAATGTTTAAATCCAGTGAATGGTCTAGTTATATTTGGTAGATCAGACAGGACAAGCAGTCCTAACAATCTGAAACACTGGACAGAATGGAAGGAACAGCCAGCCAAAGATAACAAAACCTCACACAGCCCTTTTTGTGTCACTTCTGCCAGGACATGGAGCTATCAAGGTCTTGGTTCTCCTAGAGATGTTCTTCAGTCCTGGCAGCTCTGATCCCAGAGAACTGACAGATGTCTTCTGCATTGCAGGTTCACCTGATGGGAGACTCACACACTGCATGAGGAGTGAGGAAGACTTTCATGGGGAACAAAAGCACAGCATTCTCATGCTGGGCCAAGTGACACTTGAACTGCAAAGCCCTTTGCACGGTCCTGACACCTTCGGCCACCTCTAAAAGTCTCTTCACAGCCACATGTTAAAGGCAGGTTTAAGTCAGCATTTGTACAGATATGCTGAAGCAGAAAGAAAAAATTACTTCCCTAGAACCTCAAGGGAAGCCTGTGACAGAAGAAAGGCTTGGTCCGGGCTCATCCATGCCCCAGGCTGGTATCCTGCCCCTGCATCATCTCTCCTGGTAGTGACCACTGCTGGGCTCCAGCCCAGCTCCAGCTCCCACAGCAGAGGAGGAATTCCTACCCAGCGTGGGATAGGAATGAAGCCCTCTTAGGAGAGAAAATGGAAATCTATCTGTGCAGAAAAATGTATCAGACTTCTAAAAATACGTCAATTCAAGAAGGCTCAGAATTCTACCAAAAAGGAAAAAAAAAAAGGTGTAGAACAAGGAGCAGATAATGTCCAAAGACATGCCGAATATAAGGGGATTGTAGTTCAAAACCAGGACTCTGAGGTTTGTGAGAAACAGACATGAGTAGCTAAGAGACCAAAGAGGTTAGTGCTAGATAGACGGGTAAGGAGAACAAGAGCGCTCGGAAAAATACCAGGGGAGATGAAGTACTAGCAAGAAGTTGAATCATTCAGTAAACTGAGAGACTGAACTCTTTTGAAATCTGCCTTTAAATAAATACACAAACACAAAGTTTGAACAACTAGAAAACACTGGAGAGAAATAAACCTGTAGAAATAAAGATAATGACAAAGAATGGGTAAGGGAATATAGAGAAAATATGAAAATAAACAAATCAGCTTTCCACATTGCATAAAACCCAGAACACTTGGGGAATTGAACAACAAACTTATTGTACCACCAACAATTATTTTGTGACAAATCATGGGAGATTCCCAGGGCCTGGAGCAAAGCAAATATTGTTCAGATTTTTCAGAGAAGAAGTGAAACATGATCCCAATAATTACCATCTCATACGTCAGTTTTCTTTCCCTGGTAGTATAACAGCAGAAATAATTTCCTGAGACCTATGGGACTGACTTCCTTGTTACCCGCAGATGATCCAGTATAGTCCTACACAACACTGGCACAGGGTTGACAGGCAGCTGTGGTCCCAACCAGGGGAAAGAGGAATAATGCACTTGGCTGCGACAATCCAGCGGCATGTCTGGATCCCACCGTGCAAACCTGCCCAGAAGATACACAGAGTGATGCCTAACAAACTTATCTCCAAACTATAAATGATGCTAGTGCTTTCTCTGAGCTAATTCGTACCAATACTAATTTACCTGATCCTAAACTCAGAGATGCTGCGGGAATAGTTTACATCTGTAAAGAATCCATGAGAAAATAATCCCAGCTCAGCCAAGTGCTGTAGAGACAACCTGCACATCTTGCTTGGATCTCACATTCCTAGAAATGCACCGGGAAGGAATTCAGAGAAAACTAAAATATTTACAGATGGCCTAAAAAAAAAAATCCCACATTGTTAATACAATGAAAAAACTTAAGAGACAATGAGTAAGTAACCAAGGCTGCCACCAGGCTAACACTGACTTTGTGCAGGGCATACATATTTCATCTATAATCATTATTTGTAGTTATTTTTTAGGGCCAGGAGGGACCATTAGATCATCAGTTCTGGCCTCCAGCATAACACATGCTGTAGAATTGCATCCAAAAAGGTGATGAACTATTCACCTTGGCTGTGGAAGTGAATGAGGGTTGAACCTGCAACTGTCTGATTCTGTGGCTTTTGGGGGGATCACAGATGCATTTTGACATTTCTTCATATAGATTCTGCAAAGCACTATCACATGGAAAATCCCATACGATAAGCAACTCTCTTTTCAAAAAACACCAATACTTGGGGAAAGAGAAATGGGTGGGGAAGCCCACAGGATAAATGAAAACATTTAGAGATCATCAGCTTTTTCCAAATTTCATATCAAGCTCTTTATTCTTGCCCTCTTCCTAGTCAACTTTTGTCAAAATCACCAGATGCAAGCATCAGGGAAACTAAATGATAGTTTAGCCTCCAAAAGTGTGGGAGAAAAAAAACTTACTGAAATGTGTTTCTACAGTAGACTTTATACATCCATTCAGTGTGGTCTAATGTAAGTCAGGCTTTAACAAATATTTTTGCTCAACTTGGTTCCAGGATAAAATTGTAGAAGTTACTGAAAGGTGAAAAAAACCCTCAATCTATTCAACTTTAGGAAAAAAAAAAAAAAGACATTTAAGGGGGGTCTAACAGAAGTATACAAAAATCTTAGCTGAATGGATAATATCAATGCATGTTACTACTTTTGATACTGCACAGATGACAGGATCGGGGGCATAAATGGAAGTTCAAAAAACAAATTCAGAGGAGACATAAGGAAGTGCTTTGTCACTCAAAGAATAATAAATGTTTGGAATGGCCTACTGGGCAAGGTTGTTGAGGCAAAGACAGTGGGCTCGTTCAAGAAGCAATTAGATGCTATCCTGGGGGAAACGCTGTATTACAAGAGACAAGCATCAATGTGTTGAATGGCCTTTTCTCATTCCTAACATTTTCTATGTTCTTTTCTCCAGCTTGTACTCTTAAGGGTCTGCAGCCTCGGTGTATGATATCAAAACTGAAATCAGGCCCAGCAGTGTTCTCCACTAAACTGGGCCAAGAAGCATAATAAAGATTTGGCCTTGCTATAAAAATGTGCCACGCTGTACTGTTACCCTGCTTATTCCATGCTGGCTTCTGGGCTTCTAATAAAGGAACAGGAGTTGGGCAAAGCACCCAGGGTTCAAAGATTTGTTTCGCACCTTGTGTCGACTCCAGAGCGCACTTTCAAGAAACTGGGGCACCCTGCCCTTCAGGTGGCAGCAATTCAGAGGTGGGCCAGGACAATTCCAGTGCATGCAGGACTCTTTGGATCCATCACAACCTAAATTCGGTATTCAAATGTGCCTTTATTAGTAGTTATTAATATTTTTTTTTGAGAATTGCTCTGTCTCTTTCAGCTTACCCATCCCTTCTACAGCTGTTTCTTCTCCCTCCAGGCACAGTGCTGATTCTTTCTCTCCTCTTTTCTCCTTTGCAAACATCGAAAGGGAATAAAAGTTTGTTCTTCAGTTAGTGTGGGGGCACCCATAGGACAGATGAGTCTTTAGAAGGTGAAATAACATACACATAAACAAACACATAACATTGTGCAGAAATGGGTGCACAATCAGCTGAAATGGCACAATTGCACTCCACCACCTCCTGGGAAAATCCCAGCCCTCTCCATGCTGAGGTCCCCTCAACTGTCTCAGCACACCTCCACCCTCCTGGGGCAGCACAGAGGGCCCCACAGAGGGTCCAACTAGAGATGCCCCGTTTGGAAGGTGTCAGGTTTGGTTGCTGAGGAGCACAGAGCTCCTGGCACCCAGCTGAGCAAACCGAAGTCCACTCAGAGGAGAGGGGTGATTCAGGATACATCTTGGTTTGACTGTTATATTGCATTGATCTGAGTGTGTCCAAAGAAGGGCAATGGAGCTGGTGAAGGGTCTGGAGCACAGGTGTGATGAGGAGTGTCTGAGGGAGCTGGGGGTGTTTAGTCTGCAGAAAAGGAGGCTCAGGGGAGATCTCATCACTACAAGTACCTGAAAGGAGGTTGTAGTGAGGTAGTGCTTGGTCTCTTCTCCCAGGTAACAACTGACAAGATGAGAGGAAATGGCCTTAAGTTGTGCTAGGGGAGATTTAGGTTGGATATTAGGAAAAATTTCTTCACTAAAATGGTTGTCAAGCTTTGGAACAGGCTGCCCAAGGAAGCAGTGGAGTCACCATCCTGAGGTATTACTTAAAAGATGTGTAGATGTGACACTTAGGGACATGGTTTAGTGGGGGACTCGGCAGTGCTGGATTAATGGTTGGACTTGATGATCTTGGAGGTCTTTTCCAATCTAAATTAAGCTATGGTTCACAACAATAAATGGTTCATATAGTAATAAATTTATGGGCTATGAAGGAAGCTCTGTAGCTGGGTGCATCAGGGCACTACAGTAAAGATAACCTCTCCTCCCCTAAACTTACCAGGTATCCCACAAGAAGAGGTTAAAGGCAGACACAACCAGACAGCAAGGAAGCCCTTGAGGACCTGAATTTTACTACACACACAGGACTATGTAGCTCTCATCAAGTATTTCATCGGCAACTCAGCAAGCAGGCATTTTAGGGAAATATTTAAAGAATGCTGCATTGGTAGCTGTGGGGTTTTTTTGTATGGGAAAGCTCCACCACATGTAAGGCTCTGCAAGCAAGAATGTATTAAACTGCTTCTGGGGGTGGGGGAGGAAAATGTATGGATGTGCAAGAAATGCTCAGCTAAGGAAGCAGCTGCATGACTGGAGGACAGGGATGGCAGTCTCTCCCTCTCCAGCCAGGGTGAGGAAGGAAAAAGGAACCTTGAACAGCCACCCCCAACCAGAAGCTAAGGCAGTGCCTAATTCAGGGCCATGCAAATAGAAGTTAAATTAATAGGAATTGCTGAAAGGCTCACAGTCTATTCTTTCTTCCCCTAAATCTTCTGCAAGTTGTTTCTTCTTTTTTAATATATATTATTGCATTTTACTGGTGAAGGATTCTTATTCATAAGGTTCTAACCTTCATTTCAGTGGCTTTGTGCCCCAGCACTCCAGGGAAAATGAATATTCAGAATAGCTTTGCAAGTGCTGCTGAAGCCATTTGATGTCTGCACCACTAGCTAAATTATTTGTTAACAAACTTTGAGAGTTTTTGCCCTTCCAAAGGAACAATTTCACATGTGGTTTTTGGCTTCCTCTGCAGTGGCTCAGCAATATTATTTTATCCCAGCAAAGAGCATATTGTTGTTTAATATCATTGCTATATTCCAGTATGTTCCCAAGCTGATAAATGTTGGCACAGAAAAGAGGCAACTTTTTCAAACAATAAGTAATAAATTGTGGAAGGCTGAGGTAAATATTTTTCCATGTCCCCAAACAACTCTTGAGTACATTCCTGAGGAGTGTATTGACAGTAAAATGTTTGAGAACAAGAAAATTTGTTGGATCAGGTTGTGGTTGTTGTCCAACCCATAAAATATCAAGAAAATTCGTAGCTCTCTCTCCCATCTGTTCCAGTGTGTACTTCTGGGTACAGCTTTAACTAAAGCATTCAATATGTCTACTATAAAAAATATGAATATGAATGAATTAGTGAGAGGAGATAGACTGCATTGTTCCAAGGAAATTAGAAAAAAACCCCAACCTGAAACAAAAAGTTTGCCAGCTAAGTCCAAATGTCTTGGCAATGAATATTCAAACACCTGGATTCCCTGTGCCAGTGAGATCTGCAGTGCAACGGGCACACACTCCTACCTGGTGGCAAGCAACCCACCCAGGCAAGGACAAGAGATGTCACACACGGGTTGCTGAGCACTGAACGTGTGCAGTGAGCTGTTTGTGATCAAATTACAGATAACAAATGTCAGAAATTACCTACTAAAAATGTCTCCTCAGTATTATATTTGAAAACTGCCTCTACTAGCTACAAAGAGAAAAAGATGACCAAAATCAAAATATCATTACCTAGTGTAACGTTTACCTGCAGGTAATGCCACTGCAGCCATCCTTGTGTGCATCACCTGCAACACCAGGCATGTAACTGTCCATCTCCACTCCTGCACATCCCTTTGAACCCCATCCTTACAGCTTCTGCCCTCAGGCTAGCACGCTCACCCAGGAGGAGTGCTCACTTAACCCACCAGGAGCCAGAGGGAAAAGGACTAGTGACTGGGAGCAAAGCTGCAGGTGCTGACCCCAGTCGCATGAAAATGAGCACCAAGTATGCATAGAAAAGGCTACTTCATCATAATCCTTTTTTTTTTTTTTTGCACTGATTTCAAAGGATTTTTACAATTTTTAAATATTGAATATGGACATGTTCAACATCCTTCTGGGCCAATATCTGCCTGTTTAAATGGAAACTACTAATCCTCTAGCACTATTAAGGCATATTCAGTATACATACTCTGTACTTGAGACATAAATAATAAATGCAATTTAAACTGAAATTTGAGCAGACTTTCCATTAAGTAACAGATCACTGTTGGATGGGCATGGTTTTTTATATCTGGCAGAGGGCTGTATCTCAGATATGTAGACATCATGTAGAGATGGGATATTTTGTACGAACATTAATAATGATGTTCCTACATTGCTCATGCTGTGGAAATGCTTCCTATTCATCTCATTATCTTCTGGTCCCACAATGGCAGCATGATGAGTGCAGAGAAATAAGTGAGAAGCCTTCTATGTCTTTGTGTGGTGGGCATAAAATGGTTGCAAACTAGATGAATGCTTAAATACATTATCTCTTTGACATTTTGCACTACCCTTCTGGAAAGACCCCATATATTTAATATCAAAAGGGCAGAGACCACTTACCACGGGAGAAAAAGAGAATGACTGCTTTGTCCTGCTATCTGTATCCCAGGGAGCAGATCACAGAGGAACAAGATGGTTTCCCTTTACACCTTGAAAGGGGCTGATGAGAACCCAGAAGCACCTCAGATAGAAGTCAGATCCGTTCACTCATATCAGTCCCACAGATCTGCTCTAAATCTCTCTTCCCAGTCGCCTCCTCCAGGGTTAAAAAGATGGCACAGCAGAGTGTGCCAGAGAGGTTGTTCTGAGTTATTGTTGTGTACATTTCAGTGGTCATTGCTGTCTTCATAACCCTCATTTCAATATAAATCACTTCTGTTTTCACATTTTTCCCTGGACTAGTTCCACATCCCAAGGACCATTGCCATGAGTACCAGTTGAATTTGGCCCCCCCAGCTCTTCTCTAACGACCCTTCACAACACTGGTAAAGGCCTCAGCACTCACTGAAAGCATCAAAGGGCCTATTCTCATCTTTCATGGAATCTAATAAGAATGGTGGGGCTATATATTCACAAAGCTGGCACTGCTTCTCTGCATGTCCTTTAAAAGCAGCAGGAGTCTCCGTGTGGGAGAATGGGAATAACAGCACTGGTTTGCCAGCCATGGAGGCTACAGCACAGGCTCCCTTGAAAGATATGTTGAAGCCCAAAACAGTTGATGCACACAAAACACTTTGCAGGAAAGCAAAAGGTACACACGTTCACGGAGAGGAGAATAATGTGCCTAGAAGTATCTTAGCTGCCACCTGAGCCTGCAGCCCCAAAACACAATGACAAGACTGCAAACATGAATATTCCAAACTTCACTGATCTAATTTACATCAGGGGACAACTCCTAGTGCAGACTAATCTCTGCAATAGGCCTCCTTCCTGCATTCTATTAACAGAACTATAAATATTTAATTTGAAATATAAGATAACTAATATGCATCTTAAATAAAAGAAGATTTTGATAGATTGGCAGACTGCCACATTCATCTCCATTTTATACAGGGTCTCCTTCTTGTCTTTAACTGCTAGATGACATCCTTCTGATGGAATTAATTGGCCTCTTCCTTGCCCCACGCTATTTCTGGTTTAATTATCTTGCAGTTTGACCAGCAGATGATGTTCTTCCTGCCGCTGCTCTTTTGCTCTCCGTGTTCTCTGTTGGTGCAGGGTGTTGCCTGAATTCAGTTCCATTTTCCTCTTACAAGTTCCTGAACAATATTTCACGACATTTTCTGCACACAGACCAATTTATATCCCAATGCAAAGTAAGCTGTTATGAAAATCCATTGGCTTCAACAGCTGATAGATCAGATTTTTACACCTGCCACGTACCTCAGTGGCCATAAGACAGAAATGTGCCTCGGAAAATTAGGTGGCACATGTGAGGAAGAAGAGATGACAAGACTGATTGGAAGAGAAGAAACTGAGTTTCTGTTTTCTCAGGAAATTACAGCTTGACCTCAGATTACTGAAATATTTCCATTGACTTCATGGCTTTTCCTTTCAGATATATCAGATATGAGATCTATCTAGTGAAGTACATTCCCTTGTAATTACTGAACTACCAAAGTGCAAAAAGTTACAAAAGAGATCAAATGTATTTTAGAACTGGCCAGTGGGTTTCAGTTACTTTTTGCATTTCAGTTACTTTTTGCATATCAGTTAACTATTTCATTTGGGTATTTTAAATTGTTAAGAAGAAAATTAAAAACTGAGGAAGAGGATAGAAAAGGGGAAGGAAAAGGAAAGTTCAGCTTACAAGTAAGTGCTCTTTTGTGGTAAACAGAAAGGATATAAGGGTGAAACCTTGAGAAAATACGAAAGCCATTCCTGAAAACCCCATAGCCATGGAAGAGCATAATATCAGACTAAAGTAAACCCAAACCCAGCCCAAAACACTAATTTCCATCTTTTTCTGTTCCTGGGAAGCTTTCAGGTTTCACTCTTTGTGACAGCTGGTACCAGATTTTTCCCATGCCGTGACATACTGCCTAGTTCACGTGCCCAGACAGTGCCTTCTATATGGCCTGTCAGAGCTGCTTTAGGCCGCTTCAGGGACCCGAGTGGGTATTAGTAAAGCTGGGGAACACTCCCAGATGAAGAGAATATTCCTGTGCCACAAGCCAGGCACTGCAGCTATGCTTGAGACCAGCCCTGGACACACACTGCACTCGGCAGTGGTATTTATAGGATTGTTAACTGTCGGAGAGATGTGAGGCTCACCCCTGTTACAGTGTTTCCTCTGCCTTCAAAAAGCACTTCTCTGAAGTGCCCGGAGACATCCTGTCTTAGGGGTTATTCCCAGTTAAGATAAACCAAGTGAAAATGTGTGGCTGCTGTCAAAAGAAGAATAATGTTAGTGCTTACAAAAGCTCCCCTTCACATACGAGCACCGCACCGTTATGCATAACCTCTGTGTTTGATTTCTCTGTCATATTTTCTCATCCTGGAGATGGTCCCAAAGCAAACCTCTGAATGCAAGCACAGAACATGATTAAGAATCAAAGACTAGAACACCATAACACATGTTTGGCTTCTTGCTTGCGTCTTTATAGAGATCCAGCCAAAAGCCTCCGTACGAACACCCTTGAATATTTGTATGTTTTGCACAATGGGCCAAAATATTTGTGCTTAATACTATTAACCTTTCACTGACTAAAACTTTGATGCAAATCTAGTAATTGACACTGATTCTGCAGGGGAGAGAAACAACATTTGACCCAAATACAAGCCTTGTTTGTCCCCCAGATATTCCGACCACTCCCTCAAGGTAAAAGAACATTATTTCACACTACTGAATCCCTGAGGTGTGTTCCTGTAATGTTCAGGCCCTTAGACAAAAGTCTGGGAGTGCAGTATTTCATGGTGTGGAGAGACTACGCTTACTGCAAGAGAACCACTGGTTTCAATTGGAAGCTGTTTGCTTCTGATTAAGACAAAAATAAAGGACAAATTTCTCATATTAAGCCGGTTTACTCCCAGCAATAATAAAATTGGTTATCATGTGAGATAATCACCCTAGCAAAGAGAAAAGGCCTTCAGTATGACTAAATACATATGCATGTGACTCTGAAACCTAGAATGAGAGGAAAATCAAACTTACCTGCAAATACCACAGCTGGAGATGTGACATCATCAGATACCGCTGACGACATGGACTTTGCCTCCATCAGTCTTATGTGTGTGACTCTTCACGTTCCACTGAGGGTTTCTGTTCTCCCAGTCCTCCAGTTTTCGTAGACACATCTCAGCAGCTTGTTGACAGCCCACATAGGGCAAGACAAAGAGTCAAACAAGTGCTTTTTGGCATAAATCAAGCTTCTTCTCAGGTTTAGGTATTCACTGTCTTTTCCTCCTTGAGGTTGTTTCTGACAGTCTCACTAAGGGAATTAATGAATAACACCCTTCCAGAGCTATTTTTCCACCAGCAATAGCACTGCAAAATAAGAATGACATAAAGTCATTAGAGAGCACCCAATGGAGGGCTATGAAGGTGGGGAAGGGTTTGGAGGGGAAGACATACAAGGAGCAGCTGAGGTCACTTGGCTTGTTTGGCCTTAAGAAGACTGAGGGGAGACCTCACAGCACCCTACAGCTTCCTCGAGAGGGGAAGAGGAGGGGCAGGCACTGATCTCTTCTCTCTGGTGACCAGGGACAGGACCTGAGGGAATGGCCTGAAGTTATGTCAGGGGAGGTTTAGGTTGGATATGAGGAAAAGGTTCTTCACCCAGAGGGTGCATGGGCACTGGAACGGGCTCCCCAGGGCAGTGGTCAGAGCACCAAGCCTGACAGAGTTCAAGAAGAGTTTGCACAACACTCTCAGGTACATGGGATTCTTGGGGTGGTCTTGTGCAGACTTCAATGATCCTTGCAGGTCCCTTCCAGTTCAAAATATTCTCTGATTCTGTGTAAGACTAGAAAGTACCCAAACTACTATAAAGTATCTGAAATCCCTCCTGGATACCATGTATGTACATATGTATGTATGTATGTAAGTATGTTACAGGGGGTACCTTAGAACATTTTCCTTGTACGCCCAGAATCCCAATGATAAAAAAAAAAAAAAAAAATTTAGGAAAGAAAAGATGAAACAAAAAATTCAATTAAATGTTACGCCAGAAAATTTTAGCATGGAACATCTTAATCATGCTCATTAGTCAAATACCAAAAAAAAAATCATCTGTCTTCTAAAGTGAGAACAGAGAAAAATTAGGACAACATATATCTGAAAAAAAAGTTAGACTTTTTTTATTTCAGGAGAACTCAGCTAAAAGCTCCCTCCATTCAGGCACCTGGGTTTCGTTTCATAATAGCTTCAGTCCATTGTTCCTTATTATCAGAGCTGACTATGTTCAAGCTAAGGCAGATCTTGTTCCTAAATTTATGTCTCTGTGTGTGACCACTACAATATGTGTTTTGTATGCTTTTTCCTGAAAGCCTAATATAGTGATACCTGTGACACGGCTTGGACTCCCCCTTTCATGTATATTACCAACTCGAACTGCAACCTGCTGGTAGATTTTTCTTAAACTCTAAAATGAGGGTCTAACCTTCTCTTCTTTTTCTTTTTCTTCTCTGCTACCTATAATCTTGATTTGACTCACACAAAAGTGACACAGTGGGAAATCCACTCAAGAAGACTTTGACAACTAACAATGGAAACCTACCTACACGAAAGTTGACTGGTGGCGTTTATAGTGAAAAAATGTATTCAAGTTTAAAGATGTCATCTGTGTTAACTGATCCGTGTTGGTTTTGTGTGTTTTTGTCAAAAGAAATGTGCTGCGGAGTCACCTCTGTTAGGGTAAAGAAAACTATCCAGAACAACATCACCACTAAAAATAGAGACAGGTATATTCAGGGGAAAAAAAAAAAATCCCCTCCCAAAGTATTTAATTTTGGGAAAACATGATTCTTAGGTTGGACCAAATCCAAAGGAATTACATGAAATAGTGAAACTTGTGCATATTTAAATGCAACTAACATACAGACTTATTTATACTCCTGTTGCGTTTGCCTTGTCTAACACAAAAAATATAGTTATTTCATGCAGTACCAAAAGTGTGCGAAATGTACCTCAAGGATTAAATTAAAGTAAGATCACTGTACATTTTTCAGTAGTAGCTACCCATTGTTTTGGCTTCAGTTTTAGAGTTGAAGTTGAGACATTCTACACAGATCCCTGCCCTCCTGGAATGAATTCTTGCTGCAAAACAGCTTTTCTCATCAAATGGGACACCCAAGGCCATTAGCTGCCATTTGAAATCTTGGGCATTTAATCCCAGAAAAAAAAAGAAGATACACGAGTTGGTACAAAGTTCAAAGATGCTAATACCTAAGTAAAAGGTCTTGACCCAATCTATGAGGATGTTAAAGTCATTGATATTGTACAACCAGTCCTCATGTCCTCTTCCACATTACTAGGTCTGCTCGTCAAGACCAGATATTGTTACTGTACACACCTGCCTTGAAGCAGGTTGTATCAGTATTCTATTCACGGCTAATAGATGTTTTTGATGAAAAGCATATCAGATATTCCACACAGGTGAAACTTGACCCAAAAATGGTCCTTTGGGTCAGGTTATGAACATGTGAAGTGAAGATGACGCCGTCCCCATGAAACGCAGGACAACAGGGAAACCCCGGTGGCTCTTGGAAGAAACCTGAGGTGCTGAGATGCAACGGTGATGATCACTGGGCAAAGTGTGAATGGAACAGAAAGGATCTGAAGGCAGAAAGAGGCAGAGAGTCAGTTGCATCACTCAGTTCATTCACCCAGGTCAGAGTAGCCTGAAGAAAGGAGTTCGGAAGGGTCTGTACTGTCGTTATCCTACTACGGGTGTTCTCTAGCTAAACAGAAGACTATAATGAGTGAATATGTTTGTAGATGGCAAATCTTCCCAAAACCTGTGTATTGCCTACACCTGAGAGATATCTATGAATTTAAATTCACTTAAAAATTTAGAGGGTGAAAGAAAGAAAAATATCGTCCCTTAGAATGAAACAATTTGAAAAGCCACTTTGTTCAGTGGTTTTTCACTAATCCAAGTTCTTTGTCATCCCTCACGAGGCAGAGGAGTTCATAAAAGCAAGACACCTGGCTGCTTTAGCAAAATTCATGCAGTAAACAGGGAACCAAACTACACTGTTAGTGCAACAAGGCGTATCCCAGAAAATCCACCGAGAAGCAAATATTTTCAGATGAGTGACTGGAGAAGAAATTTTGTCTCCTGTTATTGTGGCAACCTTGATTTTGCTGTGAAAGTTCTGAACATGCTTATTACAGAGAATATGAACTGTGCCAGACAGCGTGCCTTGTGACTGCATCTATTTTACAGCCATTTTAGAGCCAGGTAAACTGAGGGACTTGGTTAATGCATATCCCAGACAGCTAGGAATGCAATTTGTGCATCTTGCTTTGTTTCAGACATTAACAGGCATTTTCTAGTGTGCTCCTTCATACACAGTACATCTTCCCCACACAGACCCTCCACCCAGACAAGGGATATCACAGGACCACAGCTCCCATGTCACCCACCTGAATTCTACTACAGCTTCACTGCCAGACCAGTCTCAGCATCAGACCTCCACGAGATGAAAGCTGGCTAAATTCTCCAACAAGAAAATCTCCAAAAGTTGTGTGACTAAACAAACCAAACCAAAACCCCTTTAAATTCTGTTTTAGAGAGGATGCGTTCAAGTGCAGATTGGGGTTATTGTGTCTCAGTCTGCCATCTCGTACTCGGGGTATTTGACCCAGCAGTACCTGCCTGGAGGATGAGACAATATTTGAAATTCCTGTTAGAAACAATTATCTACTTGACTGTAAAGCATGAGTCTTTCTGCTTTTATTTGAAGGTCCTGTTTGTGCTGAAACAGGCTCCATGAATTGGTAATTGGCCTCTCAGAGCCCAAGGGATGTAAGGCTGAGGCAGCTGGGCAGGCAGAAGCTGCTGCCATGCTCAGCACTTCTGCAGCCACCCGCTGCCCCTGCCTGGCTGCGGGGTCTTCACTGCAGCAGGACATGCCACGGTCCCCATCCCACATCCTGCATCAGCACACAGCTTGCTCAATCTCCCCCGCCTCTAACGGCCCTTCTGTAATGCTCCCATCCCTGTGCTCCTCTGCAAAGGTCTGGAGAAGAGGTCACATGGAGATGTGGCTGATACAAGGATGTCAGTTTGTGGGCGAAGTGCTGGAAAACCTGGTATGTTTCACAAGGGCAAGCAGAACAGGTGCCTGCCTCTGTGGACAGGTGAAAACAGAAGCAAAAGAGCAAAGCCACAACGTGAAACTTTTCTGTTCTTCAGCTTTGTTAACTGTTTCCTGATAAACTTGTAGCTGAAATGATGGAAGGTCTCTGCAGGTTTTGCTTGCTCCAGAACACGGGTGGGGGATGCGAACAAGGTGCCTGCTTTGCCTAGAAGTGAGGTCAGAGCTGACTCCACAAGCAACTGTCTCAGATGCCCAAGACTGGTCAGAAAACAGCACTGCTGCTGGGCATCAGTCCCTGGGTTTAGAGGGAATTCCCTGCCTGATGTGTAGGGTGGCAAAGGGTTCCCCAAGAGCGCCCAGCCCAGAGGATTTGTAGGCACCAGAGAAGTGCCTCAGAAAGCAGCAAAACCTCCTCACTCGTGGAAACTTCCCTGCAGGACATGCTTGTCCCCAAGGGCTTGTAGCATTTCATATGCTGCTCTGGAGGGCTTTGCCTTTCACCCAGGGCAGGGCTGGCTCTCTTGCCGGTGAGGAGGGGGAGGAGGTGTCCTGCTGGCTGCACAGAGACACCTGAAGCTGTTGGCTGAGGAATTGCTCAGGTTTTCTTGTGCTGGCAATTTTCTTGGAGGTGATCCCTGCACACAGAAACCACACGGACAGATAGAAAATTTCACTCCTCCTCTACTCACCTGAGCAGAAGTGTATACAGCCCAGACTTTACATTTGTCCCTTTCACCCTCATAAATACATGGATTAGAAACAAGGAATGATCTTCAGAAAGATGACAGCATTTCATGGACAGCCACTTCATGTCCCTGCTTGGTCAGGAGACAAGACACTGGCTGGTCCCAGCAGTGTCCCCACAGCCTCTCTGGAAGGGAAGGCTTGTTGTGAGCCTGGAAGTGGTGCACAGAATCATCCTGCTGGAATCCTGCTCCCCCTCTGGGGCCATGGATGAAGCCAGGCCCACAACATTGATGTCCACACACGGGATCTGGATAACACTTGTGGCCGTGCAGAGAATGGGACACTTCAACTCTGCTGGTCCCAGGGAATTCAAACTGTTTTTTAAAATAATTAAGCCTCACCAATGTCCTTGCTTTAAAAATCAAAACAACAATAACAAAAAGACCAGTCAGGTTAATTACACTAGAGCAGGGAGGAATCTCTAAGATGTAAACACATTTCCATGAACATTCAAAGCAAACTCCTCTCTAAAGTGTTTTTCTTTCACAAGCAAGCAAGAAAACGCATTGGATAAAACAAACTTTGCTTATTTTAGTTTCGACTCAATTACCTGTTAATGGAAAAAATCTGGCACCACTAATAATAAGGCAGGAATGAGATCACTGTTCTGGAGGCCTGGCTTGTCAGGGAAGCTTGCAACAAGAAGTGCATTTATCTGCCTTTCTATAACCCTTTTCAAGCACTCTGTCAGGGAGCCCAAACTGAAAAGCCAGTTTAGGAGGAACTTGGAACCCGCTCCAGGCCCCCTCAGCCCTCTGGGAAAAGGAAAATTATTGTTGGCAAGTCTGCCTGGCTCCAGAAGTTGATCCAGTGCCCCCCACTTGCCCATGCAGCAGCAGACAGAGCTAAGAATTTTGTTATAATTAAATAACAGTGTCCTGATTGGTTGCTGGAGGTGGTCTTGAAACTGGTGTTTAAGGCAGTGGAGAACAACGGTTGCTATTCATAGAAAAAGCAGAGTCTTAAAATCCATCTGTTTCGTTCCAAATTTAGGCCAAAAAAATGCTCACTCACTGTCTTTAAAAATACCACCTGCTTAGCTATTTTGTATAATGTGCCATTATATAAGTTTGAAGAAGGAGCAGGCAGGGAGGCAGTGGGGGCTGAGGAGAGGAGGGTGGAACAGATTAAAAAGATATATTCAAAAATACCCCAGCAGCATATTTAAAAGGGAACACAAAATAAGGGAGCAAAGGAGACAGTTTCTGATGAAGATTAAAACCAGAGCGCTTGCTAGTGCCTGGGAACCAGCTACTACAAACGAGCTTGTTTGTAAATAAGGTAACAATTCTTTTTCTCTTTCGAAACAGCCCCACCCTTCTTACTTTGCACACCCAGCTCAAGCCTTCACCGCGCTACAGAGCTGTGGAAACACCCTGAGCCTTTCCCACCCTGTAGACCTTTCAGGTGGGGTCCCCACCAGGGCATCGCAAGCCTGTCCAGCCACAGCCCCTGCCAGCAGGTACCTCCCGAACCGGGCTGTGCTTCCCATGGGGGGGCTGGTGCCAGCAGCCAAGCTGAGGGGATGAGGCAAGGAGCTGGTAACACCACGGCATCTACTTTTCCAGAGCAGCTTTGCATCCCTAGAAACCACATCAGCAAGGCCTGCTGTCCTGCAGATGTGTCTCCTGTCTCCCCGTTGTCCTTCCCCTCCCCTCGCTTCCCCACTGCAGTCTTACATAATATTACATATTGCAGCTGCAGTCCTTCCAGTTTTTGCCATACCCTTAATTCTCTCCCTTGTTTCCTCCAGCATCCCAATGCTCTCCATGTCTCCTACCTAATCTTCTTGGCCTGCCAGCTGGGCAGGAGAGTGCAGATGCTGGTCCAGAAGTAGACGTGTGATAATTGGCCATCTGGATGCTGCCAGAAAGAATGGATAACAGCTGAGCTATCCCTGCCTTTTCTTCAGCAGTGGATCTGGAAAGCCTCTCTTCTCAGTGCCGGCAGAGATTTCCCTGGAACTCAGAGGGACTTTATCATCTCTGAGAGTTTGACTGCCGCTGTCAAATCTGGTTCAAAATGCCAGAGTATCCAAGAATTATCAGGAGAGGGTCAAACAGATGGACAGAGAGCATGACTTCATGTTCTCAAGTGTCTTAGAGGTCCAGACTAACACTCCCCCACCCCAAACTTAAAAGCATTTCCAACCTCAGGAAAGGAACAACTCCTACATCATGGATGAAAGTCAGTAATATTTTTGATTGACCCCAGAAGAAAATCAGTCCAGGAACTGGAAGACTACACTACATGTCTTGGTGACATTATTGACAATGATGGGTGCTTGGGATGCTTGTAGCTGATCTGCCTTAAAAATCTCAAGTCATTTTCCGAGGACATCTTAAATGAATCCAAAGTAACTCTATCCTTTTTTTTATAATATAGCAATTGCTACAATCTCTGAGCAAATTCAAATATTCATAGTTTTAAGGCTGAAAGAACTTTTGATTTCCTGTCCAACAAAGATCACTGAAGATCAATCTGGGTCCTGTACTGAATTTAGTCTTTAGCTGGAGCACCTCTTGCAAAACAGCATCCAAAACCTTTACCCAGAATCTTAGGTGATAAAGTGCTCCTATGTGTATGCCAGACATAGCTGGGCAGCACTGTCACACACATTGTTTTTTACTATTATTATTAATAGTAGTATTAGTATTGTCGTCAATAATAATAGTAATAATATTAGTTTTGTTTTTATGATTGTTGCAATGGCCTATGCAACTATTTTACTGTAAATTCTCTTTACATCTTTTTTATGGTCTAATGAAATGAACAGGACTGTAAAGATTCCTTTTTTTTTTCCCCTGCCTTTCCCTTCCTTTCTTTAAACAAAGCTTAAAACCATGTGGCACTGCTTTATTGAGTAAGCAATTGCTTAAACTTCTTAAAATTCCATACACTAAGAGAAAAATGAGATTTACAAAACTAATGGAAAATAAATGTCTCCCGAACACGCAATACATTGACTTGCTTCCTTGCCTTAGTCCATAAAAACAGATGGAAGCAATAGCTACAGTGAATTACCTACTGCACAAGGGCTCCACACTGTCCTGTGGCAGCCCTGTACAAGGACAGAATGCGCCAGTTTGTCACCACCCCACTTGAGAAGTTGCCCTCACTTGTGTGGATCTGGAGGTGAACACGGTGACCAGGTCATATCCCTGTGGTCTGTTACTCACCCTATTTTATACCTACAGTGTATGTAGGTGGCTGTAAGAAGGGCTGTCTTTTCACCATGTTTCCAGTGTACCTGGACTCAAGGGGTCCTTGGCTGTAACTCCTGGGCACAAAGGCAGAACATACTGCCTTTAATAATAATAATTTATAATCGTAATTTACTCCCAGGAGCCTTGACCCAGCTCAGTTCCTCAAAGCAAGAGAAATTTGGAGGCAAATCTGAAAGCATAAAAGGGATACAGCCACATCACAACCTATAGGAAACACAAGCAGTTGCTTTCCCAGGAATATACAATTGTTTTCCACAGCAAACAAGTTCTCAGCACAAGTTATCTACCACTTGCAAGCTCTGTTCAATCTATCTTTTGAACACATGCCTCTCTCACCACACACAGAAGGAAAACCAATTTGTGCAGGAACGGTGCTTCTGGATTCTGCTTTCCAAAGTTTGCTAATAAAGCAGCGAGCAAAGAGCACAGTATTTTGCTGAATGTATGAATCATACCGTGATGGTGTCTACTTTGAATCATGGCATTCAAAGATCTCCCTGGAGCACTATGCCTTACTTTAGAAGAGAGCAGCTGTCGCCAGCAGAGATGCAGCACATGTGTCTGGCTGATGGATGGCCGTGCTCTAGCAAGAGTCAAAACATTTAGGAAAAAGGAAAAAAAAAAATCCCTAGAAACCTTAACTAGCAGGAGAGTTATTTGAGCATTGCATTCAATTTGCTGGCTAGCAACAACAGCAAAATTTGGCACCTTCCACAAAGGCTTTACAGCACAGTCCTTTTCCCCATCACAGAGCCCTGTCCCACCCACCCTGCCCATGTGCCTGTCACGGGTGATGAGGGGACACGTTCTGCTGAAGTTAAGGGGAGCATCGTGTTAGACCACAACAAAAACACCATCAGGCCTTGGATCAAGGGAGATAAATGGAGCCTGGTAAAAAATCCACCACGACTTAATTCTTCTAGTGGGACGTAAGAAGCAAGGTATATTGCCCTTCATTAACACGTTTAAAGAAACAAACAAATAAACAAAAGGCTTCTGGCGTGTAAATTAGTAATTAAATGTTAGCAATTTAAAGCACTATATATTGTTTAAACATTATTTAGCACTTCATCCTGTGCCTCCCGGCCCCTCACAAAGCAAACTCCTCTTGCAGCCAACAAACACTTCACAGCCAGTTCTGGTTTTACTGGACCCCACAGTAAGGCACAGCAGTGTCCCAGCACTGGGACCGGACTTACCAAAATGGCCCTGCAGAACACTTACCCTTCCTGCAGAGCCCGTCAAGACAACTGAAGTGCACTACCTGAGCAATGCACCTACACAACGACAGGGTACAAACCTGCCTGGAGACCTTTACGTTCCATTGCCCTCGAGTGCCACAGTAGGAATTACTCAGATTTTCAAGATGACTGGGGCTATGGTGACATCCACTTGTGACAGATTCCTGGAAATTACGTTTAAATCCCCACTAAGTTTAAAAAACCCAAACAAATCAACCGTGTAACAAAAATTCTTGCATGTAAATTCACTCCCATCCCACAGCATCTGCAGGCACTGCTGTGTCGGGTGCATGCTGGATGCTCAGCACTGAGAACAAGCTGTGCTGCAAGGGCTCACTGCACTTAAAAAAAAAGTGCAAAATTGGACTTAAATATGTGTCCAGGAGATAAACCCCAAGGCCAGCATAAGGACTTTGACTAATTAGGGCTACCTGGGCTCTCCTGTGTGACCCCTGTAGCCCTGTGTTGTGGGATCACCAGGTCGAACAGAAATACATTAAAATTAAAGGTATCATCAGCCCTGATCCCCTGTCCCCCAGTCAGGCTCACTTCACACAGAAGGACGACATTCCTTTAGCTCTCATGCTGTTTGTCTTTTGCCAAATCACGTGCCATTTGCTTTAAATAAAAAGGATTTTCAACCGCTGCTACTCACGCAAAAGCGTGCTGAGCAGGGAGGGCCAGTGCAAATGCACTTCATAGGCAGAACTATGGGAACCCAAAGGAAACAGGGGATTTCTCACAACTAGAACAGGCTGCAACTTTCCACCGTTTTCACAGATTTGTTTTCCGGGGAGTTTTCCACTCGGCCCTGTAAATCTTTCTGGCCAGATAAAATGCAGTCAACGCATAAATGAGTTGACAAGTCATTCTCTGCACATACTAAGTTGCTTTTATTAATCCAGAACTGCATGCTACAGATACTGTACAGCATGAACATTTATTCATTACAAAAAATGGCTTCCAAACCATTAAAAATGAAAATCGGAATAAGAGCATAAAACGGAACAGTAACATCACAACTGTTAGGAAACATTCAAAGTATTCACAAAAAATGTTATAGTTAGCATCTTAATAAACCAGAGAAAAATCTGAGACAGTTTTACAATCGCTTCATGTCAACTACAATGGCACTGAATGAACAGATGAACAATTTTTCAGCTTTATACAGCGTTTTTTGCAACATCAACATGCCTAGGTTTTTTTTTTTTTTGTTTTAAGTTTGCTACCTACCTGTATGTAGTAAGTGTACATAAAAGTGGCAGTCTGATTTTCCTTTTATGAATAATCTAATATACAGAATTTGGCCCTTAAGGGTTTATACCTCTTCATTTTAAATGCTTTCCGGACAATCTGCTACCAAACACGTCTGTTATAGGTGACATTAAAACTACATACATATCTACCTATGTAACATCACAGCAAAACATGATGAACAAAAAAATTACAGCATTAAAAAAAAATTAATAAAGTTGTCGGGAGAAAGTTAAAAGTCACTGAGAATTTTGGCACATAAAAATTTTGCACACAGCCTACAGTCCTAATGTCGCAGGGGATTCAGCTGCAGTTCTGAACGGGAGACACTTGGACCTTGCTATTTTTCCAAACAGCATTGCTAAAAATTCCCTTGCTAAATTTTCAAGTCTTTTTGTGTGTAATGGCTTTTAAAGCAATTTTATTTTTTACACTACTGATCCTTGAAAAAATGCATCTGCAAATGTCCATTTGGTGGCAACTGTATTTCATATAGCAAAAAAAAAAAAAAAAAAAAAAAAAAAAAAAAAAAAAAA
>VXAY01000979.1:474188-505782 GCA_013399855.1 Oxyruncus cristatus
AGGAAATCATATCTCCTGGGATAATGCAGCTTTTGGAATAACATTCAATTTATTTGTTTTTATTAATTTGTATTTAAAAGAATGGATAAGGATAAGCAGGTTGCGAAATGAGTATGTTAGTATCAGCCAGAAAATAAAACGTAAAAGCATGGCAAGGTGCTGAGTTAGTACAGCCAGTGAATTGCAATGAATAGGCGGCTTGAGCAGAAAGGAAAAAAAAAAAAATCCAAAACTAAAATAATAATAAAAAAATGCATATGCATGCTAATGTGAGAAGACTTAGTGGGAGCCATGAAAAATGCCATTAGATTAAGGAGGTTCATTACTGACTTGCTTCCATTCTTTATCAGTCTCTTTAAAGAAATACTGCATATTCAATTTGCACAGTTAGTACAACTCTTGCGTTATTTTTACTGTATTACTGTTTTAATAGCAATTGTTACAAAAACAAAAAACAAAATTAAAAAATACTATCAAACATAATAGATATAAAGATATATAGATAATAAATACTATCAAAACGTGTGGATGGTATTTTTTTCTTAATGTCATAAGTGTTTAATGTTAAAATCTATAATGGCAGGAAAAAAAAATTAAAAAGCAGTTTATAAACTATTTTAAATGACTCAAAATGACGTTAGCACCTGTAATCGGAGGAAGTGAAAGGCAAGGATTTAGGAAACATTCGCTGTGTTCTGAAAAAAAAGAACAAATTATACAAAGGCTTCAAAAAAACTAAGTTAGGGCTTCTTCGAAATTGACTATGAGATTGCCTATGCAGTATTTCTAATTTGCTATATATATAGAATGGCAAACCTCCTTAATTTAAAATGGGTGCGATTTACCACTGTAAGGCATGCATCAGAACACACAGGGACAGCCCAAATTAATACCAACCACACACACACACACACACACACACACACGCGCACACACATATGCGCAAAATAAGCGGACGACTTTAAAACGATGGCATAGGCATTACAACTACGGCTCTGCAGTTAAAGGCTTGGCAACTACCACGTACAAATCCAGCTAGTGTCACACGAGGCTCTCACATGCAATGGCTTGGGTTACTAGTTTTAGAAGGGCAGTGACTGTAAATAATTGGAGGGCATTTAAAAAAAAAAAAAAAAAAAAAGCTGTCTAGTATAGGGACCGGCTCCTCTGAGGCCAGGAGACCTGCACCCACCTCCCCCGTGCCTAGAAGGGTCATACCAGGACTGCCACACTTCCACTAAGCAAGAGATTTAGACTTATTTTTACTTACCATTGGTCTCTCCTGGCTGCTTATCCCTTTTCCTCTTCTTCTTCTTTCCCTGCAGAAAACATACACAAAGGAGAAGAATTTTTAAAAAAAAGCCAAAACAAGAAAACAAGTGTCCTTGAAAGTCGGCACCGAGCAGCGAGGCTGTGGGTGGTGCGGGAAGCTCCCCAGGGAGGACACTGAACTGCAGCACTAGCTCACCCTTGGTGCAGGGAAGTTTGGGGGACCCCAAGGAGATGCTGCATGCTGGGACTGGCTCTGCCTGCCTTCCCAATGACTTTTAGGACAGCCCCACTGCAGCTCCCCCCAATGTTAACACCCACCAAAGCCATGAGCAGCTGGGGAGGGGAGAAAACGACTTGCAAGATGCTACTTTTGAGCTAAGATCATCACAAAAATAAAAACATTTGACATGTGCGTACGCTCCTGCATCCTGAAGTTTCAGAAATTGCTTGTGGTCATGTTTTGGTGAAGAAAGGAGGGAAAGAAGAGGGAGATTGAAGCAGGGAGAGTGCATGAGTGAGGTCAGATTGAGCCCCTGGAGTTCCTCAGCACCAAACCCCAACCATTAAAGCAGACAAGAAAACCACAGCAATGAGTAAATCCTAACTTGCAGTTTTGTAAGTGCACTGACAACCTAGAAAGCAATGCCAGGACAAGAAAAAAATCCAAACATAGCCAAGAACCTTCCTACATTTTGCTCCATCACAATGAAAACAACCAGTAATATTTTGCTAAACTGTGTCCCTTTCCCACTGTACCACAAGATCAAGCAATTTGCTACGGGTTTTTACTGGGGGGAGAAAATCGGTTTCTCAATTTCCCTCCAACAGCGTGGGAGAGAACAACTGGGAGTCCAACTTTTGTGAAAACCCAGTGATTACTTTCCAATAGAAAAATTAGAAAGTAATAAGCATAGCTCAAAAGAGAAAAGCTATTTTTTCCAAGAAAATTCTTCTAATACTGAGCTACATGGTTTGCAGAGCAGTACAAGGCCAGTGTAGGCAACAGAGTAATATCATTTTCACAACTCCCCAGATGCTAAAAGCAAAGACTTTTGGGCCATCAATGTCAACTCTGAACAGCACAAGAGATCCAGACTTTTGAAGACATGGCAGTAAGAAGAATTGGTGAGAAGACCCCAGAGCAGCAGTCCCTTGTGGTCAAGAGACAACAAACATATCTTGGAATAAGGAACCTCATAGCACTTTTGAAGGGGCAGATGTATCTGTAGGAAAGCCAAGAGGTTTTCCCACATGGTGGGCACCTTTCTCAAAAGGTTCATCTGGCTCCCAAGTTACATGGTCAAGATGGGCTTCAGTGTGACACATCCACTATGGGACATTCACTACGATAGGTTCCCTGGAAGATATTAGTAAAAAATTCCCCCAACTAGAATACAGGATACTGATTTGTTGCTGCCCTGTTTTTCCTCCCCAAAGCTGCCCTTGGGACATGGGGCTTCTATACTCATTCCTCCTTTCTTTCTCAGGGCTGTAAACTTCCATCCTGTTGTCCAGGCTGCTCCAGGTTTATGAGATGCTTCTGGAGATGTAGAAAGCTGAGTGCACCATCCATTTTCAAAGGCATTTTGAACAACATGCACATAATCCTGTAGCCTGGATGCTGCTGACAAATCATCTTCGACATGTCTGAGGTAATTTTTTGGGGATATGGAAAGTTGTCAATTGCTACAGCGGCCATCAGTCTAACAAGACAGGCAGACAAGATAGACAAGTACTGCTCCTAAAGCTCCTTGAGAACAGAACAGGGAAAATATAGTATCTTGAAATCCACATATCACATAAAGATACAAGAGGCTCAGACTCTGCTCCATCTATACTGATATAGATTGACAGTAACTCTGCGAAAGTCAGTGGATATTTTCCAGCTTTCAACAAAACCAGACAACTGCCTCAGGATCATAAGACTGATTTTTATCTAATCTCAAGGAGGCCACTTCCATAATTAACACACTGCATCTGTGACAAATTTGCTTAATTTTAGCAGTTCATTTGGGAATTCAAGGGCTATTTCAATTTAAGACCTTGTAACTTCTTCACATGAGGGCCAGCCAGATCAGAGGTGAGGAGTCATCTGCCCTTCACAAACTCTTCAAGCCAGGTATTAAAGTACTGCAATGCCTTTAGGGAACAATCTGTTAAAAACAGTTGATATACAGGAACGCCAGCCAGGGACCAGGAATTTCTGGTTCCTTTTCAACACAAGCTTTGAAAACTGTTCCTAACAAAGAACTGACAGAAGTCCCACTAACTTCTTTTATACCTTTTTCAAAGGAAACAGGGAGAAGAATCACCTGGCTGGCTTGTTCAGTTTCTGTGATACAAGAAGATATTGGACTATGCAGCTAAATTAATATATGGACTTTACATGGCAGCAGTTTTTCAAGTGCTCTGCAGAAGGCACCGTTTTGCCTTTGCCACAGATTGTCCTCCCAAGATTCAAGCAGATTGTAACATCTTCTGTCATCTTACCACGCAAATTTTTAGGATGCAAGTACATAAATATAGATATAAATACTTGCTAATCATTTTGGCAGCTCCCTCTACAGAACCAAACCAACATGGGTTTTGACAGAACTTCTTTGATAATAATTTTCTAGACAAGCATGTGAGGTGACTAGACCCTTACATACTTCTGAGTCCAACACTCAGCAAGGCTTAGTATCTTAGATCTCAGGAAGGCAAATGTGCCTTGTGACACTAACAAGCCACAAAGGATTCCCTGAATCCTCTTCTCTTACTTAAGTGCAGGCTGAAAGCTGTATTTCCTGAATGCACTGCTCTTGTTTCTGAAGACTCGGGCTACAGCTGGCCTCATCCTTGAGCCCAATGTGAGGTGCCTAACAATCTAACCACTTCAAGCAGCCCAAAGTTACTTCCCTGCTTGATGAGTAAAGGGCTCAAAACCCTACAAACCACTGAGGGAGGAGGAGAACTCAGAGAGCTGTGAATGGACCAGAAGAGGAGACATAAATAAATTCTGCGGATGATGCAAGGGTACCGTGCTCTCCTCAGGCAGGAAGGTTCCCCCTGAAGGTCACTTGGGGGTACAGCATCAAGCCGCTGGGAAAGCACCGGCTTTCTCATCCTGTCCTTTTTAGCTCGAGAAGAAAGGGTTTCTCAGTGCTCACATGGTGAGGACAAAAGTAAAAGGTCCTAAACACTGAGGCTTTGTACGTGCCCATTTGTCAGTGGCACAGTCACTGCACAGAATGAGCATCCCTGAAACCTCAGTCGAGCCTATACTCCCTTTGAACACCCAAGACGACGATACTGCACAGTGTTGAGGAACTACCTCAAGCCTCTAGTCTGACAGCCTCAGGCCAGACTATGCTGAGGAGGAGAGAGGAAGGCTGAGCCCAGCAGACAGAAAAGATGATCAAGAAAACAAAGATTTGAAAAAATGTCCATAAGTACATATTGCTATATAAGTGAGCATGTGTTCTCTCCACCACTGAAATGGCAGAAGAGTGCAGAGAGCTGCTGCTGCTCTGGGCTTCACTGCAGACTCTGAACTGGCTTCTCCCCACCCATGCACGTGAAGTGCAGATTCTCAGAGGCAAATATTGCCATATGCAGCAAAATAGGATATTTATGGTAAAACAGGCAGTGATGAGGATGGGCATAGAAGAGAGAGACTTCAGCTACGCATAACTGACATCAATCTTAGAGCTGCTGGTCCCCAAACCCACAGGGAAGTCTGTCTAGAAGGCAGGAAGCAGGGTTTATTCCAGAGTTAGAGACCTTGGAAATTTTAGGTGATTTTTATTTAACTTAAAAGAAAAAAAAAAAAAATCAAGATGCTGCTATAATCCTATTAAAAGGAATTTAGAGCTCCCACCAATCCACGAATCTGTCAAGAATTTATGGGCTTAGGCTTGCAAACACGTATTACCATCTGCACCACTTACCCTTCATGGAAGGAGCTATATAATACTAGTACATGGTTAGAAAGCTGGCCTTATGTTTTTTTAAGAGACAGAAAATTCTACCACTTTTAGCTACAAAACAGGCTTTCTGAAAGACAGGGGGGAATCGATCTTAAAAACAATCCATGCATTGACCACAAATTCCAATACGCTTTTTTAAAAAATGAGGAGGGAAGGGAAAAAAGAAAGTAACATGGGCGTGAAAAAGCAAAAAATAATCAAAATATACAACAGTAGAGCGTGGAATAATTCATTTAGCCCCACTTGAGACTAAGACTTTCAAACAAGTCATGCTTTTGGTTTTGCCAGTCCTTCTCTGAAGCTAGGATAAGTCATTCTTCTACCTTCCTCTATACTCTCACATAGATAAGCACAAGACACTTATTATTCATCTCTTTTGGTGGAGAGGAGCCATACTAGGGGAATTTTATTTTTTTTAATGAAATTTAAAATGACCATCAAGCCAAACAGCATTTCCAGATGCCGGTAAAAGTGAAAGCAAGACTTTCTTCACAGAGCTCTACTGTCATGCCCCAATTCCAACCCTTTACTAGTCCCTGCCAGGAAGCCTTTTCCAAGTGGAGGGCTGGGAATTATCCCCAGCAGTTTTAGTACCGCAGAGGGAGGCGCCCGTTGTCGTTACCAGACTGGGATCCCGAGGCACGCTTTCCGAGTAGTGCTTGTGTACAATGTGTGATCGTAGTTCAGCAGGCCACATACGCATTTCTACAAGCCCTCCTACCAAAACGATTTCCACCTACATAGGAACCTACATAGTTATCCCGTGCAGACCAGCCCGGGTACAGCTGCATATGAAGCTGTCGCTCCTTTCTTGCTAGTTCATAGTATTTCGCTTGTTCTTCTCTGGATAACGCGTGCCACTGAGGTGAAGAAAAGAGAAAAAGACAAAATAAAAAGCACTAGTGGTTGGGGTTTTTTTAAGCACGTTAACAGCAAAGTGTATTACATTTATATATAAATACAGTCAGAATTGATTTCCACAAAGAAGAGATAAAAACAGGTGATCTGGCATGCTGACATTCATATTTTATTTATAACTCCAGATTATAACTCCAGTTAACTCAACTGAGCCACAACTAATCATTTACATTCACTCAGCCCCTTTGTCTCCTGTTGAGAGAGGAGAATTAAGAAAACTAAACAAAAACAAACAGCAGGGGAGAGGGTCCAGAAGCTGAACCACTTGTCCTGAGCCAGAACACAGCTTTAGAGGTGGTCTCCCCTTCCCTTCCCCACTGGCACTCTCTCTCTTCTGGTTCTCACAGGTGCCAATACTGATACTGTACTCAAAAGCTTTTTCATTTCCTATTTACATTTCTGCCTATCTTAGGACAAAATAAAAATCTAAGATATTTTTGTCTACAGGTCATGGAAATAACACTGAAATAACACTGCTATTAAACAACTCCCATAAATGACCCCACTGGCAAGAACTATCTGCAAAAACTAGACACCAAAACAAGGCTTTTTTTTTTTAGCAATTTCCCTAGTCATTATTAAAATAGCAGGAGGACACAGGGATTCAGAAGGTGTGAATCCTACCGAGTTTCAGTCCCTGCTGCTGCTTCTCCCTTGTTACCTACCCTTCGACCGAGGATTTGGTTGATGGCTGCGCTTTCTTTCAATGTGCATTCTGCTACAACTTTTGCTCTCATTTCCTTCATATACAACATAAATGCATTAAGAGGTTTCTTTATGTGTGGCTTCTTTTTCTCTTCTTCTTTTTTGGAGTCCTGATGTTTTCTGAAGGGTAAAGACACAACAGAGACCTCACAGTGAGAACCCTTGTGAATGTATTAAATTAATCCCCTCAGTCTCTCTAGCATTAATCCTCAGAAATCTCTAGGAAGAGGACCAGAAGGTTCTCTAGAGCCTTCGCCCTGGTTGCTGTATGAAAATAGTTTTAAGAGCATTATAAGAAAACCCATCTCATATTTATGCAATATCACCAAGTACCCTCTCAGCCTCTACAAAAACCTTGGAAGGACATGGACATCCCGTCAAATGGGTTCAGAGCATGTGAGCTCTGACTCTTCAGGGCTTGTGAGCATGATGGTAGAGGAAATAATTACATCCCATCATCAGTGGGAACCAAAATGCTGTCTTTGTGCATGACCTGTGAAATGAAAGGCAATCAGCACCAGAAGCACCATGGCCAGAGGTAGATGAGGGCCCTCCTTGGTTCAAACCTTAACTTGATACCAGCTCTCTGCAGCTTTGAATAAGCCATTTATGCTCTAATTTATTGTCTCCTGTGGTGTATCTGATATCTCAAGGCTTCAAATCGGGCACAGAGTAACAGAGAAACCAGTCAAGAAACTTGAATCTTGATCAAAAAAATGCCACTTCCTTGTTAAAACAGGGGAAATTAATAACAACTTGACTTATGCCACAGAGTGACTCTGAAAGACTGCTACCATCATTTTGACACACTTTGTCAACTATACCATGTTCAAATCAATTATAACGCAAGAGAAAAAGCAAGTAAAAAATTATTTTACAACAAAAACATTATCACAAGCCCAACCCTTTTTATAAGCCACACATGCACAGGTGATGCTTTGAGTATTCTAAAAAGAAGAGAGGGAAGAAACAACTTACGAGCTGTGGAGTGAGCCGACGTCGCTCTGGGAAGATTCCTGTTTGACTGTTGGTGTGACTATGGCCGGATGAGGAATTCCAGTTGTATGTAAACTATGGTGTGGCGGGACCATGTGTGGAGGAAACCTAGAGGAGAGAAAGCTGTGTAAATCGTCAGAATAAAAATGAATGAATGGGGAGGGATGTGTACACACATTAAAAAAAAAAAACCCCGGCATATAACAAGCACATGACAGCTAGGCAAAGCATATGAAAGCTGGCAGCATTAATTAGCAATAAATTAAACATAATGACTCTTCTAATGTCATTAAAGCCAATCTTCCCCTTCATTATCATTACTGACATGAGACATCATGATTTTTAACATCTTGAACAAAAGGCGAATTCAACTGAATGAACACGTATGAAGGTGGAATTTCAGCTACCTGCAACAAAATCCACCAGTCCATTTCTTTGCTAAGAAATTATCTGTGGCAACCAAGGAATCAATTTTTATAGTTTTGAATCATGTTGTGAATTTAGGACGACATCCTTTATTGTATATTGACAGCAAAATAAAATATTAATGCCAACACATTCTAGATGCATTTTTGATAATACTTATAGATGCCTCATTAGCTACATTTTGTTGATGGAGCAAAGGAAAATATTTATTTGTGCCGAATAAATCTCTGAGCCACACTGCTTTAACAGAAAGTGGGAAGACTGTGAAATTTAATCAATTTTGACCCATTAAAGTAACCTAGAAAGGCTTAAATTCATGCAAAATAATGGTCTAGACTTTCTAAAGAGAATAAAATGTTGTCAGCTTTATGGTTTATGGTCATATACACGGACAGGCAACTGGATTCAGAGAGATGTGCAATCCTTCTTCATGAATCTAATTGCCTGCTCAGAATCACAGCACAAACATGGCACAATCATTCAGACTTTTTACATTTTAACCAAAATGAACAAACTTCTCAAAAGCAGGATTGACTTATTATTTCTCAACAGTCTCAGAAAGTTTTTGCAGTGAATAAGGAAAGCACAATATGACTGACTGCCTTTCCCACAGAAGTCAACGGGTTTCCAGGGAATGGGATCTAGCCTAAAATTAGTATTTCAGAAATATCTTTCCCCCACATGCCAAAGCTAAAGTGATCTGGTAAATGACAAGGGTTTTTCTTACTGCAAATCTGTACTCCCATCTCAGATTTTGAACCATCTGGTCCAAGTAAAAGAACCCAAGAATATGGAACATTCAATGAGATAAGTAATTACTTCTGTCATCAATATACAATGATTTTTTTTCTATCCAACGCAATTTAAAATGGGGTGATACACCATGGATCAGCAGACTGTGCATAAATATCAGAAAAATAATGGGATTTTTTTTTTCCCCTCTCAAAAATTCCAATACTGAGCTTAACAACCCCACTCCCATGCAACTGCCCAGGCATTCCCTATATTCACAAGATGACACAGAAGTACTTTCATAAACAAGAGGTACTGTCCACCACAAGCTCTGAGGATCTTTGTCTATCAGTTGGTAGTACTCAGGGTGATCAGACAGAAGCATTTTGTCTTTGAAGGCAGCGGTGGGAAGAGCAAGGACTGATAGGGAGAATGTGAAATTGCTCAAGCTGTAGAGAATTGCAGTTCCTCATAAACAAAGGCGTGGAGAGAAGGAGGAGGGTGGGATGGCAAGGAAAGCAGAGAATGGGCAGCAAAATGGTCATTCCTACTTCTGCTAAAAACTCACAGACACAAATCTCCAAGTGGATTGTCCAAGTGCCTTCCCACCCTCTGACAAAAGTAGCTGGGAGAGAAGCACATATTTGAGGATATACTTTGATTCATGGTAGGTCAGAAGAGAAGACAATGCTGAGGCTGCAAAGGAGACTGACATCCTTGTCCCAGTTCTGCCACAGGATTGGCTTCACCATCAGCAAGACCCAAACTAGGCCTTTGCATAATTTTTTTTTACCTGTTCTCTCTTTATTTTCCTGTGTATGTATTTTGATTGGACATACTTAAAGTTTGTTCACACAGCGCCTGGGGCCTTCAGCCACAGTACAATGCAAACAGTAAAAACTGACAGTTAAAGAGATTTTTCTGAAAAAAAAAACAACTTACAAACATGGCAAAAATAAAACCGGTGGCAAAAAACGGACCTCCCTTAAAGCAGTGTAAGTAAAGTAATAAAAAATTGACACATGTCCTATTGAAGGACTGTCTCTCCTAGGTAAGACCCAGTGTTCAAGAGAGGACTATGCTGCTGGGCCTAGCTAGGCCGGTGACAAGGGCACAGTGAAGGATGTAGAAGAAAAGCCTTCCTTTAGAGTGCAGGCAGGAAGAGATGCATTTGTCTGAGGGCTCAGTAGGAAGTGGAGTGGGCACACGGCAGGAAAAAGAGCTGAGTGCAGTGATAGCACAAGGGTATGAGGATGGAACTAAGATCAGACTCATCACTGGAGAAGGCCTTCCAAGTATCACAAAAGGCTGATTACAGATGGAGTCAATGGGGACAAAAGATGGTGCTTGTTAAGCTTCTGTAGAGGATCCTGTGATGTGGTCATGATAAATGGGTCACAGACTTGCTTCTCAAATGAGGAACTGGTCAAAAATGAAAACACACTGCAAAATGAACTGTGCCTTCATGGTGGACTGTTGTATGATCAGGATGTTCAAAGGAAACAGATTCAACATAAAGGGAAGGCGTTATTTTATTTGTTTATTTTTGATGAAGATTTAGGTACTTTAACCCATGAAAAATAGAGGAGGGTGAAGAAAATCTGCAAAAAATGTGACTTCACCACCTAATTATGGGAAAAATGTACTTCCAATTACCGTTCAGCAGAAAGAGAGTTATTTACACATTGGAGAGTGACCAGATGGGGAGGAAGGGCAGTGAAGGAGAAGAAACCTATAGGCACATGCTGTGTGAAAGCATGAGGGATGGTGGAGCCTTCACTGACTTCAGCTGGGATATTTGACTCATTGAGGTCTAAACACCAAGGACAGCCAGCAGCCTTCCTCAACAGGCAGCTGCAGCCCCGTAGCTGTTTTTGGGCTTGCAGTTTCCACAAGGAAGTGGTGTGTTCCTTACCAACGACCATTCATTTTTTCATACTGAATCTCTCCAAGATACAGGGCTGCCTGTTGGACTTACACATCTTTTCCTATGTTTGGGGCTGTAAAAACATGATCCAGAACCCACAGTTCCTCTCACAATCCCATGGGCTTCAAGGGGCTGGTTGAGGTTTCAGCCTAAAGTCCAACTGCCTCTTTATTTCCAGGCAGACATCCACTCACATGGCAATACAAGCGGGGGAAGTGTTGATTTTTAAGTTCCTGGATACATTCCAACTTCAGTAATTACATTCAGCAAAAGTGAATTTCCTCCGAAATTTCAATTACAGAAGGTATTTTCCACTGCCACCACTTAACTGCTGTGTAGTGTTTGTCTGGTGTAATTCTGCTAAATTATTTCCTGATTTCCTCTCACAGCAGTTGTTTTTTCATAGTGGGTCCACTGTTTGCCTATCAGTCAGTTAACTGATTAAACTCCCATTTTACCTTAAAGGCATCTTACAGAGGGGTAATGAAGGATCAAGAGGTGTAACAAGCATGCTGTATGCATACCAAGTGAGTGGGGCAATGCTACAAGCAACAACGAAGAGTTGCAAATGGTTAAAACAACCAGAAGACACTACCTTAATAGTCCAAACCATTTATGAAAAATCACTATTAGTCACCCGTTAACCCTTTTATAAACTATTCATAAGCACACTCTAACTAATGAACTGTAATTACTAAGCTTAGGGAACATTCAGGGTTGGGAAGCATTATATGCTCCACAGATCTATACCATAAATGCAGGCAAAGATGGGAACTATTTTTAAAGAAAGGGTCTGGAAAACCGTGGATGGAGGGGTGAGGTTGGGGTCTGCCCTGGCTTCAGTGTTTGGGCAGAGCCAGCACAGCAAAACCAAGGCTTGTCCCAGGACCCTGCAGGGTGGTTGCCCAGAGCCCATGAACAACATGTCTGAAGGCAAGTGTGGGCATCCCTGGGCATGCCAGCTCCATCTCCCAACTCCGCTGGCTACTCAGGGCCAGAGCTGTCCCAGGACTGAGCCCCGGCACTCCAGCTGATAAGGCAGGCATGAGGAAACACGCCTCGCACCGTGTATCAGAGCACGGCCTGCCCAGAGGGTGTTCCTATCTATGGGAAACCAGGAGAGAAGTTTCTGGGCTGAAACAAAGGGTAAACATCTTAAATCTATTCATCACTCTGCATGTGTGCCTGAGCATGTGTGTGTGTGTGTGTGTGTGCAGGTTTATGTCAGAGACAAAAAGAAAGGCTCTGTGTGCATGTGCACACCCCTCACCTTCGCCTAAGACATTCACCATATTTTTTTCTCTAGACAAGTATTCCATGAATTGCAATAAACACCCTAAAAATTCTAAGCAGCTCATTATACACCACTGTCTCCTTTTATGGCTCCAAGCCAGAATATAATGATGAGTCTTAACTTGTTAAGGACAACTAATTTTTTGTTCCTGGCTGTCTCAGGGGCTTCTCTCTTACTCACTCTCACTTTACTTCACTGTTGACATGTTTCTGTTAACTGGATGTCATCTGCCTGCCTTGATTTTATGCACAAGCAGTGGGATGCATTTTTCTGTGCAACAATTCTGCTTTGAGTTGCATTAGATTTGTCATTATTCTCTCATTTTCCCCTTGCACTTGTAACATTTCATCTATTCCTGCCTTATTTTTTGAGCCACGGTGCACCCACATTATGGTTTATACATGATCTTGCTCCCTTTGAAGCCGGCAGATTTCAGAGCCAGCCCTCGTCAGGAGAAGTGCCTGCTACCAATTTAGCAGGCTGAGGGCCCCGAGCTCCAACAACTCAATCTAAAGGGGGTCACAGGGTGGCACAAGCGAGTGTCAGCAAGTGCTGTTTAATTGCCAATCTAGGCTTCTCCATGGTGTTTAAAGTATAATGACCCATCACTTAATTCTGAGAAGTCCTGGCCCTGCTGCTGAATGGAATGAATATCAAAGGATGTGCTAGAACAGGGCAAGGAGCCTACATTTCCTATAACTGCCATAAGTATAATAGACCTCTACTTCTGTCGTCCCATTACCACAATAATGTATTTAATTTGCTGTGTACTCTTTTTAACTAGATACCTTTCATAAAGTCTATCTTGGGAATATAGCCCCCCCTTCCACATCTCCCCCCTCCCTCAAATGACTAGCCTCTGTAATAATAATTAAACTAAATCAAGCTCTACTTTGCCTCACACCATGCCTGCAAGTATTTTAAAGATATTTAAAAAGATTAAACAGAGGGAAGGAATCATTGTTTAAATTTGCAGCTCTCTCCCCAGCCCAGTATTTTTTCTCCACTGGGCTGGGTCCACCAAATTTCTTTTTAAAGTTGATTTTCCACTTGTCTCTTTATTTGCTGGGCCAAAATGGACAAATTTTAATTTTTTGCTTTTCGTTTACTTATCTAAAGCACACAACATACTATTTCCCTACCAATCCACTCATGAGCTCTACGTATAGGTTTCCATTTCTCAATGAGCTGTGCTTCCCCCCAGCCCTCACCAATCTTTTCCTCCTTAAATCATCTGTACACCAACCTTCACATATTAAACTGCAGAGATGGAGAGGAAGGGACAGAGCAGAGAAGAGATGTGGAACCTTGCTATGTAATGCATGCTAATTTAATTATGTGCCATCATCAAAATGGATTAGCTTTTTCAGCCCATCAAGAAAGTCTAAACTTCCACCGATTTAATTAACCGGACTGAAAATCAGATGAACAGAAAATAAAACTATCATTAGGAGCAATTAGTGATTACTTAAACATAGTGCTGCCAACCAGTTTGTAAATAAAACTAGCAGCCCCTAGAAAATTAGATGGAATTAATTGGAGGTAGGGAGGGGGAGAAATATATACTTCTAAAGCTTTAGAGGGTCAGGCAGGCCCTTTTATGTTGACTATCAGTGTTTGGAGCTTTGGTAGGGGAAAAGATAGAGCAGTAACCTTCCTCCCAACTCTGCTTGAAGAGCAGTCCTCTTCCCTCCCAAGACTTCCCTCTCGCACACAGAGCGCTGCTCTGGTTGGTAGCCACTGAGAAAGCAAAAGGTAGCACGACTTCTCCTCCTTGCTTTTTCAACATTACATTCTCCCAGCTCTTTCATTTAGCTTGGCTTTTAAAGATGACTTCTCACACCTCCACCACTCCCTCAAAAACAAATCCCTGAAGCCCAGTGCCAGCATTAGGACACCGCCTTCTGCTCACATTGGAAGGTACCCCTCACCCTCTCCTCCTCCACCCCACCAAAGTGCTTTTAGAAATGTGCTGCCTAGATGAAATGCACTCCAGAGAGAGCAGTAGGAGGAGTTACATTTGCTCTTGATTTAGGACCTCAATATTTAAACTCACCTTGACATGGAAGCATTGACGGTCAGAGCTGTTGGGTAAGGGTGGCGGAAACCCCCTGTCGTGATTGGGTACACTGGCTGACCTTGCCTGGCAAAAAAGAAGGGAAAGAGAGAATGAGAGAAAGAAAAAAAGGGTTTTAAAAAAAAAAAAAAAAAACATACAACAATAAACTTCTCTCTGCACAGTAAGCTTTATTCTCATTTGATCAGAACAAAAATCTTGGGGATTGTACAGCAAGGATCAAAGGAAAGAAACACAGAACAATTTGAATGCCATAAATCTGATAGGAATGGCTAATTAAATTTTATAACCTCTGCTTATGTCAATAGAGACCCTCTCCCCAAGCTGAAACTAGGTGTTTTGTTGTAATAATTAAAGGCGAAGTCTCGCTTGCTTTAATGGAGCCATCACACTAATTGAGGGCTACACATCCAAAGGAAAACAATAATGAATGTAAATTTATACCAAAATAAAGTACAGTGAATCAAAGGACTTCAGTTGCGCTTTGGGCCTCTTTCGGTATTTAGATCTCGGTGAGAAAACATTAAATTAACAGAGCTTAATTTGTAGCCTTTTGTCAGATTAACAAGTGTTGACAAGAGTTACCGGGGGAGAGTCCCCAAGAAGTATTGTGGGTAACCAATAGACAATCACACCTCATTACAATAATTAAAAAATACAGCAACATGCAAAACAGCATCCTCATGAAAGACACACAACTTTTTCTGATGGAGGTTTGTCTGTGCTGGCTTGCTCGTTTCATCTGTCCTTCAAATATATCATCTGACTGGGCAGGATGCTTTTGGGGTGGGTTCCATGCCAGAAACATGCGGGCCACTTGAGGATAGATGGGTTGGGAACTTGATGGTGAAGCACAAGTGGCAATGAGAGGGGAAATGAAAACCTTGGGTTACTTCTGTGAAGTTGGCCACGATACTCTCCTAGAGCAAAAGCGAATGTCATGGTATCACCCTTCTAAAAAAAAAACCACTTGGAGAAGTTGTAAGAGCTGTGTGTAGGTAAGTATACGATGGGTGTTGACTTGTTTAAACCAACAATGATGACAAGAGTGTTCCAGTGACAGATGTGGCCATTAGCACCTGGCTGATGGAAAAGGCCACATGAGGCAACATTCAAGTGGTTTGGCAGCCATGGCATGAGGCTCAAGAATGACAAAGCCATGTCTGCACATATATAGATGTAAGGTCCAAGACACAGATGAGCAATGAGGCACAGGTCAATGACAGTGAGGAGTTTCTTCCCTGCGCTCTCATGTCTTTCAGTTCCTGACTTTTGGCACTACCTGAGTATGTTTTAAATGCTGAGGCTGTTGTTGTGCAAACTTGAGCTAAGCAGCTGTAACAGAGGAGCATGAGATGGCTGTACTGCAGCTGGGCCCTGCAAGCAAGCAAGAAGAAGAAAAGGAGCTGACATGCACTCTACCAATGTTCGGGGTGTTCTACGTGTAAAGGAAGTCACCACAAACGAGGAGGAATTTCAGATTTCAGGGAGTAATGTTCTGAGTTCTGCTCATGATGAGTTCTTCTGGAGAAGAAGCCTTCTGCAGAGAGCTGATGGACTGCTGAAAGCCAATGCCTCACCCCTCCAGCTCTCCTGCATCAACACTTCTGTGTTTGAGAAAGGCCCCCAAAGCCTCTGATGCCACCAGCTCTTCCTGCCCAAGATCTGGGAGTATGTGGGGACAACCTGCTCTCCTACGGGCTGTCAACTCCAATTCCTCATGGAGGGCAAAGCTGTGGAGAGGTATTTCAGCACAGCTGGCCAGACAACCTCAAGCAGGAGCAAACTATCCTGAGCTTTGGGCACTTCATTTCTGGAAGAAATACGATCACCCCAATTTGTGAGAAAAAGAGGGTAACAGTTTAGATTTATAATGCAGCAAACTGTTGTATCCAGAAATACAAATGGATTTAGTAAGTATTTAAATCAAATATACTACACAAAAGGCTTAGGCAGTGCTTAAATGTATTATAAAGCCACTGTAGAGATGGCAACATAAGAAAAAAAAGAAAATAAGGACCCAATTACTGAAGGGAGTCTCATACCCAACAAGGTTCTGCAAGTGGGATATGAGGAGCTGAAAAGAAAACACAACTTCAAGCTAACTTTCCACAGCTTTTTTCTTGGCCAGTTTTAAAGTAAACTAATTCCTCTTTCTTGTTTGCAAGAAAATTCCATTCCTCGGATGCCAACTCCCAACTGCCCAGCCACAACTCGACTAGGAATCCTGCTCACTGGTCGATGCAAAGCTCTACTGTTTCACATGAAAAACGAAAGTACCTTCGACAGAGAAGGCAAATGAAATTTAAAACTGCACATTTATAGTGAAGATGGCCCTGGTAAAAAAGAGGGTCCATGAGAACCACCCTGAGTCCCCAGAAAATCAAATCTGAGAAAAACCCACGTGGTGCAGTGTAAGGGCAGTGACAAGGAAAGCACATTTCTTCAGAAGGGTTTAAAAATTCATGCTTCACGAGCCATCAGCCAGTCGGGATGACATACAAAGCTGTGTCCAACTGCTCATGTTTGTTTAAGACCACATGACCTGGCGTAAGTTTTAATTAACCTTCATGAGGTGGGTAAATTCATAACACTCAGTGAAGTGGCAGTTGGCAAACAAGCTCGGCAAAACTCAGTGCACACACACACACATGCACACACACACAGAGACATTTTTACATAAATTTTACACATCAGAAAAAGAAAAAGGAAATGAAAAAAATGGAACTCCTTACTGTGGTACTAACCATCCTAGCGGATGGGGGATTTGTCCTACAGTGCCCGGTGATAATGGATAATAAGGAGATATATCTGGAGGATGTGGAGGCCTTGGAATTCCTATAGGAGAGGAACATAAAGCACTGTCAGTACAGAGACGTGGAAATAACTAAAATATAAAGAAAACACATCCTTGTTTCTATATTTCTATCAATTTATTTTTATTACAATACTTGTGCCTTAACTTTGGGTTTCCAAAGGCTGTTTCACCTTCTTATTTTTTAAAGCAATCCTCCTGGCATTTTCTTAAATGATATTCAACCAGAACAAAATTATATTGTATTATTTGCTCTCTCAGTCACCTCTCCAATCAGAGATAGTTATTTTGTTATTTAGAATTCAGAAGTCTCAGATATCATTTTGGTGTGATGCTATACTAGATACTGTCTTAAATGCTCAACAGAAAGATGGGTCCTGTAACAACTTCATGGTTATTTTGGTCTCAAAGTCAGCCATGAGACCACAGGCCTTACCCAGATACTGACTGGGTCCTCGATAACATGGCATTATTCCAAAGTAACATCCAAAACAAGTTTAAAAGTCATTAAAGTTGCAGATGATATTTGCTTTTGAGTAAACCTAGGAAACCTTTCTTGAAACCTAGGAGTGGAAGTGAGAGCCTCTGCAAATGCTTGGTAAAACCAGGGGCAGACGCTGGAGGTGTGCAGGCGAGGACAGAGAGCCCACCTATCCTCTCTGAATCTGGTGCAGTTCCTACTCAGAAAGCAGAAACCAGCTCCAGACACAAGCCTCAAATATTAATGCTCCTTACCTTAAGAGCAAGTAGGAATTACTCAGAGGAGTAAGGGTTACAAGACTGGGTCTTTCAATTAACAAGCCAGAGCACAATTACACAGCAGAAGCAGAATTAAAACAGAGAGCATTAAAAGGAAGAGGTACTGTAATCATGGCTAAAAACTACTTTTTTAAGTCACTTGGGAAGCTTTTAATCTCTAAATTAAATCTCCTTGTGTGACATTTTCATGCAGGCATTGCTTTTTCTCCATTACAAAACCCAAACAGATTAACTGGGCTTTAACCATCCAGTGAGCTATTTGCACACTTGAAAGAATGTTCACAGAAGAAAAGTAAACAGTCTACAGACGTTAATCATATGTTTTACGATAACCATTTAAAAGCTATTCCCTGTACTACCATTATTTAAATGAGAGGTTGACTATGCCATTCACTTGCAATACCCGGGGATGGCGAGATGGATTCATTTCAAGCCACGTGAAGTTAGAATTAAGCACAATTAAAAGGGGGCCCCAGTTAAAGTGTAGGGAGTGAAAACCAGCTAATGCACAGTGTCATTCAAGGGGTGTAGTTTAGATAAATTATCTGCATAAGTTAGAGCTGGCACAGAGCGATTTGCTCAACATGAATTCTGTTTCTGATGAACTTCCCAATTAACTAGACAGGATTTGGATTAACAAAACCAAAACCACTGTCACTAGGAACTCAATTCAGCTTGAAGAAAGAAGACTGACACTGTTTGACTTCTCTGGGACCTCAGGTTAAACAAGGACTCTTAAAAAGTTAGAATAACATGTAAATTCTACTCTGTAACACCAATAAATCTAGTCAGGGTTTTACACGGTGCTCTATATTCAAGCAGACTGCCCTTCAGGCTGAACTTAGAGTTGGGTAGACTTACATTGGGGAAAAGAGCTGCAAGTGTAAAGCTGGAGCTAAGTAGTTACAGTGGATGAAAATTCAACATTATAGAAGAAAAATGGCTGAACTCCTGACACAGAAACAATGGGATTTGGGGAATTAAAAGAGATTCATTTTGAAACCGGTCATGACCCACCACCTTTAGAATTCCAGCTGCAATTCTGTAAGTGCAGATCACAGAACGTACATGTTTAATTCTCGGGGTCATGCATGCAAACCAAGCACTTGGTAGATCGAACTACTAGGTGGGGTATCATTCTTGCAAAGAAACACACCTGCAAACGACCCCACACATGCAACTCTGGTGTCACCCTGCAGAAGCTTTATGAAAATTCACCCAGTAGGTTTCCTTCTGAAGCCTAATTGGCTTAAAAAGAAACTATTTTGTCTGGGCTTGACATTTTACATGCCCCCTTTGGTGCTCCAGCATGGGAAATCCATTCTCCTGCACTCCTCTCCCCTAATACGCAAAATGGAAAGATCCACCTGCTCCCTCGCAAAAAACCCCCCCAAACTATTTCCCACCTACCTGTTTTGGGATCTACGTCGGCTGGTAAGTGTGGAGGAGGGTTTCCTGGTGTGAAGTGCTCATTGCTGTATGTGATAAGCGGTGTAAGAGGGTGTACATGGTGTGGGTGCTGCACAACTGGCACTTTGTTAGACTGTCAGGAGAAAAAAAAAAAGGTCGAAGGCATTAGAGCAGTGATGGGTATTCCTGTCCACTGCAGCACAAGGCATGATATACAGAAACCTGAGTAGCCAAAATTTCAATGCAATCCTCAGACTTTTCCAGGTCACTTCTTGGTGTCACCCTTGCAGTTTTCCCACCCTCTTGCTTAAAACCTCCTCACACACTTTCCCTGCTGTTGAGGTTCTTTAATCTTTTTGACCTGTCGAGCTCCTGCACGGAGCAATGGCAATTCTTTAAAATTTTTCCTTTTTATTTTATAATCTTGTGCTTCACCTCCAAGATGCAGGCAGACTGCTCAGTGAGGGGCTGAGAGAGTCCCCCATTTAATTAGCACGAGACCCAAATGCTCACTGACCTGTAGGTCTTTTCCTCTCCCCTTCCTGTCCTCACTTTCAGTTCTGCATTTTACTGCTCATTGCAAATACTCCAGATAAAAAGCCTTTGTAGTGCTGGAGTATTGCCTTCATCAGCAAGTATTAAGCTGACAAGTGATCACCTGCATATTTTATATATATATTTTAGAAGAGCTGATTAATTATCAATTCATCAGAGAGCGCTAATAAATTGAAACTGGATACTGATTAATTAGGCTGCTAAAAAATTCAGCTATATAAATAATGGCAAAAACCTCCAGATAAAGACATTGAAATTAACACTCTTGTGGGGGGAATAATCAAGCAGATATCAGGAGGTTTTCCCCATCACATTCCTAGCTCGGGGGGGGGGAAGGTCTTTTTCTTAACAACAATTTAAAAAAAAAAAAAAAGGAGTGAATGAATGAAACGAAAAGGCAGGCTGAACTGTAACTTACCCTTACAAGATCACAAAAGAAAAAATTAAGCTGAAACAAGCGAACCGCTGGACCATTTACTGCGAGTAATCCAATTGCAAAAAACCCTATTCCCCATAGAGGATTTTCACTAAAATCCTACAACAGGGACATTTAACCAGATTAGGTACCAGCAAAGATAAAGAGGCTGGTATTAGATGATGAATGGATTAGAGTCAGGTTTCATTTTAGAATGTGTCTTCATTTCCTTTTATTACTTTAAGTAAGGAACAACTTGCATTAACATCAAGTAAAAGGAATCACATTAAAATAAAGTAGTGATAGCACGGTGGCCGAGATAGCGCCGCTGCTGTTCAGGGTCTGCCAGCACTCTCCTACTCTCTCTCCTGCTCCAGGATGGCTCCAAACCCACTGCTTGATCCCCCAGCACCCCCAAACACACATCCTCCCTGTGCCACTTCAGACAAGGGATTATCTGATCTCACTTCCAATGCTCCGAGCACCCCCCAAAAGCATGTCAAAAATAATTCAGTTACTCTCTGGGAATGAGTTTCGACGCTGGGGGGAAGGAAGCGGGAGGACAAACTGAGAGCAAGGAGGAGAAGAAATATCTGTCTTCCCTGAATAAACAAGAAGTCCCTCCATCATGCTTTGGTCAAGTGGAGCACCTTTGGCTCTTGCAGCCTCTCCCACAACGTGAGGTTCCCCCAGCCCCAGCCCTACGCAGCTATTGAGCTCACTCCCTGGATAACCTGCAGAAAAAAGTGTGCATCCAAAAGAAGCAAGCCAAGAGCAGTGCCTGTGCTTCCCACAACTTTTACCGTGTCCTTCACCATGTTCATCTCTTTTCACAGCCCTTACACGAGGTGATTCCTCTCTAACACCACACACGTGGTACATGGGATTCCCGTATCAAGCGGCCACCACGCAGGACAGAGCACGGTCACGACAGCCAAAGCTCCACATTACAGCACGTTGTGTCGGCGGGGTTGCAGGTCAGATCTTCTACCAGCTGAACAGTCAAGGACAACTTTGGGCCGCACAGATCCCCAATGGTTTCACGTCAGAGAAATTATGAGCATTTAGCTCTCAAAGATCAAAAAGCCAAAGGAAAGAAGATGTTCTACCCCAAAATCTCTTCTCTTTCAAGTGAACTAACATCTAAGCACGCCAAAAGTAACTGAAAGCTTTGGCAAGGGCTTCATGTAACAAACTGTGTTACACCATACAAAGAAGCAAGCATCTACTCAACAACACATGACATTATAAGCCAAATGACCAGTTGATCAGGTTCACAAAAATGATCACTTCCAATAAGAGGGTTTTTTTCTGGCCAAGAATTGTGTGAACTCGTGCTGCCAGCTGACCCACAGTGTGGCCCCACTTATTGAAGAAGTTAATACATGCTGTAGCTTTGTACTCTCCCAGTTCTTCACATCATTGCAAATAAACCTCACCCAGACCCTGACAGACATTAAGGGCTGTCTTCCACAGAGAGTTTATTTTCACAGAAACTGGAACTGGTTAGTTAAAAAAATAAGTAAGTGACAGAATAACATTAGAGAGTCAGACTTAAGCCAAAAAACAAGAAACAACACATGAGAGGAAAGCTGGACTGACATGCCTCTATCACCAAAGCCAGATATACCAGAGGGGGTTACATGTAAACTGTGGGAAACTACCACTCATTGCTTTGATATACGAAGGCCGCCCACAAAATAGAACAAGTGCTACGTTATGATGTATTTCACTTAACATGTTTCAGAGGAAAATAAAAAGCAAACAGAAGAATAGATAAAGATCAACAAGTAAGAGTTTGAAGCTTAAGTCTGCAAACTTTTCCCCAGGTAAGTCATTTTTATTCAGGTGACTGCCCTGCACTCAAACAGACAACTCATATAAAGGTACTGGATGCAAGGGTAGGATACTTTTTGCCATTCTGATGATGCTGGGGCAGAGGTGTGCGGAAAATGTACAGGGGGAAGGGTGGAAACTGTCATATACATACTCAAAAATATGCTCTCTGGGACACAGGAGTGTGATCCACTTCCCTGCGAATCAGTCTGCACCTTAATCCCTACCCAGGGCCAGGTTTCCATTACATTTTGCACTGTTTATCACACACTGGGAAAAAGGACCATAACTCCCCTCAAAAGAGCACACACAATTTGCAAGCAGAGATAATCAGCACAATATGCTAAATAAGCTGCTCTTTAAAAATACCATTCCTGAAGTTAACTTAGCTTCCTTGGAAAAGAGAAAAAGAAAGGGGAAGAGCAGGATTAATCCTGCACATGCATCCTTCTTTGAAGTCAATGGGAGCTCTGCCTGAGTAACAAGTGTGGTCCTAACCCCATCCACTGGCAGTGAAAGGTAAACCACAGAAGCCATCAATAGAAGACACCTATTAGATGACCTCAGACATACCCCTGCAAAAGGCCCTTCTCCAATATACATTTGTGAGTACTTTATCAAGGGCAGTTTTAAGCTAAAAGCCATTGTGGGAAGCAGGAATTTCTCTGGCAAGTTGAAGAACTCCATTTATGGCTATGTCAGGCACAGAAAGGGGGGCTGCACTGGTAGGAATAGATTAGCATCAGGGCATGTGGTAACAGGACAGGAACAAGTGGAGATTTCTAGACAGAAATCCCAGCATCTACACAGTACCAAGTCATCTGCTGATAAATCACCCCTCTCCACTGACAGCTGAGGTCTCATACGCTGGGTTAGAGGGCATGGTAAAGAACTGCAAAAAAACAAGGCAAGTTTGCTTTTCTTGATAACCGCTGCCTAAAGCAAACCAGAGGAAATTGTCCCCTGTACTACTAAATCTCTCTATATGAATTTGAAACGCTTCTGGGAGTGCCTAAACACAGATGACTTTAAACAATAATGGAGCTCTAGAATGAAAAAAAAAAAAAAACCCCACACCAAAACCACAACAAATTTTGGACTGATAAATGTTTCAGAGGAATACTGAGATCCAGTTAGCCTAAGTTCTGATAGGTGCCTTTAGGGAACAAAAAAAACTATGTGAACTTCAGATTTAAACTGCAGGGGATTGTGTGTATAAATTGCTGTGTATTAGTCTTTGTTGCATGGTAAGGACATTTCATTAACAGGATGAAAGATACTTCTATGCGTATACAGCCCAATTTAATACACCCCACTGATGAATACTCCCCATTTATTGAAGAAGTTAATACATGCTGTATAAATCAATAGTTCCTAAGTCTCTGAAAGCAACGTAAGACTTGCACAAGATGAAACATTGTATTGTTGAGCACACAAAGAGAAACGAACCTTTAAACAGGAATAGTTTGCTACTGCGATTTCTGTTTGCAAATTCATACCTTGTTTGGCTTTGGTAATAAAATCACGGTATCAACTCAAAGTCAGAAAAAAACATGCCAGAGACACCAGAGGGTTTGTCCTCACTGGGATAACACGGGTTTAGTAAAAGCAGATCTGGAAAAAAAAGCCACCCAGGCTGAAAACAAGCCATCATGCCACTGCAGCACCGCAGCAGTCAAAGTCTTCAGCCTGACTCTGCTCCACCGTGTCCCCGGCGAGCAGCCAAGGGTAGGACGGGGGGATGCTCCTGTCCCAGCCCGGCCTGAAACTCTGGTGGCTGCCAGCACAACTCCCACAGCTGCACAAAGGGAGAGACCCCCTTCTCTGACCTGAGGACCTTTTAAATGTACTCAAAGCTTGCAGTCCTGCTTGGGAGGCAGGGATGTGCTGCGGTCCACCAGGCACCCTCCGCCACCCACAGCCAGGAACACGGCACAGGAGGGACTGATCAGGTATCTGCGTCCCAGACCCCCAGAGTCCCCTCCCCTTCCTCCACTACCAGAGGAATGAGTTCACCATCCACCTTAAAACCTATTAATCAAGAGACACTGAAAACAAATGGAGCTAGAGCTCCGCCTGTCTTTTTGCTATGCCCTCCTCTTCCCCGTTTCCCCATTGCTTTCCTTTTCTGCTGAAGAAAGATGGGCCCTGAAAGTGTTTTTATGAGCCTAATACAATAAAACAAAAGCAGCACAGAAGAGGGTTTGTCAGCCTTTTCCCCTCCTCCAGGGTGGATGTAGAAGGTCGACAGTGGTCTTGAATTAGCAGGCTCTCCTGGAGTTGCTCCCTGGACTTAGCAGAGAGCACCATTCAACACCAGTACACACTAAAAAAATTGTTTCTCTGCATTTTCCAGATGGTGCTATCGCAGTTATGCTAACTGTGGCCAGTGAAATGCTAACAGATGCTCCTGAGCTGCTCTGCAGCTCCAAAGATGCTCATAAAAGGGGAGTTTCTCTTTTTCTAAAGGTTCATCTCTCCCTGATTCTACCTAGGAATGACACCCTTACACCACCCTCACTCTCAACCCCCAGACACAAATCAGAAGATTAAGTTTCAAGTAAAGGCAAATCCCAAAGTACTGCTGCAAATATTGGAATATTCTTCTGCTTCCAGCCAGGATAGCCAACAACCAAAGCAGAGCATCAATAAGCAGAGTATCAGTAAGACCACTCTGGCTCTGGGGAACACCCATATCAGCAGCCACTCTGGGTGGCCCCCCCAAACTCCAACAAGGAAACTGCAAACCATTCAGGTTAAGTGAAAAGCTAAAACCAAACAAACCCACCAGTTGTATGAAACTCAGTACTCATCCCCTTCCCGTGCATAAAATTACAGTGCCAGTGGTGAAGCATTTCCTGAAAAAAATTGAAGATTTAATTTTACCCAGCCCTATTTAGCTAGTGGAGTCACTGTTTTTTTAAGGATGCTCTCACACCTGACTGAGCATTCTCTCCTGAAAACTACTTCCCCTTGCTCCATTATGACTGATACAGTGGCCTGAGCCCTTTCTCAGTTTAATGTAGCTGATTCCTGCCTAAGGTCCTGCCCTAAGCTAACTACCCATTGTAGCAGGAGACAAGGCCTCCATTGATAATCACAACTCGCCCTGCTAAAAAAAGGCTCATTTTCCTCTTTCACACAATGATGACAGGAGCACTGAAAACCATGTGCTGGGACAATACTCTCCCTAGACAGAGCTTTAAAAAAACAAAACACCCCCCCCGCCCTATCCTTAATAAATAAATAAAAAAAGGGGGGAGTTGGGGGCAGGAAACACACACTTTTGCAACCTTCTGTTTCTTCCGCCTCCCTCCGTGACCACTTCCAGGCCAGCAAGTGCCTACCTGCTCCTGCAAGAACTGCCAGCTTGCCAATAAAATCCCGTGGTCTATTAGCAATCTCTCCAACAAAACAACAAAATCAGCTTCCTGGCTTTAAGTGTCCAGCAATTCATTCAAGAAAAGAATCGTTTTCTACATCACCCCCCCCCTTTTAATTCTGATGAAGTGTCCCCTGCATACTGGAGAACTAAGCCACTGTGCTTGACATTTGCAGCATCCTTCCTGTCAGGCAGCGAAGGTACTGAAGGGAGGGGGTGGGGAAGTGAAGATTTAAGATGTTCAGGAAATTTCCACTTAATTTCGCCAAAAGGCAATTATGTGAAATGATCTGGTGACAATTAGCATACGCCAAATCCTCTAGTGTACAAGGGAAAGGACTGGGGTTTAGCTATCTAATTACCGCCTGTTAGTTCCGATGCAGGAGGATAAAACACACAAGTAGTAAAACACTATTATTATTGCGCTCACACTTTGCTTTCAAAGCTGTTGTGAACTGTAATTTTAGTGCTATGGTATTTGAGGTGGGTTTTCTGCGTTTAGGCAAAAAAAAAAAAAAAGAAACTTGGAGTTTTAAATACAAGTTAAGTGCTGCACTCCTGCACAATGTGGTGTTGCTCTAAGGTCAGACCCAGACACAAGCTACAAGCACCTGCAACTGTGTATTTTGAGATCCTTCAGCAACACCTGGAATTAATTTATGACAGTTAGATTTCACCTCACTTATTCTCTTAAGGCATTACTAATAAAGAGAAAGCACTCAGCTCACCTGCTCTGCCTGACCCTTGGCATATGAATTTGGACACCAGTTACCTCATCTATAGCCCAGAACTGGGGCCTGCATGTATCCAGCCAAGCCTTACACTCAAGTCTCAAAATTAGAGATTATTTGATCAACAGGTGGATGTTGCCATACCAGGAGGACAGGGTAGTGCTCAGACTCTTTAACTTCCAGGCACTGAGGAGCCCAGATTTATTCCATTATAAAAGGAGAGGCACAGTTTCTTCCCCAACAGGACAAATACTCAGTGCTTTCTTTGCATGCTTTAGTTAATTTTAATTACTAGACAGATACTATCTCTGCATAGCAGGCAAGCCTTCGTTCATGTCTAACAAGGCAAAAAAAGCAGAAAGACTTGGCATATATTAGACTAAAACTGAGAAACACTTTTTTGTTAAGCAGTACCAGTACGAGATGTGCTGGATACACAACCACTGAGCAAAGAGACTGGTGAAACCTAAGCGGGTCTTTGGGAAAGGGTCCTGAACATGAAGGGGGTAGAAAGCAGAGAGACACAGAGCAATAATGCAAGCACAGAAATTAAGAGAAGATGAGAAGCAAAGTGAATATAAGGAAAAGGGTGCTCATAATTGCCCCGATAGAGCTTATTTGTTACATGCTTTGTGTGAATACCTAGCCATGCAATTTTACTTACTGCCTAGCATTCTTTGAAATGCCAGATTCTAAACAATTTTAACTCTTGCTTGTAAATCAGTTATTTCAGCATTTTCATCTCATTTCATTAGACAGACATATGCTGTAGGAGAAATAGCTCCTGATTTTTGTTAGGGTATCTGTGATTTCTGTCTACAGTAAGAAATTGAATGTGAGGCTTTTAAAAAATGGGGAGATAAGAAAAAAAATTAGCATGTATGCCTATACCCTCTTGTGTTTGGCAATTTCAGTAGTAACAGCATTATTAAAAAACTAATATGTATATACATGCCTTAAGATATGACACCAACTTTTCAGTACAGCTTTTTAAAACACAGCATTCACAAATTATAGCAGACTGTGCTCAGTACTGATATGAAATATATATAGCAAATGTGTATTAAACCATTTAGCAAATAACAAGGCTCTAAAATATGTTTTCATTTTTTAATGTGCTAAAAAACATTACATGCTGCACAAAACAATTGAGCAACAAAATTAAGTAAGTCCAGATCAATTACTTCTTATCCAATAAATTCAACAAAGTTTCCGTAAAAAGGACACATTAAATGCACATCAGAACTGAAACACCTTCCAAGCGTTTTGGAATAAAAGTAACAGGCACATTTACACAGTGCTGTCAGGCCTTTCACCCCATGTCCCAGTAAAAAAAATTCCTCTAAAGGTAAAACTCTTGTGAGATCTCATCACCAGCCATGTAAATCCTGAATATGCAACAACATGCAGTGAAAGAAGAAACATCTAAATAACTGTCCTTTTAGATTAATTCATTTTAGGTGAATACTACAGAATTTTATCCCTTGTTTTATACAAGAAAAGGCAAATAAGTCAACTAAGCTACTCAGGCAAAGGTACCGCAGAGTACTGAAGTGATAGAAATCCACCTCCTGAATCGAATGCCTCTGTCAACGAGCCTGGCAGGGTTAGAAAACAGCAGAAAACTCAAGACTCCCGCAAAACCATCAGTGAAAATGTGATGCTTTGTAGAATTCTTTAATACATTTCTATTTCCTGTGTATAACAATGGGTAATATACAGAACTGGCTGAGGGGTAGCTCAACTTTCTGTAATATATAATAATAGGAGAACAAAAGTCTCATGGACTTCTGATATTGAACACAGAACCATTGCATTAAAACATGTGTTATCTCATATTTATCAACATTCAGTCTTATTTTTGATATTCCTTTAACACCGGGTGAAATAATTCTTATGCAGTGTCCCTAAAATTTTCATCTTTCACATTAGAGGTGATCTTTCTGAAGAATTCAGAAAATTTAAGTGAGCGCCAACCAAACACGGGATCAAAAGCACCCAATAAAAATTACTACATACTATTCTTAATAATTAAAAAAAAAAAATCTCGTTTTGTGTTCTGACAAGAGTTAAACCATTCCATCTCCAAATCCCCTTAACTGTAACGTATGTGCCCTGCTACAAACCAACTTTTTTTTCCTTTAAGAAAAAACCCCAAACCCCAAACATTTTTACCTTCATGGTTTCAGAGTTAAGGAAATATCGTACTGAATTGAAGAAAGCTTTGAAGTGGCCCCCTCCGCCCCAAAGGAAAAAAAGAAATGAAAAGCTAGTGATGTCATGGTCACTGTGTGACTGTCTGACTGCGGATGTAACACAGCTCTACACGCGCACACACTTTTCCCTCACTGGTAACCATTGTTCAGCATCCAGAAATCAGCCCCCGAAACCTGCTGCACACCGGGCTCTGAAACACCGCCCCCCCAACACACCCCGATCCCACCCTGGGTGCACGCGAAAAAAAAATTCTTTCCCCCCTGCCGCCCAAACCCCAAAACCAGGCGGAGGGAAGGGCACGGAGGAGGAGTGCAGCAGCTCTGTCCCGCTGCACCATTGTGTCGCGACAGAACGGCGCTCGCTCCTCGCCACCGCCGTCAAATTAAAGCGGCATCGAAAAGTCGCACTTCCCCCCACTAAAAAAGATGATTACCATAAAATAAATAAATAAAAACAACGTTGCTAACAAAGGTCACAGCTGGAGATGCTTGCTTGATTTCTCACGCTCCCCCCCTCCCCATTTTTTTTTTTTTTTTTCTCCAAAAAAAGAAAAAAAAAAAGAGGGAGAGAAGCAGAGGCATGTGTGTTTATTATTTTGTCTAGTTCTGTATCCTTCCTGTGTTAACTGAACGAGNTTTTTGATTCCACACAAGAGGAAAGAAAAGGAGAGGGAGAGAGGAGAAGGAGACAAGTCACATCAAAAGTTCAATGGTCAAGACGGAAAGCGTGCACACAGAAAGTGCTACTCACCCAGCAATTCAAATTGAGATGCCAGCAGCCGAACTGCTGGAAGAGCGAGAACCCAGAGGCAAGCGCTCCTCCTTTACCACTCAAATCTTCCATTCCCACTAAAATTGCATCCCTCGGGTACATAACAGCTTTGTCTTTCCTTCTGTTAACCTCAAAAACTTTTTTTCTTTACTGTCTAGATGCCAATTGTGCTGGCTTTGTGTTATTTTCCTTGCAGCTTTTCTCTCTCTTTTTCTTTCCCTGCTCCCCCCCTTCATTTAAAGTACAGGAAAAGCTGTCTTAAAAGATCAAGATGTCTCCAGTTTTTTGGCCTGGTGTTTTCTGAATGCTCAAAATCCATTGTCATGTTGGCTGTGAGAAGTGTCTTATTTCTAAATTGTCGGCTGCAGTTATCAAAATTTAGAGAAGCCTCCTGTCTTTTCCGATATAGCACTTTACCATCATCCTTTCAGGGAGCGGGGAAAAGACTTTCACCCCCCACGCAGGTATGTCTGCTCACAACAGCTAAAAAGCAGTTACTTTGGAAATCAATGACAATGCTACTACAACCCAGGTTGCGCAGGTATTACTAAGTGCAGCGAGGAAACGCCGGCCGGCCGTGAGGGAGCATGATCAGTTAAGTGTAGCAAGCAGTCACTTTATCTGCAAGATTGTCAAATCCCTCAAAACAAATTTCTTAGGGGGAGAGCTGTAATGAAAGTGTATTTTCTTGTCACTGTAACACTGAGGTGACATTTGGCAGACCTTTACCATTAGCTCTGGTCTCTCCCCCTCCTCCCTTTTCCTTTAGTATTTAATATTTCTGTAAAACACTGACCCTACTGCAAAACGGATGCAAGAGCAGCTTCCAGACAGATAATATTACGGTACCCTGGCTATCGAATTTTCCCAAGCTGCTCCTAAATGGGAATAAACGGGGTACCTGAGAGCACTGCTGAACTGAGCAAGAGTAAAGCTTCTGCCCTGCACCTTGTTCTTCCCTATGACCATTGCGAGATGCCCCGCTTCCTATGTCTGAGCCAGATATTGCAGACAAACTGCAGCGTCCGAGTTCGCAAAGAGTCAGCCTCTCATTTTTACCTTTTCCCTAAAGTTGCAAAGTAGTTACTCTGCAACAGGGGCAAAAGCCAAAAAGGGTGGTTTAACGAGCAATAATTAGGAAGCAGTGTCTGCCTTTTTCCCCTCCGCACTTTCTAAGCGAGTTTGTTAATACTGCTGGACGCTGCACGCAGGGAGAGGTATCACCATGTGGGACGGACGCTGCTGCAGATGAGGCACTGAAGGAGACCAGCTGCAAACACTTGTCTTCCCCACGCACATCTGGGTGATCACACAAACGAGTTCACTCCCTCCTCGTCCCCAAAGAGTGAAACAACGGGACAAAATAACTATCGGGGGAAAAAATAAAACTATTTCAAACAGAAGGACCTTGAGTGCATCCAAGTTGCCTTTTAAGCAGCAGTTTAATCTGCGGGGGCCACGGGCTAAACAAAATAAAACAAACGACAACGAAACACAAACTGGTACCCAAAAAAGAGAGGAGCAGATGAAGCAAGCGAGGGCGGGAAAATCTGTGCACCAGAGCCCAGTCCACGAAAGCCCCGTCCCTGGTCCTCTCCCCGCACTGCTCTGGCCTTCGCGTGTGCAGTGTCAGCCAGCAACCTCTAAGGCCCTTAATACCAAAACAAAACCCCACGATTTCCCTTTACACGGCAATAACAAAAGCAACGAGGCTCCAGTTTGACAAGTAAAAAGCCCCAACAACACGGCAGCTAATTGCCTTCCCTCCCTCTATTCACAGCAGCCACCACACTTCAGCGGCTGCCTTTGTCCCACGTGCGGTTCCCGGGGCTGCTGACGGACAGTTCCCCACCATTTACCAACAATAACTTGGAAAAGTGCAGCCAACAGGACGGGCAACTCGAAATTCGGTACCGCCGGCTCTCCCCGGAAGATGCGCAGCACATGGGATGGAGACTCCGGGAGCTCCCTATTCGCATAACCCCCCGAACACCCCCCACAACCAGCTCCTGCGGGATGCAAGTTCTCCCCCGGCCGTGGCCGCTTCCCCGGGGCCGTCAGGGATCAGCTGCCCGGAGTGGGGCGGCCGAGGGCGGCGGGAGGCGGGCGGGCGGCCTGGGGGAGGCAGCCCCTGCCCCGCGCCCTCCCCGCCCCGAGCCCTCCTTACCATCAGGCTGCAACCGCAGAGGGCAGGGAGAGACCAAGCGGGGCTGCAGCTCCCTGCGCGCATTCCTACAGCCGCGACCACGAGTGCTAAAACAAAGTTGGGTGTTCAGGGGATGAGAGAGGAGAACGCGTGTCTTGGCATTTTCTAAAAAGTTTATAAAAAAAAATTAAATATGTATCCCCTCTGCTCATTGGGGATGGGGGGGGGGAGGAAAAAAAAAA